>JAFBJW010000814.1:1637767-1708447 GCA_016785235.1 Pseudorhombus dupliciocellatus
CGGGGCCCCCCCCGTTCTGCCGCCCCCCCCACCCCCCCACAGAGGGTCATCAAAACAATGCAGAATGTGGCGGTGAAGGGGCCAAGGCTGACCCCACTGAAATAGCTCCAGTTTACTACTCACTGCCACCAGAACCATGGACTGGACAACGTCACATTAGCCAGTAAATACCAAGTGATTAGTATAAAACGGACATTATATCTGATTCTGATGTGGCAGAGAAACAGAACCATAAATATGAGGTTTGTAGCCTCAAGTACGTGATTTGTGGACAAACTTTAATCTCATCATAGATTAATCCAATCAATAAATCCTCCAGAGGCGATGTGCTAATAAACAACTACAATGCTACATCCTTATTACCATAACGATTTTACATTTTAAACAGCAATCGAGCAGCATTCTCAGAATAATCCGGTCCACTTGATGGATATGATTCTATTTTGAAACTAAGCAGCTGGATTTCTCAAAAACCATCCGGCGTCTCTGGTTTCACATATCGTCAAATCCACGACGCACTCAGCCGCCTGACGTCCTGAAAGCCGACACCGTCCTCTGATGTTTTCAGCCAGGCTGGCGGCTGCTCGGGTCAGTCGGCCATAAGGATTGACCAATTAAAAGCCAAGGATAAATGAGAGCAGGAAGTCCCGCTGGCGGCCTCGGAGGACCGCCGTGAAATTGTAGCTGAAGTGAAAAGCTCCTAACCCACTTCTTCTGCCCTCGCAGGAAAAAAACTAGAAGTAAAATAAATAAAAACACTGGAGCTCACACACTCGCTGCAGTGTTTGCAGAGCACGACATGCACAAATATTTTCATCGGACTGTGAAGGAAATTTGAGGTTTTATGCATCTTATCATTAGAGAAGTCAGGACTGCAGAATATCTCCAATAACAAGCAGCTCGCTGCATCGAGAACAGAACAGAGGGAAGAGCTGAGGTTTAAAACCGACTCTGCTGACAGCGGTTTGGTCTCGTCACAGCGATAAGAGACGCCTGAACAGATTTTATTCTGAAGTTTCATTTCCAACTCCTCACACTGTTTGTTTTACACAATAACGTGACGTACTATTAACTCTTATGTAATCATCACCACACTCATGGACGCAGACTATTGTGTTTCAGGAACGTGAAACGTGTTTGAAAGATGGTCCACATGATGCTAGAGGGCAGACTTCTGTGATTCTCTTTCTAACTTTTAATTTAACTTATTATTATTATTGTTATTGTGTTGTCGGCCTAACCAGCGTCCCTGCTGCGCTTATGCTGAAAGAGTGCAAAGCAAAATGTCAACGCTCACCCCGTACTCTCCGGTGTCCTGGTCCGTCATGGCCCACAGGTTGACGTCTATATGTCTGGCGTTTTTCTCGTCTGTGCTAAAAGGTCCCGTCACTCCTGAAAATAACAGACGCATCACTCCATTTGCACTTTCTAATCTAATCATTCAATATACGATGAAATCCAATTTGCTCCGCCATTGTTTGGAAAGCGCTCAGTCAGCAGCCGTCGTTACACTGAGCGTCAAGATTATTAGGGAAAACCCATTTAATGAGCCTGATACTTGAAAAGCTGCTGCTATAAAAGCAGGTAATATTATTATTAAACACCATCAAAGGCCCACACTAACGAAATTAAAGTTTCTCATAACCAGCTCAGTTTTCCTCGTCCTCCTTTTTGAGCTGAAGCAACACAGTCCCATTGTTCTGCCTCGGCCACGGCGATGTGAATGGAGACGTGCGTGGCAGCGGAATCAGCGAGCGAGCGCACGAGCACCCACGTGGAGCATCAAATGGACTATTAACTGAAGTGTTGCATGATAACTGTTCAATCACACTGCAGTCACGGCCGGAGGGGCACGTTTCAATCACGTTTTGGGTTCAATGGCTCTTTGGCTGCGTGTTTACTGAAGAGCTGGTTAATTTCTCATTTGATGCTTCCACATTTTGCCGGAGGCCACATTTAGTTCTCACCCCAGAAGCTGCGGTTCTGCGTCCTCATCGTGATGTTGATGCCGTCGTTCTGAGCCCCGCCCTCCGCCAGCGTCTCCTCCAAGGCCTTGGCGTACAGCACAAAGCCGTCGTAGAAGCTTCCCGCGATGTAGTCCATCTGCAACAGGAGCCACGCAGTTTTTATAGGACACAAAAAGGTTTTGATTGATGGAATCACATACTCGTCATTAGCCGGGATCCAAGAGCCTGCCTCGATGAAAAGACGTAGTTTGGTCAGTGGCGTCGCCAAATTCCAACAAACGCCCACATTTATGATGATCTTTAAAAACCGCCCTTTAATTTACTGCTGTGAAACGCTAGTAGCCGCGTTGAAAGCAGCCATAAAAGTATTAATTGCTAACATTATTGTAAACAGCAACAGCACAGTAGGGAGTTTCTGCTCAGACTCTCCCATCAAAGATTAAAGAGTCACGAAGCTGCAGATCTCACAGGAGTTTTCACGATTACTCACCAGCGACGGTTCCAGATGAACGCCGAAGTCCTTCTGGGCTCTGGCGTGGAGTTTTCTCTGGAAGTCTTTGTACTCCGGGTTATCGGGGGACCGGTACGTTATGACAAAAACAGACTAGAGGAGACACAGAGGCGGAAAAGTTTGACCTGACACATTCTGAATAATTGCAAATTCTTCGGATTGAGTGAACGAAACTCTCCGGCTTTTTGTTGATAGTCTGGCCCCTGTCGCGAAAACAAGCTTCAGACGTTTCCGTCGAATCTCTCAGCTTCTCATTGTCGACACGGGAGAAGCTCACGGTCGTTTTTCATGTCACTGCAGTTATTGGAACCCAACCACAAACTTCCAGGAGTAATTATTTGACTGAAGGAAGCCTGTTGCCACAACGAGCTCGGTCCTGGCTTCCAGACAAATGAGCGCATTGCAACATCGGCGAAATGGAAGCCAAGCGTTTGTTCTGCAGTCAAGGTTCAGTTCAAAGAGCATCATGATTAAAACGGGTAGAGAGAGATGATGCTAAATCTTTTTCATAGTAATTAGTGCTTTCACTTCGTCCATAAATCTTGTCTCTCGACTCTAAACTTAAAATTGGTTGAAATGAGTCCAAGTGTTGTGAACACGCGACAGCTGAGCGTGTGAATGGGTGATGACTCATGCAGTTTGTTGTTTGAAAAACATGCGTCTATCATCAGCAACAAATTAAATTAATTAGGATTAAACTTGACTTGAAATGGCGTTCCCGAAACAGAAGCAGAGGTATTTTAAAATATGTGAAGCTAAAAAGTGGAGAAATGTGAATAATGAATCACTAATTTAAAGAAGTCACTGATTTAGCCACTTCCCAATTAAACCCTAATCAATTTAATATCGTGCAGGCTTTATATTCATGAAGCCGCTCTCCTTAGAGTCGCAGTGAATTTAGAGAGGCCAACGTGACATTTAGGGAGACAAATTAGACCAGCGACACATCCGTGCCCACGCCGCTCGGCCTCTCCACTCATTTGTGGCTTCCTGTGAAAACACATCCTCTGATTCATTAATTTCCTGCAAGAATTTCATTCGGTAAAGTGGTGGAACGACGGGGGGGGGCCGTGTCCAGCGGGAGGCTCAATTAGCCCACCCATCGGAAAAAATGAATTTGTACAAATGCATGGCCGTCATTACCATAAAAGATTCCTCTGGTTCAACTTTCCAACGACGTGCACGGACTAATTGACGTTGCACATGTTGACTGAAGCAAAGACATAGAGCATGTGTGTGTGTGTGTGTGTGTGTGTGTGTGTGTGTAGTGGAAATACTGATGAACAATGGCTGCAGTCTGACAGCCACTGACATGGCGGTGTCAGTCGGTTGGATGGAGCCTGGAATGTTAAACCCCTGCCCACATTTCTCATATTTGCATTGATTAGAAAGGCCTGCGTCCATGTCGAGGGAAATAACGTCAAAACTCTGACTGTAAATATTAAGCTCCGAAACAGAAAGAAAGCGACGTCAGATTAATAAAGCCAAAGAAATGACTTATACGGTCTGAGATGTCGACCTGAGAGTCTTCAAAGTGGATACATATTCTTGCTTTGAGGTATTTTTACCGTTTGAGAACATTTCTGTTGAGGAACGTTTGAAATCTCCTACTTTTATTTAAAATCTAGTCAGAAATTACAGCTTCTAATTCTCCATGTAATACTCCGGTCCTGATACTGTCGCATTCTTGGCTCCAACTTCATCAAAAACCACCGGGGAGCAGCATCTCTGCATCAACTGTTGGTTTTCGTCAGAATTTAACTACGCGGTTCTGTGTAACTCGGTGAGCGGAGTCTGATAAAGATTGTGGGATGCTGAGAGGAAATGAGCAGAAACAGACGTCCTTCTCCGGAGCCACATGGCGGTTTTGGTCTGCTGTTATTTCCTGCCTTCAATTAGAACGCGGCTCAAACTGTGACAGTTCACATCCAATAAATCTCCTGAACAAAGAATCCGAACAGAACCTCAACTTATCTGCAGTAATGACCCGAACAGCTCCTTGCTTTTTAAATCCAGTTTTACAGCCCTCCTCATACGTGTGTGCGTGTGTGTGTGTGTGTGTGTTGCCTCTTTTGCCTACCTTAAAGACACTAATGGGATCAGCCCAGTCAGAGTCTGGGCTCTGCCACGGTTTGCCATCCGCCAAGCTCTCGGCGAAGACGTCCAGATAGAAGATGGCGTAGTTCTTCGGGTCGTGGATCTCGCTCTGAAACAGTTTCATGATGGTCAGGAACGTCTCCAGGGGGCCGCAGATGTACACGACTGCAGGGGAACGACAGGAAGGTTTAGAATCTGAATCTTAAAACAGATTAATTATCAGTACAGAACACTCTCAGGAAGGTCAAGAAGGTCGTTGAGCTGAGATGACGTGAATTTGAAAGCAGCTTAAAATGATCAGACGTCCCTGACCGGAGACTTTTGAAGAGGCTGGCGGATACATTCCATTTCCTCTCGGCATAAAGTCAAAGGCCGTTTTCTGGTGACAGGACGTGCACGTCCAAAGGCCTGCACTGAGGTTGTTGATCACCCGGAGGCCTGTGCTTGATTACTCCCTCTCAAAACAAGAGGTCTGTGTTCGCTCAGATATCATCATCTTTCCGTTCAGCGCAGGCTCGCTGCTGACGGTTTAAATCCCCGTGTTGGGTTTCACAGCTTCAGTGAGCCGGGAGGAAATCGGACCAAGATATTGACGATAGTCATCATCTCTTTCAAGACTTTCACTCTTGAAGACGTTTGGAAACAATGATGTCATGTGCACGTTTGCTGCGGCTGGATCTTCTCGTTGATTAAACACCCGTGCGCTCGCTTGCGAGTCTAATTCGCCGCTATCGCTGTGTCGCCGGCAAAACCAATAACGTGTGTTGAAGGCAGAGCTGCGTGACACATTTTCCACCAGTTTTCATGAAACCAGCTGCGTAACGTGAGCGGCGCGACTCGGCCGGTGCACGTTCTGACTCGTGCAGCGTCTGCTTCTAATAAACGTCTTTGACGTTTGTCACTGCTGCAGACGTGCGAAAGAAAAACGACTTTGAAGTGGAAAGAGAAGAAGAAGTCACTCAGAGACGAGAGACACCACTATCCAAAAACTGTTAAATGTGAACACAAGCAATTGTGAAATAGAAGAGAAAAAGAAGTCTTCAAATTTTAATTCGGACACATTCAGAGTCAGTAAAGATTCTGTTTTAAAACGAAATCATGTTTTGCTTTAACTTGAAATTTTTGAGACCTGCGATCAAGTTCAAACATTTTTATTATTTGTATCCTTTATGCGAGAGCAGGAAAGATGCTTGTTGATCACGAAACTGGAATACGTGAGGATAATAAACGCAGAGCGAGTGATGTCGACCTTAAGACAACTGAATCTGGGGAACTTCTGTTGACGAGGGCCGACGCCACCTCTCTCCTGCTGCGTTCCTCGCTCTTGAGAGACAAACTCAACATTCACAACGGTGCTCAAACGCTCTGCTGCGCGAGAACCAAATTGAAGACCCCTGTCCTGTCACGGTCTCGTTTCACGCCACCCCCCCCCCCGTCACCGTGGAGTCACATCCAAAACCCAAACGCAGCTTTATTTCCATTAGCAGCGTATGTGAGCGCGTGTGCTGCCAGCTCCGAGGCAGCGCTCCCAGTTAGCAGACATTTCCTCATGTGTTAGACCAAAGCCGGCTGCTGCTTGGACCCGGACTCTCATCTCTTCCAGCGTGAGCGGCCATGCCAAGTAGTCCTGCTGTCTCCTGGACCGCTCCCAAAGTAAATGCTCCACACAGCCGGTGGAAAATGTCCTCCTGTGTTGTAGCGGCGCTACAGTGAGCGGACCTGCCGAGGCTTTAAACAACAGCACATTAAATTGTTTGGTACAAGTTGTTCCACTTCACAGACTCCAGGACGGTAATCAGCTCTGCAGAAAGTTTCCTTCTCAGATGAGTCATGAGGTCTGAAAGTCATATTTCCATGTTAACGAGGTTGTAACGAGACTTGAACCTGAAGGACGAGCTGTGATGGACGCTGTTAGCGCTCTGATCGTTAGCAGGACGCCACAGCTGGGCCGAGGAACAAGTGATCCAGGATTTTCTCAACACGGCTCGATCACATATTTGTTTCTTCCTTTTGAATTCCTGAGACTTTTTTTTTAACCCCAAAACAGCAGCAGCTTTAAAATGAGTCTGATGGTTCAGTGACTTGGAATAAGGAGAATGTTTCCTCTTTCATTCCCACTGAGGCTCCTCGCCCCAATGTGAACTGACTGACAGTCGCAGCTTCAAGAGGGAAGCTGATCCGTCAAGAAGTCGTTAAAAGTTTATCTCCAGTATTCAGCGAGGAAAGACTCGAAGACTCTATTTGACGTTAACATTGTCCTTATTTGGACGCGTGTCTTCTAGCTTACAGCAGAACGGAAGCAGGACCAACAGAAATCACAAGACAAGAGGAAGACATTTAAACCGAGGCACGACTTTTTAAGAAACCTTTTCACAAAGTTAAAACGGTTGCCTCTGCGCTGCCCTCTAGTGCCTGTGTGGTGAAACAACCATTTGATCGCTGCTTTCTAACGTTGAGGCCGCGTGAACGAATGTGTCTATCACCACGTGTGTCTTTAGAGGACGCATAGTGTTTCCCATGATGCTCTGTGACTGCCTGTAGTTTTGTTCTGACATCAGTTACGATTCATATCGTGTACACACCCAAACAGACGACAGAGGTAAGAGCTCCGCCGAGGACATTAGCAGATAATCACACTCGGTTGAAAAGAAGAGATGGTTCAAAAGCACAGAGAGAGGGAGGGTTCTGATTGGCCGGCAGTTTGAGTAATAATCCCCATCAAACCTGGCTTTAACAGTTTCATGATGTTTTTGAGCAGCGGGCGCTCGCAGCTCTGAGCTGCTCGGGGTCGCTGGCAGCCTTTGTTGCGCACGGTTCAAACTGCGTTCCCACTCATGCGGGATTCAAAGGAAACAACACATGCACTAGACCAGCTCGTCTCTATGGAACCAGCATAGGCTGACTCTGCTCGGCCCACTGCTGTAAACAGAATCTCCCACCGCTCTGTTACATCCATGCTCACGTAATAAATCCAGGACTAAAGCGTGTCAGACATATTGTTTATCTGAGAACTGCTCGCTCGTCCTTGCCGTGGACAGTTTAATCGCAGGCTGCTGCACTCAGGTTCGGTCCTGGTTTACATGGAGTTGACACACTATTAGGAACACCTCCAACTGAAGGCAGCAGCAGCAAAACCGACACTTCCTCCTCCCGTGGCACAGGTCTGTTCAAGGGCTGATCTGGAACCAGTCTCTTTGGGTTTCAAGCGGCTCAGAACTGGGTCTCGTTCAGACAGTGACAGTGACGCAGGGACGTGGCAAAGTTTTGTTTCAGATGAAAGTCGATGTTCATCTGACATTTTCCCTGAGTGATGATTCATGGTGAAACCTGTGAGTGTGGAGTTTGGAGCATCCTGGCTGAATTTGAAGGAGCAGTTGGGCCTCTGGTTATCACACCGACTTTAATTAGGACGTGTCACTGTTTTGGATGTCTCTGTGGATGAGCACATACTGGAGCCAGTCAATTACTGCTGTGCTTCTGCCACTTGCTCTATTGGATTACAGGATTTCTCTGAGCTGACTCATATTTGTGTCGTGTTTGTCTTTTTAACAGCGTATAATCCTCCAGCTCTAATCTGTCTGAGGGGCTTTTTGTGACTTTTGATGACTTGTGGCTTCGCTCTGCAGCATCTGTTTGTGCGGTTAAAAAGTCTCATCCAGGTCGTCTAACGCTCTCCTGCTGCATCCTGGGAGTCTATTCACAGGAAACAGGATTTCTGTAAACACACCGAGCCGCTACCTGAGCTCCATTGTGAAGAGACTCATCAGGAGACACTTAGATATGTACTTGACGCAGAGAAAAACATGCAGCACTGCCTGATGCATTATTCCTCTCGCTCTCCCTCTCGTGTCTCTCTAATGGAGTGAAATCATGGAGGAGAGGCTGACGCCGGGCAGCGTGATGGGAGCTTGAATACATTCACAGTGATCAGCTCAAATCTCTCACCACAGGCGGAGCAGGGCTGCAGAGCGTCGCTTTCCAGAGAACAGCCGCATCTAGTCAAGCAGATATCTCGGGGAGTATTTCTCCAGGTCTTTGAGTCTCTGTACCCAAACTGGGATGTGGATGTATCAGTGACAGACTCACACCAGCCTCAGGTTACTGTGTCTAGTCTGATTCAGGAATTTGAGGATTTAGAGGTGTTGGTGGTTATCTCTGCAGCGGCACGCCACCGCTCGCTGTCTCACACTCGGCTCAGCGTCTCTCCCGCAGTCGGGGGACTTGACAGAGCCGAGAGGCCGGAGGTTATCTGCTGCGAGCTGAACGTCGAGCCTGGACAAGCCCTGACAAAACCATTAGCTCCCGTGACCTCCAGCTCACTGCGGCAGCGCCATAACTCATCCTCGGCGTGGGGAGGGGGGAGGTTGGCGGCTCGCACCTTTCACCTCCTTCCCTCGCTGCTTTACCACCGTTTAATCACCTTTGTTTATTCCGTTATTTGTTGACGCCGTTAGATTCAGATGTTTAAAACCCGGCTTGTGTTTCTGCTGCCAGGAACCTCACGACTCCAACACTTACTTGTTGGAAGCAGACTTTGCTCTCAGATGTTGAGGCGCTTCCAAAAATGATTCTGTTCAAACGCTCCCAGGAATGAAGGCAAATGAATATTTTTAACGTGCACGCACACACCCATGCACAACTGTGCATTTCAAACCCCGACTCCAGACATTAAGGAATTGTGCACGTGATCAGAAGCGAAGGTGTTCGTGGAAGTGTTTTCTAAACTACAGGACAGAAACACGTCATTCTGAAACAATCTGGCTGAGTGTTCTCTGTCTCCGCCTCACAAACACGCCACAGATCAGCTGAGTAAAAACATGAAGACGTTTCTATTGGTGTTGCTGATCTGCTGCTACTGTTAAAGTTTAGTTTGGCACACGACTGATCTCGTCCTCTCCTCCCCCTCCCCCCTCCCCCCTCTTTCTCTCCTCTCTCCCCAGCTGGTCGAGGCAGAGGTTCACCATGTTCAACCAGAGAGAAGTGTGTCATGAAATCCCCCAAATTAGATTTAGGGTTAATTCAGTCATCATCTTATTTACTGTTATTAAAGCAAAATGGCTCCAACCACACACACAGACACACCATCCAGAATCCCAGTCAGACAATTACCATTATGCAGCAGCAGTAATGAGTCCACCTCACACTGTGTCCTCATAATTAAAGAGAACAGAGACTGAGGAGGACCTGATGCTTCATTCCTTCAATATAGAAACTGTTATGTTCCTGTGTTTCTGAGAGAGCTGCTTTCAAATTCACTCCATCACATCGACATATTCCAAACGACCGGGTCGTCATTTTACGCACGTTTACGCACAGGGAATCAAAGTTTGTGTCGTCTTTAGGAATTTTGGCCTCTCCCGAATGATTTAAAATGGACTGAGTGTGTGTGGTGGGGGTGGGGGTGTTATTAACGCAGGTGGTGGTCCTCCTCGGGCAATAAACCAGCAGCCTAAACATTCCTCTGTAATAACTGCGGGATCGAGAGCCTTCTCCCTGCACTGACTCCAGACCAGCTCAGTCTGAAGCTGCAGGAAACAATGTGGCCTCATTCTGAGGGAGCAGGGTCTCCACGTTCAATACAGCAGCCTACACACACACACACACACAGAGTCACAGCCACAGGCGACTGATCCGCATCCAGGGATCGTCCCTCTCCATCCACTGACAGTACCGTTACACACTCCAGACGCCGCCCTGCGTTATTTTAAGGATAATGTCACGAGTTGATAAAACAGAAACAACCACAACATGTCTGCGCATAACTGAGACACTCCAGGAGTTTGTCTCGGGCCGCACACAGATGACGCACAGGGGCTTCAAGTGTAAGGGAACTTACTTCTGCCGCGCTCCTTCATGAAGGAGATCAGGTCCTTGTAGTACTTGTAGTCGTCCTCGTACGGCTGCGCCTCCACCGTGATGTTCTCGTCCTTCAGGTTCAGGTAGATCCCCTCCGAGAGGAAGTAGTGCGGCCGGTCGTCCTGGCGCAGGTCGTGGAAGATGACCACGGCGCGGGACGTCCAGTTGAAGTACTTGTGCAGGACGTTGGCGAACTCGCCCAGCTTGGTGGTGGAGGGCCCGCTGCGCACGATGGTCCTGTACTCGTCCCGCTTGTCGAAGCCGAACGCAGGACCCCCGGCTGTGATCAGCGGGAGCTTCCAGTGGGACGCGAACCGCCCCACGGAGGCGAGCGGGTAGACGCACCCGGGTCCGAAGAACGCGTCCGGGCGGATGTAGAGCTTCGCGTCCACGGCCACGACCTGCGCACGGCTCTCCGCACAGGAGCCCGCCGCGGGGTCCTCGGTGCTGTAGTTGAGGATGTTGATGGAGCGACCGAGCAGCAGCCCGTGCTTCCCGTGCAGGTCCTCGTGCGCCATGAGGATGGCCGGGAAAACGCGCGGCAGAGCCCACGGGTATTTGAGGTGGTTGTCCGGCAGCATCACGGCCACGGTGATGTTACCTGAGCAGCCGGGCAGGAGGCAGCAGGACAGCGCCGCGAGCAGGCAGCATCCCAGCGCGCTTCTGCATCCCATCGCGCGTCCCGGCCGCGTGGAAGTCCCGGAGAGCGAGTACGACCGCGGAGGGCGCACCGTTTGGAGAGGAGACACGGGCGGCTGTGGCACGCGCACACCAAACCATAAGTATCCGTCCCTCCGGAAAACTCAAGACGAAGTCGGGGACTGCGTCATGATGCCGTGCCAGCCCGGGAGTGCCATGCGTAAAATCCAGGCGGAATGGAGCGGCTGTAGTTCCCGCAGAGGTTCCTCCGGCGCAGCGCGGTCCTGGAGCTGCTGGTCTCTGCGAGAGTGATAACATCCATCCAGATGACTGCAACTTAAATCACAGCAGCCCCCTGCTCTGCCCCCGCACGTCACACGCTGCAAGAAATGTCCACAGCGTCAATAAATCACCTCCGAGCCCCAGAGAAGCAGACACATCCGGGTCGCTGCACATTTGGGTTTTCTGCAGCTTCTCCTCAAAGATCTGCCTCCTTCCGCCTCCAAATACAACAACTGGAAACCAACGCTGTAGAGAGAAAACAACACAAACTGAATAACAAGTGTGAATCCAGTGTGAGACATTTCTTACAGTGTGTAAATCAATCCTGAAACGCGGAGGTGAGTCGCCCCCTGGCTGTCGATCAGCACGCGGGGAGGTTGCTCAGGATCTGGGCCTGTCGAAGTGTTTGGATCCTGCTGGACTCAAGGTGTTCTCATTGATTTAAGGAAACGTGCAGCTGCCTGGTGGTGGCGCTGTAGATCCAGGGGCGAACCCTCACCTCGCTGCTGTGGTGACCTTTGACCTGATGGAGTATGTGTTTGTCTGTCAGGGACATCATTTCAGAATATTATTTTCACTGTGCGCAGGTGATTTTTACGATTGTTTTCACGCCCCTGTTTGGCTGCACACAGAGAGGTCAAAGGTCAGCGCCTTGCTCAGAGGCAGGACTCTAACCTCCTCCAGACCCTCGGCCGCACACCAGACGTTCGTGATTCAGTGTTTCGCAGCCTCACGGGAACAGCAAGTTGCAGTCGAGAGGTTTATACAGCACGAAGACGTCCACCTGTTCAATGAGTCATCTCACCACTGCTGACACACAGAGGGACGCAGGGACAAACACCAGCTCATCAAGCAACAAGATAAACGGTAAAAAGTCCATTTGTATAAAGTTCAGAGGACTGTTTGTCTAAATGGTAAAACAAGTGTTTGTCTTCAGAGCAGCTGTGTCTGGGACTCGTGGAGAGGACAAGGCCTCGCCGCGCGTCGCCCACGACAGGAACCTCTGGAGACAAGGGAAGTGTCTCAAGCTGGACGTGTCTCATGGTAAGTTTCTCAGCAAGTCACACTGTGCAGAGAGTTGGGGTCAAAGATACAAACACAGTAAACGGTTATTGGTGCGCTACGGCCCCCTGCTGTCCGTTACAGGCGATAAACGCTTGTCATGAGGTGAGCAAACAACACAAAGACAACGAATGTAGCTGTGAATGATGTTTATTTCTAAGAGCTTGTTTCTCACGTAAAAGTGAGACGTTTGATTAATGACAGTTTAGATGATCAGAGATAACCACCAACACCTCCAGAGATTAGTAGATAAAGCTTCTGTGAACAACTGGACTATATATCTGCATCTGGATTCCACTGGAGTCCTGATTAAATCCCAAAGAACTGATCCCAAGCAACAACAGTAACAGAGGCCTGAAGCTGAACTGATTCCTCCTCATACATTCATTCAATCCCTGTGTCTGTAGCCTGAACTCCTTCTGTCTGTTGGTCCGTTTCTAGGTTCAACGGCTCCTCGGCTTCAGATCCTCCATCTTCACTGCTTCAGCCAGGTGAGCAGCTGGGGGGTGTAGTAGGTGATGATGATGTCAGCACCTGCAGGATAAAAGTGTAGTTGAGTGCGTGGTTCTACTTTTATCTGACACCAGGTGACGTCTCTGTCCCCCCCTCCCCTCACCTGCCCTGCGGAAGGCAGTCATGGCCTCCATCACCGCAGCCCGCAGGTCGAAGGCCCCGGCCTGCGCCCCGTGCCACAACATGGCGTACTCCCCCGACACGTTGTACACCGCCAGCGGGTGATTGGGGAACTGAAAGGAGACGTATTGTAGAAGTCATTGACGGAGATTTCCTCTCCCAGCGTTTCACAAACAAAGTCTGGAGTTACAGACCTTGTCCTTGACTTCTCTGACGATGTCCAGATATGGCAGCCCTGGTTTCACCATCAGCATGTCGGCTCCTTCTCTCACGTCTCGCTCCTGCAGCACAGAACAGAACAGCAACTTCTCCCACAGTTGATTCAACACGAGCGACAAACTGATCTGACAGGTCCACTCACCACCGCCCGGACGGCGAGTCCTCGGGCTCCAGGAGGCAGCTGATAGCAGCGTCTGTCCCCGAACGCAGGCTTGGACTGAGCAGCGTCTCTGTACAGAGACACAGCAGGAAGCTTCAGTCGGTTCTCACCTCAAAGTTCCGTCTCGTGTTTGATTCCAGGCTCACTCACCTGAAGGGACCGTAGTAACAAGAGGCAAACTTTGCACTGTAGCTCAGCACTGACACCTGCAGGCCAACAGCAGTACTGTTAGAACTACGCCGAGGGACAGAGTGAGGAAACATCGAGGGCGGTTGGTTTGATTTTTACCTTGTTTCCCAAACCGTTGGAGAGCAGCGCTTGTTTTATAGCTCGGACTCTTCCATCCATCATGTCGGAGGGGGCGATGATGTGACAGCCTGAAGGAGACGCGTGACAAAGACAAAACTGGTTTTACAAAATGTCTGACGCCAAACTCAGGCACAATTCAGAGAAGGAAGAGTGCTGGTTGTTCATGTTTGTTAGTTACCGGCCATGGCGTAAGCCAGAGCCACCTCTCCCAGACGCAGGCAGCTGGCGTCGTTGTTCAGAGTCCCGTCGTCGTTCAGGATACCTGGGTGAAGAAACACGTGATGCACCTTCTCTTCTCTATGTGACACAAACAGGAGGTGAATGATCGGAGGAGGCACCGACCACAGTGTCCATGAGACGTGTAGGGACACAGGCAGACGTCACACGCCACCAGCAGCTCCGGAAACAAAGACCTAATTTTCTTCACCGCGAGTATGGCTGGCGTCTCGTCGCTGTCGGCTCCTGATCCTCGCTCATCCTGAAGAGAGGAAAAAGAGACGTTAGGAACCAGTTCATCTGTTTGTCAAAAGGTGATGGAGGTAAACACACGCAGCGATAATAGTGTCTGGGTGTGTTTACATACCTTTGCTATTTTTGCTGGAACACCAAAGATCAGCACACATTTCAAGCCGTTCTCTATGAGCGGCTGCAACAATCCCTCCAGCTTGTTCACCCCATATCTGCTCAAGAGGACACAGCAAGTGTCATATTGTTAGTTTCTTTTTACACATAAAAGGAACTAAAACTCTTCAGGAAGTGAGGTTCAGAGGCTGGAGGCTAAACAAACATGATGGAGTCTCTTCTTATCTTTGTCCAGGTCCAGTGTTTGACTCACTCCACCCAGCCCGGCTGCTCTTATCTCTGGACAACAGCCTCAGCGGGTGAACCTGACAGTTACAGCATGGCAGAGACGGTATTCATGGATGCCACTCTCACCTGGCCTGTCCTGGCAGGCTGCCGATGGGCTCCACTGCATCCGCACTGTCTCTGCGGGAGAGGGAGAACCAGAGGCGAGGAAGGGGGGGGTCCACACAAGTAGAAACGTCATGAAACAAACACACAGTGGTGAACTGGCTGGTTCGTCATCTTTCATGACAGAAACAAATAATTGTCACTTACGTGATGAAAATCGGGTAGATGAGGTTGTCGGGCCTTAGATCCGCAGCACAGGTCTGCCAGCACCGGAGCGTCGGGTGGAAGTATCCGCTGTGGATGATCGACTCCGCCGGCGTCTGCATCTCTGGCCTGAAGTGAAGAGACGAGGGTGAGGACACACAGACAGACAGAGACTCAGTGAACTGGGCAAGTCCTTTTTAACCCGGCAGAGGAGAATACCCCCCTCACACCCAAATGCCTCAGCTCAGTCACCGTGTAGAGTGACCAGGCATGCGTGAGGCTGCTTCTTCAAACACCACCAGAACCCTGGTTGGTGAATAAGCTTTTATACCGAATAACAACTTTTATTCTAGTGGTTTATCACATTTTCCTTTTCTGTGCCACCACTTTGTTTTCTGCTGAGGAAAAAGATTATTATCTTGAACAATGACCATGTCAATATTATCGCTGACTGACTTTTCTCACTCAGGATAATTATCCTGTTATGATTTCACACATTCCTGCCGTCCTAACTCATCAGCACGTACCAAGAGTTTGAGCCCACGATGCCTGAAGCCACGTCAGTTTGAATTAATTGAACCTGAATATTATGCCCAGAAATGTTTCATTGTGAGAAGAGTCCAGTAAACTGATGAACATCTTAAGATATATTTTCTGAAACATGTCAACACGGACATGAATTCAAACACAAACCACAAAGCAGCAGCACAGATGCATTCTGGGTGTTCACATCTTATGTTGTTGTGAAATATTTAAAAACACTAAAGTAGCGATCACATGTGTTTCTCTGAGGAACTGTACGTCATTCAGTCACCTTGGTTTAGAACCACACCACGAAGAAGAGTTTTAAACACAACAACACTGGGGCTCTGTATTGAATTGGTGATATTACACTGAACCCACGAGTATAAAAACATCGTTAAAAGTATAAATACACAGTTTTACCTCGCTGTGATGAAAACCTGCGACTTCCCTCACAACTCACTTTGGTTTTCTTCTGCATCCGACGCTTGGCGATGACGCAGCTACCGCCCACTACAGGCCGGAGTATGAACTACACTGAAAAGACTAGCGTATAGGTGCATTACCGCCCCCTTTGGACTGGGGGGTGCAGCAGCAGCTTGGCAGCAAATTATAGTGTAATTCTTTAATTCTCTTTAGAAGTTTGGTGGTGGGTGGTGTATAATACAGTTAGTAGGAATTAAGTCCTCTCTGGTGGCGGCGCTTATTGATGATCAGTGAGTACAGTACAAGTAAAATAAAGTACAAATACTAATCAAAGTAAAACGTTTTGTAATTGTATATGAACATATAACATAATTAGAACACATCCTGAATACAAACTCCAAACCAGCAGGTGGCGACCATGCTCCAAAAAACCAAAACAAAAGAAGAAGTCTCCCCGGCCACTGTAAGATCACGTCCGTTCAGTTCTCGCGATGTTTCCTCAGCGCGAGAGACGAAGAGGCTGTGAAGCTGCGATGCTAACGGGCTGTTAGCTCCGCTATTAGCCCCGGTGAGCTGCTTGCGGTCCGGACACATGGAGCAGGAGTCTGTGGCGGTGGCTCGGTGCTGTTGAGGTAAAGTGACGTGTTGTCGCGGTGCACCGCGGGTGTACAGGCGTGTGCAGATGTTGTGATGAGCACTGCTGCATCATCCCTGACAGGGGTTAGCTCACATGCTAACAGAGGCTACACTCTGTCCAGAACACTGAGGCTCTGCTGCGGCGACATGTTCCAGTTTATCAGCTCAAACCCGCAACACTGGATTAAAATGAACGTGACGGAGCTAAAAAATGAGCTGACACGTCACTGGGACTCAAAGGGGGACACTGTCCCCTCTCCAGGAGACTGTGAGCCCTGTGAGCCTCAGTGTGGGTGTCTCCTCATGTCCTCATGGTGTCTACTGTGTTTGTTTGTCTCCAGAACAACACTACCTCCTCTGGGCGGATGTGAAGATGTAGCCACAAGAGAAGAACGTCATCACCTCCATTTGTGCCCAGTGACGCCTCATCTTCAGCTCCACCCTCTGCTGCTGCTCCTAGGTTGAAGCCCCCCACCCCTCCCCGTCCCGCCATGCTGTTCTCTCTGAGGGAACTGGTCCAGTGGCTCGGCTTCGCCACCTTCGAACTCTTCCTCCACCTGTTGGCCCTGCTCGTCTTCAGCATGCTGGTGGCCCTGCGAGCCGACATGTTTGCGCCCTCGCTGAGCTGGTGGCTGGTCTTTGTCCCGCTGTTCGCCGCCGACGGCCTCAGCACCTACTTCACGGCCATCGTGTCCATCCGACTGTACCAGGAGAACGAGAAGCGGCTGGCGGTGCTGCGGCTGCTGTGGGTGCTGACGGTGCTCAGCCTGAAGCTGGTGTGCGAGGTGCTGCTGTGTCAGAAGCTGGCGGAGCAGGAGCAGGCCAGAGACCTGTGGTTCGGCCTCATCGTCTCCCCGCTCTTCATCCTGCTGCAGCTGCTCATGATCCGAGCGTGTCGCGTCAACTGAGCGGCGTCCAGCCATCGGAGAATGGTCCTCGTCTGCCGTTTGAGATTTAAAGCATAACAGTGGTGTGATGTTTCCTCGTCAGCACCTTAAAGACACAGCAACACTATTTTTGTTTAGTTTTTCACACGCGTGTTCCAGGTCACAAGAGAATTCTGTCATTTGTGTTTCCTATAGTGACAAAGGAAAAAAAACATTAACTTGAGTTGTGTGGCCAAAAGTATGCGGACACCTTGTCTGTAAGCTTTGTGCGCATAAGAACCAGAGTTCTGACCTCACCATGGTCCATGGTTCTGTCAGGTTAGATTTTGACTTGAGTTTTTGAGATATTTTGAAAGAAAGATCCGGGGAAGATATCTCTGAGCCGTAAAGGTGCAGTTGGACTGAGGTAGTGCCTAACCCATGACCGTGGTGCAGTCGAAGGTGAACAGTGAGCCGTGAGTGAAATTTATTCCAGATGATTATGTTGTAATGCAAATGTGCACAGACCACAGATTACCACAGGAGAAACCTCAAGGCAGCGACGGCCGAGGTGTTCAGACATCTCAGCGCGTCGACGAGCTGCTGCATTAATGTTTTTGTTCCGAGAGGAAACAATTGAGCTCCATCCAGACGAGCCCCCTGTGTACAGGAGCTGAATGTGATCACTTCTAACAGTCCCCCGTGTGCACACATCTCCCTGGATTTTGCTGTTTATTTTGTACAATATGTCACGTCTTCACCTTGTGTATGTGCCGCTCATATTTTGTATTATGATGTATTTGTGCCTCGTTTTAAAGGTCCAGTGTGTAGAACTAAGTGTTGTCATAGGAATTCAAAAGGTTTTAGATCTGTAAAAATAAATTGGAGTAAACACCAGTGGAAATCTGCCCGGGATTACTGAATATTCAAATTCTGCCACTAGATCCTTTCACTGACGTTTTACACACTGAACCTCTAAGATATTTCTGGATGTGGAATTCTGTGTATTGTGTATATGTTGAATTGAGTTTGGAAGGAATTCATATCTTTTATTTATGTTATGGCATCGATGTTGTGCAACTGTATATACATGTAAATAAACCATCAACATTTTATCTCAGTTGTCTGACGGGGCAGGGTGTAGGTTGACGGGTCCATGGGAACTAAACTAAACATTTAAACGTTACAAAATATTATCAGCAGGATATAAACGCTGGGCCTCTGTATCCTCCAGGAGCTCCCAAAACAAAGTAGATTGCATTTGAATTTTCACCTGATGATTCACATTTAAATGGTTTACTTGTTTTTTTTCTCTATTCCTCTCCCTCATCACTCTCCAGCCAGCTGTTAATTATGGCCTGGCGATAAATGTTTGATGAGGAACAGTAATCTCCTGTAGTACCCAAGAATAGCCTTCTAAGTGCTGATTCATGTGCAGCAGGCTCCTCCTCAGCTCATGTGTTAGCAGCAGCAGGATTAGCAGTAGGTGACATCACCGACAAACGGCTGAGTGAGCCATGGTCAGTCCCTGAGCCTCCACCCAACACTTCACCTGCAGCAGAACACATGGTGGGGTCGTGGTGTCTCTTTGTTGGATCACGTCAGGCAGTGATGCAGCACATCTGGTCCAGACAAAATGGACACGGGCCTCCTGTGAAATACAAATGATGGGCCCTTTCAGGCAAACGTGCTGGTCTTGACAAGGTGTAATTGGCCCTTTAGCACAGTAATCACTAAGCTTAGTATCTGACAAGCACTGCAGCAGAATGTGGGTCAAATATGGGCCAAGACGATATTACTATGACGATGTGAGTTTGAAAGGAAAACAATGAATTTTAAATATAAATGAATGTTTCTTAAAACATAAATACATTATTTAAACCTCTTGTAATGAATCGTTTGATTCTTCAGACTGAGAGTAAACAATACTGTCCAGAAATATACCTTTTAGTATTTGACAATAGGTAAATATACATAATGGGAAATTGGCGGATTGTAATTGAACGTATCACTTTTGATTGACAGGTCATTCTCCACCCAGCCAACAATAGAAACGGGAGTGGCACATAGAGAGAAGGCGTGACCGTGAGCCGCAGCGTCCAATCAGGGAGAACGGTGGGATGGCCCTGGTCGCTCGTGCTGCAGCGGAGAGGCGGAGCCGCGTTCAGGGGCCGTGCGGAGCGAGGAAGCAGAGCCAGACGAGAGAGACGGCGGGGATGTGCGAGAGGTAGCGGCGCTGCAGGTACAGTCACAGCCGGAGACAGGTTTCACAGCCGCGGCGACACCGCCTCGGAGCCCCGGAGTCCTCCCCACCCCCCTTCCAGTAAACCGTCTGCGATGTCAGGCGGGGGAGACGTCCGCGTCCTCCGCCAAGAGGCCGGACAGGAGAGCCCGAGGATGCCGGCCTGGAAGCGAGAGATCCTGGAGAGGAGGAAGGCGAAGGGGTCCGGAGCAGCCGGTGCCGCGGAGACGAGCCCCGGAGGCGGCGGCGGCGGCACAGGCCCGCAGCGGGTTAACGGAGAGGCGACGGGGAGCGTGAACGGCAGCAGCGGCGGCGGCGGCGGAGAAGGAGGAGATGGAGGTGTGGGAGCCCAGAGAGACGGAGCATCGAGCGGAGGGTCCGGGCGTAATTACACCATCACCACCGCCAGCCAACACTTCGCCAACAACAAAGAGACGCGACCGGCGGCCGCGGAGACGACGACACCCAGGGAGGAGAGCCTGGTGCTGCAGGAGAGCCTGGGCCCGCTGGAGGAGAACCCGTTCATCAAGCTGGAGAAGGAGCGGCGGAGGCGGCAGGACCGGGACAACGCACCCCGCCCGGTGCAGCACATCCTGGAGCTGTACGGCAGCGTGCCCGGCATACGGACCATCCGCGCCGAGAACATCATCATCATCGAGTCGGACCCGGATTATTTCCCGGAAGCCGGCGCCGTGAAACCCGGGTCCAAGTGGCAGCAGAACGGCGTGAGCAGCTACAGCTCCCTGAACGACCTCCTGGACCAGAGAGGGAGCGCGGTGACCGAGATAAGAGCCAAGGAGGTGGTGATTTACGACACCACGTTGAGCAAGAGTGAGGAGAACCTGAGCACCCTGGGCCGCCCGGACCACGTGACCCCGCCGTATGACTCAGGTGAGGGCCCAGGTAGGGTGAGCCGGATGCTGCAGAAGTTTGACAGCAACTACGGGAAGCTGCAGAAGAAGTCCCACAGCACGGAGAACCTGCTGGAGCTGGACTGCGGGGCCAGGCCGAGACTCTGGCCCAAGCCTCAGCCAGATCTGGTGCCAAAGCCCAGGCCGGGCACCCCGGGCAGCAGCCTCCCGTCCTCGCCCGTCTTCCAGAGCCCCTGCTCTTCCAAACCAAAGCTACAGCCTGCTGCCTTTGAGCCAGGCAGCCCCCAGCGCTCTGCGGCCTCCCCTCAGTCTGTGTCCTCCTTCCGTCAGAGGTTTGAGGACAGCGGGGGCCATGGCATGGCCCCCAGAGATGAGCCAGACAGGGGGGCGACCAAGCTGGCCCGAGAGCGAGACTGGGAGGCCACTGAGGTGTCGCCCAAACCCAAGGTGCCATGCTCTCCGGAGACCCGTCGTGCCCGTGCCGAGACCCCCTCAAGCCCCATCTCGTCCAAGGTGGCGCGTTCCTCCTCTGACTTTGAGATCCGCCCCGCTCCAAAGCCGGATCTAAACCAGATTCCTGAAGGGGACACTCAGGCTTGGGCCCTCGCGAACCTGCGGCTGCAGTCCCGCAACTCCTTCACAGTGATCCCCAAAGGCCGGCTGGCTGCCATGTCGGCGGCGAGCAGCCAGACGGCGCCTGGCTCGGTCCCGTCTTCGCCGTCTCACAGAGCGGCAGAAGTTCCAGGAGTGCCAACCCCCAACGCCCCAACTCCCAGCCTGACCCCATCGAAGATCGAGGGTGTGGAGGAGATGGAAAGGGTGGTCAGGTTATCTAAGCCTGAACCTGCTCCTGCACCTGCTCCACCCTCAGAACCCTTATCTCCATCACCTGCTCCCCCCTCTGTGGCTGTCCCATCTTCCCCCCCTTTGTCCCCACCTCCCTCGTTGCCCGTCCCCTCAGACACTCTGGCCCCCCCTGACCCCTCCCCGGCTCCAGACCCACCTCTCACGGACCAGCTGCCAGTCACAAACATAGATGACATCGAGGTGGAGCCCCCACAGCGGGTCCCCGTTCCCAGCCCCATGGTGCAGAGGAGAAAGGGGAACACCTTCACTGTGGTGCCTAAACCGAGGCCGGACCCCCAGGCCAGCTCACCTGAGCCCCAACAGGAAGGCTCCTCTGAGGCCCCGCCGGGGTCCACGCCCCCGCAGGCCCCGTACGCCCAGCTGGGCTCCCTGCTGAAGAAGCGGTACCCTGCCGTGGAGGAGATCGAGGTCATCGGCGGGTACCAGTCTCTGGCCAAGTCCTGCCTCTCGAAGACGGGCTCCGTGGGGAAGAAGGTGAGAATGAATCTGTTGGAATGTTCCGCTGTGGTTTGTGAAACTGTTTTTAAGACGAATGATTCAGTGTAAAGCAAAAAGACTTGATAATGCTGCCCACACAGGAAGTAGTTGTGTCGTTGTCTCTTCTAGGCCTGTCACACTGTGTGTGTGTGTGTGTGTGTGTGTGTGTTCCATCATCATCATCCTCAGGTATCTGCTGCTGGCCTGTCCAGGTCTGTCCTTAATTTGCTGCCTATTGGTGATTAATTAGATATCAGAGAGCGTCTCTAATGAAGCGCTCTGGCTCAGTCTGTGTTTCCAGCGTGTTGCTGTTTAAGTGGCTGACGGAGAGGGAGCCAGTGGCTTTAATTTTTACTTTACGTGACAGGTTTTATGGAGCTGGTTTCACGTTCAGGGTGTGGAGTGTTTCCTGGCACCGAGGAGCCTCCACCCCCGTCCCTCTGACGGTTGCTTGTTTTGTTTTTTGTCAGCAAGATTCTGCAAAAAAACGGATTCCGATTAGAGTTCCTGGTTGACGTTTCTGACTTTATTTAACACTGTTTGGTTTCAAAATGCTGATGAAATTAAAGTTAATGAGTGTGGAAGATTGAGTGTTGTTTAAAAAGTTGTTATAACTGGAGACATCCAATCAAACATATTTAAACAAACCCACAATGCACCTCTTCTCATAGTTCAGTGTCAATCCGTCTGCTTGTCTTCGTGTGATGCTGCGAACAAGTAAATGAACGGATGAAAGCAGCTCTTCCTGCTGGCAGCGACTGAAGGCTGAGTGTGTTTTGGCCATCACCGCCATCTCTGCGATCAGAATCAGACGTCTGCCACTCGCTTGGCAAAAGGTGCTGCTGTAAATTGCTCCTGTTTCTCAGCCTCTGTGATTTTGGCACTCGGTCCTGCGTCCTGGACCGGCTCTGCTGTAATCCCATGCACCCCCCCAAGTAAATCTAACAACCCTTTTACAACCGGGGCAGGAAACTTAGCCAACTCGTGATTTTATCCAGTGGAAGCTCTGCAGCCGCTTAGATTTGAGATTCCGGTTAATTCCCTGGCAGCAGAAAGGAAATCGAGAATGATATCCCAGTGTTTACATGGTGCAGAGTGAGGTGTGTGGACGTACTGAGCATGGGAGGATCCCAACATGTTGGCGTCCCTGCTGCGTCCCTTTACGGTGGATATTTATAAACACTGTGGGATTTTAAAGAAGTCGGTAGATTCTAAAATAAAGTTCTGTGGGTTGGTTTGACACTCGTCTGCACATCATGACGACCAGTCGGGTCGCGGACCCGTCCGCACGAACTGGTTGTGCATGTTTTGTCGTGTGCACGTGAGCGTGGCCGTGAGACGGGGACGCGTCTTTGTGTGTCCCCGATGCTCCCAAACAAAACACTTTCTTCCTTTGTCGTCTGTCCGCTCCTCTTGGTCGTCGTCATCAAGGCCCAGATTTTTTTCTCCTGTCTTTTCTGGGCAGGGCCGTGCACGCAATTACAAAAGCATCGGGGCTTCGGCCTGGCCTGTATAATTTGTGTGGAATTTCTGTTCAGTGCCGCTTCTGTGTGAGAGCAGCCTCTGAGAACGGCCTCGGCCCAGGGTTCTGGTCTTGGATCCTCTCTGTTTTTTTTTTTTAACTTTCCAACACAAACCAAACCTTTTTTTTACGAGCAGCTCGGCTGGAAGAGAATGTTCCACATGCACGTCAGGACCTTGAGAACCGAAGCAGCCCGTCAGCTCTTTTTCCAAATATATTTCCCTCCGTGAGATCTCAGCTCGCTCCACCGGAGTGAGCGCCGTACGCCGGGGCCCATCCGGCACATTTCCTCCTGTACTCATCTGTATCGCTCCACAAGCACCACTCGGCTTTGTGTTTCCTCCCCTCTACCCACAGTGCACTGCTTTATTCCTGCGCGGCGGCGCTTCCAGCTTCCTCTGATCTCCTCCGCTGTGTTGGGGTAGGAATCGTGGAAGCTATGTAGGTCAAGTGCAGCTTCTTGTAGCGCATCACTCCGGCATTTGCATAAAATCGATTCCGGCGCCCGGTCGAGATCCACAGCCCGGCACCGTCTGCACTTTGATGGGATTGTGATCCCTTGACTGTCTGATTTTATTATTTATTTGTTTTCACCCTTGTGGTGGAGGATGCGGGCGCTCTTCATGGAGGAGAGGTGCAGCTGGCGGCGAGGCCCGAGGGGAGGGGAGGGGGGTGTTTTTGAAGT
Organism: Pseudorhombus dupliciocellatus; assembly: GCA_016785235.1. Taxonomy (NCBI): domain Eukaryota; kingdom Metazoa; phylum Chordata; class Actinopteri; order Pleuronectiformes; family Paralichthyidae; genus Pseudorhombus; species Pseudorhombus dupliciocellatus. Next base: position 1,661,734 of record JAFBJW010000814.1, read on the forward strand.
CCCCGCTCCCTCTGACTGGTTATTATGGGAAGAAGGCGACGGTTCAATGTGGCTGTAACATCCAGAGAGAGAGAGAGACAGAGGAGGAAAGAGGAAGAGGTTTTATGGCGCACCCCGCCTTTTTCCCAGAGTTCACTGCTGTGTGTTTGCACAGAGTAACCTCTCATTTCAAACGGCTGCAGCACATCAAGCGCAATAATGATCCATCCGTCAAGATAGCGACGCGGTGCAGGAAGAGGACGTGTGTTCGTATTTTCTGTTCATCTTAAATTAACACTGAACCACAGGCGCTTTACTGTGAACCAGTTTGGGGACTGGGATTGTTGGAGGTCCAGTTGCTGGCCCAGCAGAAAAGGACAAAGAGTTTTTGCCACTCCGAGTCCAAGTAGTAAAGAACCTGTGACGGCAGCACAATGTGAAGCCCCGCCCACTCATTAATGAGGTTCTGTTTCTCCGAAGCATCACACAAAAAGTACACAACACAATTCCACAGAGCTCGTTGGCAGGATGAGAAATGGGCCAAGAGAGAAGCCAAAAGGTTTGTTTTTTTATATTTAGCGCACTGACCTCTGAGTGTTTGTCTTTGTGAGCTATAAAGAAACTTGCCTCGCAGGGGATTGTGGGAGTTTGTGTTGCAACACAGAGGGGTCAGAGGGGTCACCGTGGTCACACTCAGCCAAATGACAGAGCTCATACAAATAAATCAGTTATTGGAATTTAATGGCGCAGGCATGACTCATTATGACATCATCAACACTGTCCAATGAACGTTGATAACATCCCTTAAAATGCCGTGTTTTGTGTCAGTCACAGCAGAGGGGGTGTTTCTGTGCACGGATGCGAACCCTGTTTCCTTCGTCGTGTTCAGAAAACCCACAGCAACTTGAACACGTTTCTGTGCTTGTGTTTAAATGGCCAGCGGGTTAAAAATACCCGGCCCCGAGCGGCGAGAGGCTGAGTGTCACAGGAAGGCCAGTGAGGGGGCACACGCCTACATTTACTGTGTGTGTGGACTACAGGTGTGAAAGTCCATTGTGTTTAATTATTTACCACCCGCAGACATTCCCCTCCTCTCCTCCACACACTTCCTGCAACACACCACTCCTCCCCTCTGCCTTTTGAAACAAGTGTGTGCTTTTCAAAGTCTCCTGGAGCTTTGTGTCCTTTTGCTGAGGGAGAGGGGAAGAGACAGGACAACGTATTTGAAGTTGTGATACTAGGAAAACTGCATTTATTCTCGAAAGACATGTACTGCTTCCTGTCCCCTCCTTGTTGTTGCAGTACTAAACACTCAGACCTGCACCGTAGATCAACCCTGGACTCGCTCTAGCTCTGATGGAACTCTCTCACTTCTGTGTGTGCTCTGTGTCCCTCTGTGTCCTCCAGCTGTCTGTCTTCTGCTGCTGGACTCATCCCGTCAGTAATTATCGCTGAAACGAGCCGAACCAAACCAGCCAAGTTGCGAAGCTTTAAGAGTTGAAAGAGGATTAACGCTGCAGAGAAGTGAGGGGAGCTCTAACTTCACCAGATCTTTGCTCATAATCCCAACGCGTCTTTGTCGTGCACAGTTTAGGATCCGTGCGGCTTCATGATGGACGTGCTGTGCAAACATGGCTCCCTTCTCTTGTTATTTTGTGGAGCGGCTGTGTGGCTATAGGTTACAGACTCAAACGCCCTCGGTCTGTCTCTCTCTCTCACACACACGCACACACAGCCATGTCCACGTCTGTAAAAACGCAGGTTTCCCACACGGCCCTGAGGCACACGTGCACACCCTGCAGAGTAATTAGAATTCAGCCAGCAGAGCCCCACTATCATGGTCATGTTTAATTCAGTGTGTGTGTGTGTGTGTGTGTGTGAGGAGGAAGAGACTGAGAGCAGAGGAGGTTATAAACGGGTCGTTCTGAAAGTTTATAAAAAGAAACACGAGCTTCAAGTGAAAGAAACAGGAAGAGGTCACTTGACTTTTTAGTGCACGCTCCGCTGTGACACAAGCGTCTTGTTGTCTCACTCTTGTGTAAATTCTATTCAAATACTCTCGTCCCGCTGCATGTAAAACATTAAGCGCTCGCCCGCTCTCAGGATTAACGGCCACCACCTTGGTTTTCCCTTTGCCTCCACTCTCCCGTTTCCCTCCGTCACATATCCATGGCGCCTGTCGCCAGGGCAACACGAGCCGTGGCCATTCTATCCTGTCATTACGACTCCAGGATAAGCAACACACACACACACACACACACACACAGCTTGTGATGTCAGAGGTGATATCGTGGAAGGAGAAGATCAGCGTGGAATTGAAACAGGTTCTTTAATTTAGATCTAAACGTGTCTGATGTTTTGAGGGAGGAGCCGAACGAAGCGAGTGTCAGAATGACGTGAAACCGTCCACTGACTCATTCCACTCCAGCAGAGGAGTCTGCTGCTCTGATTTCAGTCATGTTGGAACGCGGGGGAACAACGGAAAGCGTCATGTGAGATTTCGCTTCCGTCCTTCTGTCAAACCCAGCGGTTCCACGTCCCTGAGACGTGACAGCGGACGAGCTGCACCGCTGACATGGTGTTATTAACTTTGGAAACTCGTCGATGCTGCAAACTTCCCTCTCAAAGTTTTTCTTGTTGCGATATCTTCCAGTCAGCACGTTCTCCGTCGTCTTTGTGACGTCTGTTCACTGACACAATAACACTGTTGACTTCCTGAGGTCCATGTGACTGAGACACGCCTGTCCTCTCTACCCGTAACCCAGAGCTCGGGATCCTGTGCTTTGCCCTGACTGTCGTCTTTTCTGGACACGCCCGACCATTCACCCTTTCACACAGGCTGAACTTTAATGCATCGAACGCCCCGGACTCCCTCACTGCGTCAGCGTGTGTGTGTGTGTGTGTGTGTGTGTGTGAGGCTGCTGATTGCAGGTTTTGACCTCCACCCTGTCGGCCTCACCTTTCATACACAGCGTGTTGGGTTGAGTTGGTCTGTGCCAGGTTGCTCTTATCAACAAAAGGTGGGTCTCAGGTGAGAGAGAATGAAAACGTCTCCTCTGATGCCAGCAGGGGACTAAGACAAAGCACAGGGAGACTTCAGTGAGGGACATTTGCTGCATCAGTGCTGCATGTTTCGGGTTCCTCGTACATGAAGACCAAACATTTTGATCGTCCGTTTCCTTCGCGTCCCTCTGTGTCGCTGCAGTAATCAGGAGTACACCTCAGGCTTTGTTTAAGTACATGTACGCAGGGTTATGATCCCTCTCTTCAGCCGGGGCATTGTGGTTCTAATATTATCTACCTGGCAGGAGATTAGCTCTAATCAGGCACGTGGTCCTGCAAGCCGCTGCACACCTGTGGTCCAAAACAACTCCATAAGAGCTAAACTATATTTCACATCGTTTTTCTTTAATGCACCAGAGGCGTCAGGTACTTTTCTACACTGAGATAGACTGAAACTCATTTTAACGGATTCTTGTCAACGTCACGTGTTGCTACGCCCACAGAAACTTCTCCATTGCGCTGCAGCTCCACTGTAGCAGCTTCCCACTCACCTCAATCTGTGTGTGTGTGTGTGTGTCCATTCAGTTCTTGTCACCAAATGAGGCCACACTGTGTGGCCCTGGTAAATTCCTGGCACTGCTCCCGTCTGTCCAGTCGGCCGCAGCACATTCGTGTCATAATCATCTCATTTGCAGACTTGTTTCATCTAGTGTGTGTGTGTGTGTGTGTGTGTGTGTGTGTGTGTGTGTGTGTGTGTGTGTGTGTGTGTGTGTGTGTGTGTGTGTGTGTGTGTGTGTGTGTGTGTGTGAAGCTCGGATAAACAGGAAAAGTAAATGAGTAAACAGGTTCAATATTTATAAGAAAACAAAACAACACCCCTCTTTTCGTTGTGCCCCATTCCAAGATGGAGAAGAATGAATGCTGCGTTTTCTTTCTGGACCCCGGCAGCTCGGGTCAGAGAGCGACCTGTGTGACGTTATAGCCTCTCCGTTTCAAACTGGAAGCTGCAGGAGGAACAACCGTTCCTTTCGATTCCGGAGAGTACTTCGAACGCTGTCAAGACTTTTCCGATGGCTCTTATCTTATCTCACACACGCAGGGTTTCCTGTACTTCCTTTAATGACAGGCAGCATCAATCACAGCTGTTTTCAAAACAATCAGATTTTATTTCTCCGTCATTGCTTCGAACCACACACACACAAAGCTGGTGGATCAGTGCTGCAGCGTGGAGTCAGAGAGAGGCCAGCGGAGGAAAGAAAAGCGAAAGACAGTGAAAGGGGAAGCGAGCCTCGTGGCTACAGCCTGATTTATTGATAGGCTCGCGTTTGGCATCCAGAGACTTCCTCCGAGACAGGACGCCAGTTTAGCAAGGAAACACTTTCTGTGGCGTAAGATTCAACACAGGGGCTTAAAAAAAGCAGGGTTGGGTCTAAAAATAGTGGCTGTCTGGGACACAGGGCTGTTTTTAAAGACGCTAACATTTGAATTTTCCTGTTGTGGCTGAAGGAAGCAGAACGAGAGACACTGATGTTTTATTGAAAAGCCAGAAGCTGAGGAGGAAGATCAGTCAGGGCTGAAACAGAATTGTTCTCAATTTCAGAGTCGGGGCTTTTAGTTTCCCTCGTCTTTCAATCGTTTTTCAATGTTTAAGAAATAGTTCAAGCTCCTCTTCTGATCAAAGAAAACCAGCTTTGACTCTGGGTTTAAAACAAGCAGAATAAGATGCTTCATCAGCATCTCCCTCTGGACGTTAATGGACTGAGGCTTGTTGATGAGTGAAGCCCCACAGGTCTGTTTATAGATGGTTCAGCTATGTAAAGGGTCTTTACAGAGCTCACAGATCCAGAATCAGAGTCCAACGTCCAGTTGACCCAGCATGATAATGTTTAGCTCCAGGACTTTATATATTAACAGCGTCTGGTGTTAGAGCATAGATCTATAGATGTAGGAGTGGGGGTCTACTGAGGGTGAGGGTGGGGGGTTTCAAAGTTTCACTTTGACTCTGCTGAAGAACCCGTCCCACATGATGGTGAGAGATCACTGAGAAGCTGTGGAGGTTATGGAAAAAGCTTTAAAATGTCAAGTTGTAAACTGGAGCTTGAGGTGAGGGTTTCTGTCCCGTAGCCTTGTGATGGAGATTAGGGCAGATTTAGATCCCGGCCTACAGAGTAGATGGAGCCAGGTACAGTCAGTTAAGAGCAGTCAGCTGAGGCCGGACTGACCTGTTTGTGTTTGAGAGCGACCGTCAGGTTAGTGGGAAATCATCACGCCACAGCCGTGTTGTAGTTTGTTGGATCGCCGTTCGCTGCTCTGACAAACTTCCACAGAACTCAGCAGAAACTTCTCAGAGCAGCAGTCGCGTCCCGGGAGAGAACCCGTCAGTCGGCTTGTTCATGAGCCCGTCTCACCCCGGCGGATCCGCGTTCACAGACCGCTGAAGCGACGCCGAACGGCGATCAATCACAGGGCGCCACCTGTCCCGCTTAGAGATCGCACACAGCCGCTGGAAGCTCTGAACAAACTGCAGCCGGCTCAGCAAGAATCCCGTTAAAGAGCTCTGATGAATAAGTTATGAGCCGTTTGTTTCACGTCGAGCTAAAGCGGCGTTACTGTGGCGGGAGCAGAGAGCCGGGGACACGTGATGGAGCTCAGCGCCAGAGGTGTAATTACAGCCATAAGGAAGAGGGGGGGGCATTCGCTTCACGCTGGTCCAGTTTGTCTTTTTTAATTTTCAGATAGTGATGATCTATTCACCTTTCAGCTCAACATCTCGTTCAACGAGTCCAGCCTCCAGAGCACCTACGAGTATCCGTCAGAGACCAGTGCGTGGGACAGCGGGGACGAGGACGAGAAGGGAGACGGGAAGGTGCCGGACGAACAGCCAAGCATGGTGGGACGCATCCACATCCCCCGACCCAGTTTCACCAACTCGCCCACGCACACGAACAACAGCAACGGTGAGATGACAAAAGTGACCACCGAGCACTCATGGTCCCAGGGAGATGAACCGTGACACGTGGGGCATTTACAACCCCCGTCATAAAATAGAATATGTGGGGAGACATCAATAGAAACAAAATAAAAATGAATGCATTTATGCAGAGAGGAAACGAGGCGGCTGTGGGTTTTCTGATGGAGAGATGAAGGAGAAATAAAGTGCTCGGTTCAGCTTGACTGAAATCCTGCACTCCTTGGACGAGGGAACTGAAAGTCTGTCTTCAGCACTCTCCCATGATGCACCACTGACGACCACATAAACAGATTAGCGAGGCAACGCGAGCTGCTCCGAGTCCATCGTGGACTGAAATGTTTTCCGGCTGCTCGTCTCTCCCTGCATCTTATTTTGTAATTGCTCTACGGACTGAGGCCCCGCCCACTGTTAGCCACGTGAGAGTTGACTTCATTGCTTCTTTATTATTAAAAATAACGATGATTATTAAAAAAACTGCATCAGTTGGGCCTCGGCATCACTTCCGTCTTTGGTGCCGGAGCGGCCCAGCAGATGGGTGTGAAGAGTGAGACCCCTCCTGGACAAACTCTGAACTGCATCGGAATAAACAAGCGTGGTTATTGACACTCTGTCCATCGTTTGTCTCTTCAGACCTTTCCAGCTACATTCCCAAGCACTCGGTGGACTTCAGCGCCTGGCAGGAGCACAAGCACGACGGCGGCGGCGCTCGCCAGGAGGACGCCGCTTCTGCAGAGCCGCAGGTGACGGAGGAAGTTATGGTGAGGTTTCGCTCTAGTCACATGATCTCCTGGGGTTGGCTTTGTGTTTTGCATGCTCTTATTTACTTTGTCAGGTGTGTTTTTATCTGTTTCCTGGTTTCTAAAGTCACTATAATCCACATCTCGCCACAACGTCTGTCTGATCCATGAAAACATAAACAAAGTAAGTCAGACAGATTCAGGTGTTTATAACAGATCCTGTGTTTTCTCAGCTCACGCCGGCCGATAGCTCCTCCCTCTCTGACTACAGTAGCGAGCCCGCCCTGTACTTCTGATCGCACGGACCAATCAGCTCCTCTGTAGCTTTACCGCATCACACTGGTGTTGGGACCAACAGCAGCCGGAGACGCACAGGAAGTCCTGGCACACCTGGGTCTGACCCGCCTCCAGCTCCACGTCATCTCTAAAGCACATCGTCCTGACCAGAAAGGAAACTTTTCTTTTCGCTGATGTCCTGCCACGGTACCGCCACACGCCACGGACGGCGTTTCGCCAGGTGGCTCATGTTTGGGCTCCGCCTATATTCCTGACAAAAACAGCTGGGCTGTCTACCCCGCCCCCCTCGCACCTGGACAGTTGATCTGTCAGCCCCCGACTCCGTCCACTGGCTTCACAGCTCTCCACGTCTGCAGCACATCTTCAGCGCTTGCCACAGGTTGTTGTTTTTTCTGGGAGCCGTTGACGGGCAACCCCCTGGAAGCCACCAGTGCCCATGTGTAGGTATCGCTATGGTGACGGTGAGTTCAGTGTCGAAACATGTCCTTCTCCGGACGTGTAGGTCCTGGGGAGCAAGTGGGCTGTCTTCTAGCAGCTGATAGCAGACTGAAACAGTAGAGAAGAAAAAGGTTAAAGGGTGCCACAAATGTAGTTTTACCGTCTTTCTTTTTCTATGTGCACGTTTTTGGTTTCAAACCAACACCTCCATGGGTTCTCCTACTGGAAAGCTTCTCTATGCCTTTTAGTTTTGTACATTTTCCAGCCGACTGTGCTGTTTCGGAGCTGCCAGACGTTTTGGTAGACGAGTCAAACTGCGAGCAAACTTCGACTCGCTCCCTCCGTCAGTGACGAGGGAGCGGACATATGCACCCGGGGAGATTTCCGTCGACCAGTAGCGACTCCGGTCCCCGATCAAATGCTTGAAGAAGTGACCTTGGCCAATAAATGTCTGTATGTCTGTAACGCTGGTGACAAAACAAAGCAACATACTGTAGAATGTTTCTGTATATCCTCTTTCAAGACTCTCTGTTTAGCGACTGCATGTCAACGTGGACGACGTGTCTCTGCCTCCTGCTGCGATCCAGGCTCCCGGGCAAAAGGTTGCAGAGACAAACGGATAGAGTTTATGACCTCGACAGTAGTCAGCCACCAAGGGGCAACGGAGATGCTTTGGGGATCCGTGATGTCGTCCATGTTTAGATACAGTCTGTGGTCATGTTAATGAAAAGCTGTCAGGCGTCCTGACACTTTTCCTTTGGCTTCTCGTGTATTTATTCCTGCTTCAAGTTGAAGTTTGCATGTCTCAGACCTGTTCATCTACAAAAAAAAACATTTTTGTAAAGAAAACATTGCTAGTGTGGAAAAAACCGGATGGGTCCGAGCAGGCCCACTGGATATTTCTTCTCTTTATTTCTTTTTTTTGTTTGTTTGTTTGTTTGTTTTCTTCCAGTCGGACCTCATGTACTTTAACATTCCACAGAAAAAGACGCCGCTCCATTGAAGTACTGAAGGCAATGATGATAGCGATCATTCATGCTGTTTGTGTGTGTGTGTGTGTGTGTGTGCGTGTGTGTGCGCGCGCAAGTGAGAGAGAGAGAGAATGTGTGATGATTTTTTTAAATTAAGATTTTTTTATATTCAGTACCAGAATGCTCCAAGTTTCCAGAGGACTAAAAGAAACTCCTAATGCCAACCGATGAACGTGTTCATCCCTCAACCCTACGGCCAGTATTGTTGTACAGTTTCCACCAATTGGGACGTTTTCTGCTGACGAATTTAGGAAACGATCTGTTTGGAGTCGTGGGTGTTTTACGTGTCCCTGCACTGTCATGCTTGTAGCTTTGGTTTGCGCCTTGTGAGAGGGAACGAATGTGCACTAACTGAACGAGCGGAGGAGTTTTGTTCCCGTGAAACAACAGCCACTATTTGCATCCTGTTATACAACCACTCCAGTCACAGTGAATGAAACTCCCCACTCGTACGTGATGAATGCACTGCCGATGATGCCATGTCCATTTTGTGTCCTCTGCCACAGCCTTGCAGCGAAAGTCTTACGATCGTCAGCCTTTGCCACTGTGACCACGAATAGTCCACGTGGAACTAGGCTGTAAATCAAAATGGATGACGAGTCTCAGAAATGAATTCAACATGCCCCGCCCCCCCATCCACTAACCTGGAGGTGGCAGGGTTCGTGACTGCAGCCAGCCACCAGGGGGCGGTCAGGGTGAATGTGCACCCTGTCATGTCGTCCATCTTTATTTACGACCTATCATTTCCACACGGGTCCAAACTTCACATTTGACCTTAACCTGCCTCAACAATTGACGGTTACTTTTGAAATGCATGTATTTAACATTCGTACAAACTATTTGGAAACCACTGTGTTTTAGAAGGTTGAATGTATTAATATTTCCAAATGTCCGTTCAATTCCCATTCATTTGAGTATCGTGAAAATCTACGAGAAGACTCTTAATATTTAGTCTGAAAGTACTGTCGCTTCATGATCCAGAGCTGCAGGTTTCAATTTCAAAAACAGTTCAAATCATGTTTTTCGTGTCTTTATCTGGAAATTGATAATATAATAAAAATAAAATATAATAACATAAACACCAGGACTTTTAAAAAAAATTGCACCATCATAATAAAACATTTTATTTATTGCCGCCTTTCTCAAGGTCATACACAAACAAACAGCATAAAATAAAATCAACAATGAAAGACAATAAAATAGAGCAGAGTTGTGTGGACATTCTGAACAGGTGGGTTTGTAGTTTGGATTTGAAATGTGGGAAGAGGGAGGGACAAGGGAGGGAATTTCAAAGCGGCTGAATGCCCATTGTGACGAGGCCATGAAGTAAAATCCTCAGTTAACATTATTAGTATGGGGGAGTTCAGGAGTCTGTTCATAGATTTTCACACCATGACTTTGCTTGAAATGGTAGAAACGCAAACCTGTGCAACATTGTGTTTCAAATACTCAGTGAGTTCCAGAGCTGAAGCTTCTGACCTGTTCTTGTCTGAGGTGAAGGCAGCAGACCTTGAGTCACATGACACCTGTGGGCAGAACTGCTGCCTTCATCAAAGCAAGCCCCCAGAGAGGGAATGTTTCCTGTCAGAGGCAGAATGTATTATGGGAAACTTCACCGACCATCTTACACCAGCAAGACCTTTTCTGATGGAACACACGTTCCGTCACTGCGGTGTTTTCTCTCCTGTGTTGGTCACACTGTGGTAGAAGCTCCATCACGTTCCTTCTTCACTTCCTCCCCTCGTCTGTAAATCTGGCATCGCAGCAGATGTGCTTACTGTAAAGTTATTGTCAATGATTACGGAAAATTTAAATAAAATACAAAAATAAAAGTGATGTCATTGTACAAATGAAAGCTCAATAAATAGATGACTTGAACGAACAGAAAGGCTGTAATGTTTATCCTGGTAAACACCAGAGTGAGGAGTCTGACAAGATCGGTTGCTTATTGATCAAGGACGAGTCGATGTGGGCCCATCACAAGTATTTATATATTTAGTTGTGTTTGCATTCTTTGAATCTGCACTGATGTGTGTTGTGTTTACAACAGTCTCACGAGAGTGATTAGAAAGACATTTATTGGTATGAAGAATTAACAACACATTGTTCAAATAATCTGCATAAAATGTTCTGTGGTCATAGTGAATGACCTGTGCACAGCATCAGTGCTCCTTCCGCCGCGTCTCCGCTGCTTTACTCAGGTTTCCTGCCTCCTGCTTCAGGATGCTGAGGAGAGACTGGGAACTCTCCAGGATCTGTAGGAGGCACAAAAATGAAAGACGTCTCACTCAGTGAACTGTTAGAGGTATGTTTGGAGTAGCTGATGTTGTGCTGCTGCACTGTAGAGGTCATTTAAACAGAGTGAAGACGAATGGCCACCTTGTTGTTCTTTAATAAGAGCAGCTTAGGAGTGTGTTTGCAGTGATTAGTGCGAGCGCTCAGGGAGTTCAGCTTCAGTACGTGGGGTGTACCTGAGTGAGGGGAAACTGCTGCAGGAGGAAATGATGCAGAGTAAAGCCATGAGGTAAAATAACAGTGTTCCAGAGGGCAGCAGAGTTACTGTGTCAGCCTGTTGCTGAGTCACCTATAGATTTACAGAAGGAACACTTATTCAGTGAAAGGAATCAGGACGCACACCTTGGTGTACGCAGCCTCGGACTCAGCAATGGTGCGGTCCAGGGTGTCTCGGGTGGCGAGTCTTTGTGCCAGGCTCTCGTTGACTCTGCTCAGCTTCTCCGTGAGAATGCGGACGTCGTGCTGCAGTCGTTCCTTCTCTGTCTGCTCATCTCTGATCTGACGGTTCAGCTCTTCACGCTTGACGTACAAGTCCTCGATACCTGACCGAGATGGGGGGGGGATTATCAGACCACCTACACATTATTACCTAGCACCTTATTAATATTTTTCTCTGCATGGCAATTTTCAAACTGAGGATCCACCATCTATTTTCCATATTTGCTCTCCATGACTTCTGATAGTGTTTTTCTACTGTACTATATTATGCACTGTTTTACATCTACTGCAATTTGCACACACCAGTTCTTGTTCATATTACCACCTGCACTACCTCTGACAGAGCCACAGTGAGAGAATATTCATTACTACAGGTCTAAATTCGTTGACTGTTATTCTCTGTGCAGTGGAGACAGTGTCTCAGTAGGACACCAGGGTTCTGTCTCCCGGTCCCCAGTCAGGTCAATATAAAACAACAGCTACTACTAGTACTCAGCACGACGTAGTACTCAAGACACTGAGTTGACGTTGACCACGAATGTTGGATACAGGAAGTGGATGTGGATCAGTGAGAAAATACCACGAACAGAGACGTTTTCTTCTTCAACATTAAACAGCTCCCATGGAGCTCAGCGGCAGGTAAGAAGAGTTCACTTACATTTGACCAGCTCGTTGTTGTAGGTCTGCAGAGCTGCAGCTTGTTGGGTCATGTTTATCGGCGGCTAATGCTAACGCTAGCGTGTCTGCTGCCTGCTGAATGAAACGGTCCGGTGGTTTGATCTTGTGCTGAGCTCTTCGCTTCAGAGGAAGATTAAAGTAAAGTATTTGTATTAATAAAGACGTCTTCCTACCTGGCGGTTTCCCGGGCAACTGAATGGAAGCGTCAACCGGATGGATGTTTATCAGCACGAAGACCCGCCCCCATTCGGGCTCTGATTGGATCATTCTGACATTTTTCCGGTAGTCGCAACTAATCATTGCGCTTCATGCACAAAGTTCAGCCAATCAGAGGGCTTCGTGTCAGGTATGCTGAATCCCTCTACCTCCCTCTGCTGGCGAGGCGGAGAACCTGCGGGTTCATTTATGTTGTGTACACACATCACACTCATTGACTTCTGTAGCTGTTTGTGTATTATTATTATTTCACTGATATGAAGCTGTACCATAGCTGAATATGTATTTGTATATGCTGTTGTTGTTGCTTGGATTGCCACCACCTACTTCATTTTATTTTTGTTGTTCCTTATCTTCTGTACTACTATTTGTTTATGCATAATAAACACGTGTATTTAAAGTGTATGTGTATGTATCTCATTAATTCAATCCTCTAATCGTGTATTCTCTATCCTTATCCCTAACGGTTTTTCTTATTATCATCATCATCGTCATTCCTTTCGTGACTGCAATAAGTATTAACACTCTTAATAATGATATTATTGTAATATAAATACTCTAAAAAATAGTAGATTAATAGATTATTGGTTATTGATGCTCCTCCAGGTATGACACCCTGAGTAAATGAATAAGTGTGACGTAGTGTCGGGTGGGCGGGGTTAGTGTGCAGCACCATGGCTTCGGTCAGGACGGAGGTGAGTGTGTGAGCCGGACCCGCGGCCACCTTCTTTTCCTTTCACACCGTGTTCCGGGCCCCGGGGACCGAGACGCTCCCCGGCGGCCGGAGCGACCCGTTGTACACCGGCTAGTGTTCGGTGTCGAGGCGGCGGAGGGTCGTGAATTCCCCGCTGGCAGCCACCGGAGCCTCCTGCTTTTGTGTCGGACCGGGAGGGCAGGAAGATGCTGCGCCCCGGAACATGAATGGTCCGTGCGGGCGCGTTGGCGGCTCCTCTCCGGGGCTTCGTCACACACGTTCCCGGCTCACGTCCCCCCCAGTCCCCGCTTCTGCTTTAGCGGATAATAAACTCCAACACAGACCTGCACGTGCTTTCCCATAACCCGTGTTTCGTCGGTTCTGCCGCCGTGTGTGTCAGCCGCTCACCGACGGCTAACCTCTACACCGCTGCTTTGCTAGCAGCTAGCAGCTGCGCTAGCTTGCAGGCTGTGCACGCTCCCCCCCTCCGAAATAATCGCCAGAAACGGCGGATGTTTTAATTTGATCCTCGTGTTTGAATGAGGGGAGGCTGGTATGTGTGTGAGAGAGATGCGGGACAGCGCGGCTTCATGCTCGGGGTCTCTGTGTTGTCCTCCCCGGGCTGTGCAGCGTGTTAGCTCCGTGATAAATTATGCAGCCAGATGCAGCCAGCGCTGCCCACTGTAAACATATGGCGCCACTTCTCACACCGGCTCTCCTGCTCCGGACACTGTCATCCCCCCCCTCCTGACTCCTCCGGCAGTGAGGGGTCCCTCTCCTGCTGCAGGCCCGGCTTTGTTAGCGCTTCTCGGGGTACTGTCGTGGCTCTGAGTCGCTGCAGACCAGCCAGTGACAGGTTGCACTGTTGTGCAGGTTTGCACCAGTAAACACGGACAGATGTGACTTCCATTGCTCGGGGTTATCAACACCAGAGCAGTGCAAATGTCTCCCAGCTTCAGGCTCTGCTGCTTTCCTTCTTTTGGAGGGATGTGATCCACTCTCGTTCTGCAGGGGTCAGCGTTGAGCTGGATCACAACAGTGCAACTGACCTGTTCATGCATGTGGTACAGGCACGATGAAGTGAAGCCTACACTGAAGATGAAGGATTGCCCAACATGAATGTCCGTCACAGTTTGATTTATCATCAGACAAGCGTGAGGAGAAAAGCACAATGACAGAATAATATTTGAGGACATTCAGGAGGAAGGACAGTGTCCAAATGAAAGTGTGTTTATGTTTCAGGTTTGAGAAAGTTGATGGAGATCAAGGGAACAGCAGTGACAGGTGTTAGTAATAGTGGTATATTGTGACTAAATGTTGACATTTTCTAAGTTTAAACTGCTGTTGCTTTAATTGTTTTGATGGCTATGTGGTTCCAGTAGTGAGGATTAAAAATAAACCCCAGCATCATCTAACTTTAGACACTGGGGAATTACAGTCACATCTCCTGTGTTCATTCATTCATGCATGTACTCGCAGTGTCCCCTCATCCTTCACGGTGTCGCCGACCAGAGCTTCTCCAAGAAGATCGTGCATCGTCAAGAATCTGCAGCTTACTTTAATCGATCAGGGATGTGAGCCAAGAACCATCAAGGCTTCATCCAATCACTCCTTAAAATGAATAAGAAGGTGTGAAACCAAGTTTGGGCAGACATCCCATATTGTCATTAGTATTTCCTAATGTGGTTCAACAGCCTCCGTGGAGATGGTGCCGTTGAAACACTCTGGTGTGTCATGTAACAGCAGTGACGTCAGTCAGGCTCTTTACCTTTTACATAAGGGCAGGTGACACCTCCGCTACTTATTCTGCACATTGGTCCCTGAAAGTTGAATCTCAGCTCGTATGTGTCCAGTTCCGGTAGCTCATGCTCGTGAAACAGAATTAGCCACAACTTCTGTACATCTATATTCCTGTGTCAGAGAAAGGACAACTCCAAAAATGCCAGATATTTGCTGCTCCTGGCTCCTCAGAGGTCCAGTGTGGGGATTTGTTGCTTGGTGCTCAATTATATGATCTGACTGAGAGTTGGAGAGACACTCATCTGTAGTTATGGCCGTAATTAAAAAGCAGAACGATCAAATGAGAACAGGACTGACCACATGAAGAACAAAGGCCTGTCGACAGTCTGTTTCTGGCTGAACGCTGTCGGTTCCCTTTCTCCTGTGGTTCCTTTTGGGTCTTTTGTTCCAGGCTTCTCCTCCAGTGGCAGCTCGGTCTCTTTCTTAATTTCTGTGACTTATTATGAGTTGCACGGCCTTGTGGCTGTGCAGCTTTCTGCTGACTTCATTGGCCCGAGGCTCTGCAGAGACAAAAGCCTCTCCTGTTGAGAGGTTTGGACGAGGCCCAGCGTCTGCAATGGACAACGTTCGTCTCGTCAGGACCTTGACAGACATCTGATACGCTCCTAGGGCTGTTATCTCTTTTTTACTTTGACCTTTTATTATTATTATTATTTTTGCACCTTCCTGAGGTGCCCATCACTGCCTGCTCCAGAGCTCAGGGGCCGTTACACAAAGAGGAAGAACAAGCACCAGGAGTGTTCGAACGTGAAGGAGCAGGACAGATGTTAATGAGGGATTCTGTGTCGGATGAAATCATGGTGTTGGTTTTGCAGCGTTTCTCTGGTGACTCTGCTCCAGTGGATCCCTTTGTTGGCAACAAGGTCTTCCATTTTACAGACGTGGAGCGGTGGAGCTGTTTGAAGTGACTGAGCATGCTCTGTGGAGACCCTCTGAAGAAGAGGGCCGACAGAGGGAGCCACCAGGTCACATGACCGGCGAGGTGAATGGGCATGCGGGGGAAAGAAAAAGAGGAACAATCTGTTCGGCACGTTCTCTCTCTCTCTCTCTCTCTGTCCGTCCTCCCCCCTTCTCTCCCCCTCTCTCTCGCACTCACTCACTCTCTCTCTCTAACACCCACTCCCCCTGACGCCTTCTTCTTGTCAATGGAGGCCATGAGAAGAAAGCAGGTATGATGCTTCCTGCAGACAAGGGAGAAGACATGTTAGCTGTGTTCTCGTCAGCCTTGGTTGGGGCTGATGGTCTGAGAAGATGCATGGTCTAGTCTCCCAGGTCCTTTTTACTGTTGTTCTGAGCTGCTGATGTCTTCTTCCTCCTAGTGAGATGATGATTTGCTTCCCAGAGCAGTTGCTGCAGTGACAGCTCCTGATTCCTGAAATCGAGGACTTGAGGAGGAGGAGGTGCAGTGGTTGCAGAGCTGCTGTTTCTATCTATCTATATATAATTCACAGGAAATATGAAGTGATTCTCGACATGAGAACATTGAAGCCTGATCTCCTGAAGATCGGTTGTTCTTCTGTCTTATCTTCAATCCCTCAATCTCTTTGCTCACGTATTCCTCATGGTTGTGTTATAATGACGCTCCTGGGGATTGTGCTGCCTCGGCTGTGTGATCGGGAATACTCTGAAACACAAGACTCCTGTGAGAGCTTATGAATCTAAAGGAAGATTGTCAGGCTGCTGTTTGGCAGCTCCCTGACTCAGGGTCACACAACCCTTGTTTTATCCATTGGTTTACAGCTGCAGGTTAATCATTGGCATCTTTTAAGAGGGTTTAAATTTTGGGCACTCTATGGAGACTGGATGGCAGAGAAGTGACAGGAGAGGAAGAGGAAGGTTGCTGCCCTGGTCAGGAGCTGAGGTCGTGTTTGGCCACCAAGAAGCTCCACGTTTGTAATTTCTGCTTTGGGAATATGCAAAGCCAAGAATTTGAGGAAGAATTCCGGTAAAATTTTAGGTTGTGACTGTGGAGGTGGTTTGCAAGATAAATGCCACGTTAAGACTTCGACTTGTGGTTTTCATAGACTAAGATTTAAGCGCTGGCTTTAAGTTCTAAAACCAAAACTCTTGCTGCACCAAATCGGATATTGTTCCAACTTTTCCTGAAGCTTTTTTTTTTCTCCTTGTGAGGTCCTGGAAAGTTTCACCTCCTCAGGCCTTGTGGAGACAGTCACAGCCCAGAGGTGAGGGCCAGATGCTGCCTCAGTGTAAAGGCGTCCATCTATTATCTTCTAAAGCTGCGTGAAATGCATTTGTATTCGTAATCCTCAGGCGTTGGCTTGTCGCTAGCAGTGGTTGTGTAATGTGTTGAGGTAGGGCTGACGTGCTCTCCAGCCCTCTTGCAATAAATCTAAAGATAGGACACATCAGTACGAATGTGGGGTCTTGTCACACACCAGGTTCAGATTATGTTGGAAAGGACAGTGAATGATTGAGCCATGAACATTTTATAGCTTCAGAAATGCTGAACAGAATCTGGTGGGCATTCATTTCCCTTTGCAGTCTCACAAAAAGGTCCGATCAGAGTTGTACTTCTGCAGCCACGGCCGAAGCTTGGGTCTCTTCTAACGCCTTTATTTAAATATAGGCTCCTGTGGCCTTGGCTTCTGGTTGGAGCCTTGTTCAGCTGCACCCATATCCCCGTCCACCAGCCTCCAAATCCCCATGTTCCCCATCTAGTGGAAAACTGCTGCAATGGCCACGTTGTGTCAGTAAACAATCTGGTTGCGAAATGGCGGAGATCTGCAGGCAGCCTTCTCTGTCTCCCTTCCCCCTCTCCCTTCTGTCTCCAATGTGCGTGTTTCAGTTTCCACCACTAGGGGGAGGGATGGTGCCTGTGTGTGTGGGTTGTTTTGTATGCAACTGGCTTTTCTCAATCCATGGAAACAAGGAAGCGAAGTATTGTTCTCCTCATTAGATCCCTTGACATCATCATCACTGCAGGATTGTCCCCCTGGATGTTCTCTGCAGGACACCCTCGGATATTCAGCTCCCAGGCCGGTTCTTGGTCTGACCTTGTTACTGTTTGACAAGCTGCAGGCTGGTGTTGGACCCCGGGTCCCCGGGAGCACGTGCACATCCATCCAGATTTCTCTTTCAGTTGGGCTCTTTGCAGTTTTCAGGACAGGTTGCTCTGTGTCAGGTGTGAGGATTCAACTGCAGGCATGATCTGTGGACTGCATTTAACTGGCTCATCCGATTTCCTCTGTGGGGTTGCGATTGGGCTTGTTGGAGGAATTGTTTCCGGCACATGAAAAGTCTCACCAAAACGTTTTTCTCTTGGTCCTCTTTTGTTTTCTTTGGGCTCAATGTTGCTGGCGTGGATGGCCTGCTCTGAATGAAGGCACATTTCCTGGTGTTGCCTCCTGTGTAACACCAGCCTGTGGGTGGTTGCAGCGTCTACTGCTCCTCTGATTGGCTGGAGGTTGGCCTCCTCTGTAATCCTGTGACACCACACTGAAAAGCACAAACACAGGAGATTGGCCTTACATGACTGAAAGTATGATTTCTGTTGGTTAAGACGCTATCAGAAAATGAACCAACATTCAAGTAGGAATTCCAAACCCAGCTTCTCATTGGGCCACTGTCAAGAGACCTCTATTTCACACGTGGTTGTTTTAAATGGGCAAAATTCTATTGAACATAAAAAAGAAATGTACACGTTAGTTGGACGATTGATTTCAAAATATATGTTGACAATCACAATGTTAATCACATTTGTCCAAACAAGTCCATGAAACCTCACAATGCAACAAACAAACGCATTGCTGAAAAAGAGTCACAGTTGCCTGTTGTTTCTCTTCAGCCGGCTGGTCTAGCCAAGGGCGGCGTGGATAAAGGTGCCTCTGCAATTAAAGAGGGACTCGATCCAGCAAGTAACGGAGAGGAGAAGTCAGGTATTATACCTCCTCAACCAGAAATACATTCGTTTTCTGAGGAATTCACCTTGTGATTATGATCGTGTCCTCGCTTGTCTTGGTCCACAGATGGAGACAAAGACGTAGCAGTCCGACGGGCCTCCTCCCCCGCAGAGGCAACGCTCAACGGCATCGAATGTGACAACTTGAGGCACAAGAGCTCGGCGCCCGGCTCCACCACAGCCAGCACCAAGACTTCACTGTTGTCCAATGAGAATGGGATGCTAGACCTGGAGCCTCCGCACGCTTCTGTTACTGGGAGCAATGGATTCATTTTCACTAAGCAGCAGCAGGACGGCAGCTCTGCAGCCATGCCAGCTTTGGGAGCTTCCCCTCACAGGACTAACTGGTTGCCCTCGGGCACGTCAGCAGGGGGACACGCGGTCAAACCTGCATCGGCATCGGGGAGTGCACAGACTTCCAGTGCTTTACGGACTGACCCCAGTACGGGGACCACGTCGGGACAGGGTATATCGGACACTAAAAATGGCACAGCGCCGCCTCCTGCACCCGTCACAATACACAGAGCACGCAAGACCATGTCCAGGCCTGCTGTCAGCCCGGCACAGAAGGTAAACGTTGTGAACACGGTGAAATATTTGGCTTCATTTTTCATGCTGTTTCTGTTCCGAGAAAGAAAAGAGAGAAGAGAAGGTTTAATTTATTGTGGCATCAAGGCCGCCGGGAAGTTTGGTCTTTGGGTTTTTGAGTAGTTGCAGAAACATCATCACGGATCATAAATCATGAGGAGTAACTGAACCCTTGTGACAGAAAAAATATGATTGAGATTTGATTTAATCAACTGTAGTTGGTAAAATGTGCGAGACAGTAATTCTACAACTCTCTCGTCACCTGCAGCTTCTGAACAGGGAATTACGAGAAGCAAAAAGTGCCATGGTCGAGAAAATGGAGACTCGCCACGTTGCACCTGATGAGCAGAAGCCCTCGCCGCAGTCCTCTCAGAACCATCTACCTCAGACTCCTCCAGAGACGCCAGCTCCTGCACAAACCACGTCATCTGGCTCACCAGCACCTCCACTGACCCCGGCTCCCTCGTCTCCCTCGGCTCCTCCGGCCCCCGTCAAGCTCCAGCTAGGTCAGACAGAGTCCAGTCGAAAACCGGTCTGCTGTAGAAACACCGACTTCACCCGCAGTGTAAAGTGTAAGCAGTCGACTTCTTCTCCTTCACACAACAGGCTCGTTCCCCGGAGGGCTGTCATCCCGAAAGAAGAAGAGGAGGATGGGAACGTACAGCCTGGTTCCCAAGAAGAAAACCAAAGTGCTTAAGCAGAGAACTGTGCTAGAGATGTTTAAGGACCTTCAACAATCGTCGAACATCCAACAGGTCTGGCCCACAAACACTGATTTAACATCACTCTGGAATAACAATGTGGAGACGCTGACGGCTGATAAATGTCCTCTTTGGTGTCCAAAGTTTTATCCGTTTGAGTTTGCTGTGATCATTTCTCATCGCACAGACTCAAGAGGAGGTAAACATAAATGGGGAGAAGATGGACAACGCATCTGAGGAGGACGAGTCAGAGGAGGTGGAGTCTGAGGAAGAGGAACGGCAGCAGATGTCAGAAGAACCCGCCAGCGTTCAGGAAGCATCTGAACCCATCTCCCAGGTTGGAGCATGGAACACTTTAGACCTCCTCCCTGTTGTTGGGAGTGGCACTATTTTAAATGTTGGGGGTGTTTGGTTTTTTTTCAGGTGGAGGTTGGAGATGAGCAGGAGTCTGAGGAGTCTGGAGAAGACGAGGGAGAGGAGGAGGGCACGGAGTCCGACATGGTAAGAGGCTGTCACCATCACTACTCCACCTTTAGCATTAGATCTCGTCTCATTCCAGCTTCTTTGACAGAATACCACGAGACGTAAGTGCAGCGGAAACGTTCTGCTCTCGTTGTTCAATGACTTCCTCTGGGCGGAGAATTTAACCACGTCCTTCTGTCCGCCTGTCTCAGAGCACAGAGTCCGGTCTGAAGAAGAAATTGAAAAAGAAAACGAAAGGAGACAGCGCGTGGCTCAGGCCGTCCAGGAAACGGAAGAGGAGATTAAAGGTCAAAGGTGAACAGCGTCCCGTCAGCCTCAGTTGTAGGTTCTGAAGTTCTTGAATTATTAGGTCGGAATCGCGTCTTGACCTCAGGTCAGAATTGAAACATCAGGGCCTCTGTTCTCCCTGGAACAGGTTTTTCTTGTCACAGTGTCAGTATCAGAATTAAAGCACCGTTGGCTCAGGCCGTATCTTCACTCTTCCTGCTCCTCGATCTTCTGTTCAGAACTGGAGCTGGCGGGTCTTCCTCCGGCTTCAGCTCAGGCCCTGGCAGCTGATGTAAAGGAATACACGCAGATCGTCCTTCCTGACTCCAACGCCAGCAAACCTCGAGAGCTGGCGGCTCCGTCGCAGAGTAAAGGTGAGCGTCAAATAAAGATTATAGTTCTTATAGTGGCGCTGAATGAAGCCAGGACAGAGGCTGACCTGCCCCCCCGTCTTCTCCGTCGCTGCAGGGTCGGTGGTGGAGGAGTCTCAGGAGCTTCCCCTCTGCAGCTGCCGCATGGAGACGCCTAAGAGTCGAGAAATTCTCATCCTGGCCGATAGGAAGTGCATGGCCACAGAGAGCATGGACGGACAGCTGAGCCGCTGCCAAAGTGCCGTGCTGAAGCACGAGATGATGCGTCCCTCCAACTCCGTCCAGCTGCTGGTTCTGTGCGAAGACCACCGCAACGGCATGGTGAAGCACCAGTGCTGCCCGGGCTGCGGCTTCTTCTGCAGGGCTGTGAGTGCAGTCGACAGATTAGGTTTCATATTCTACCAGCTGCTCCACCCTCGGGCAGAGAATGATTCTGCGCCGTGTCTCTGAGCAGGGGACGTTCATGGAGTGCCAACCAGACGTCAGCATCTCTCACCGCTTCCATCGCGCTTGTGCCTCGGTGCTGAAAGGTCAGAGCTTCTGTCCTCACTGTGGAGAGGAGGCCAGCAAGGCCAAGGAGGTCACCATCGCCAAGGCTGACACCACCTCCACCGTGCCCACCGCACTCGCTCATGGACCTGCCACACCCGGGGCACCTGAGGGTCGGGCAGACACCACCACTGGCAGGTAAACTGTGGCCTCAGAATAGACGGGAAGTGTCCTGAAAGGAACTAGCTACCGTGGGCGCCAGGTGAATACGCGTAGAACCTCAGTTTTCTTGTCTGTCTTCCAGCTCTTCTCGTTTAGCCATGGGGGCGGAGACCAGCGGCCGGGCTGACAGCTCCTTCCCCATTCGTTCTGCCCCCGCCCTCGACGTCTCGGCCGTTCCCGGGTCGTCCAGGACCACTTCAACGCCGCAGACCAGTGTGGGAGCTGCTGCTGCTGCTTCGCCAACGGTGCCTCAAGGACCGCCGCGGGAAACTCTGGAGAGCATCCTGGTCGCTCTGGACACGGAGAAGTAAGATCTGCCGCGGGAGCGTGAGCCTCAGTCACCTGAACGATCAGAGGTCTGATCCATTGAGGGTTTTATCTTCCTGTGCTTGTTTTGATCAGGCCCAAGAAGTTACGTTTTCACCCCAAGCAGCTTTACCTGTCGGCCAAACAGGGAGAGCTCAAGAGGGTGCTGCTCATGTTGGGTATGTATTTATGGATGTATCGTATGTATTTAGGTATGTATTTATGCATCTCATTTATGCTTCTATGCAAATACTTGCAGTGGACGGCATTGATCCAAACTTTAAGATGGATTCTCAGAACAAACGCACGCCGCTTCATGCCGCAGCCGAGGGTGGGCACAAAGACATCTGCCACATGCTCGTACAGGTACGACTGTGCCCCACCCACCAACCCCCACCCACCCTCCACCAGGCTTCCTTTACATCAGCTGTTACGTGTCCCGCTGCAGGCCGGTGCAAACCTGGACATGTGTGACGAGGATCAGCGGACGCCACTGATGGAGGCGTGTGAGAACAACCACATGGAGACGGTGCTGTACCTGCTGAGAGCCGGAGCCAGCGCCATGCAGAAGGTAGGCTGTCCTTCTGGGCTGTCGGAGCTCTGCAAGAGTCAACTGTGACGCTGGATTCATCAGTACCTCTCGCTGTCCTCTCCTCAGGACGTTGAAGGCTTCACGTGTCTCCACCTAGCGGCCAAGTCTGGTCATTACAACATCGTGGAGCACCTTCTCTCCACAGGACTGATCAACATTAACTGTCAGGTGGCGCTTGTTATAAAGACCTCAAGATGAATCACTTCCTGACATTCAAGACACAGTCATTGAACATTTGATTTCCCCTTTTTAATAGAGTCTTTATTTCCTTCTCCTCAGGATGACGGAGGTTGGACGGCCATGATCTGGGCGACCGAGTACAAACACGTTGACCAGGTGAAGCTGCTTCTGTCCAAAGGAGCCGACATCAGCGTCAGGGACAAGGTCAGTTGCGGCGTCCGCCTGTCCTCCCCCATGTCCGTCAAGATTTTACAGAAAAAGCATTTTGCAACAGTTGGTTCACAACACTTCCTGTTTTGTTCAGGAGGAAAACATCTGCCTTCACTGGGCCGCGTTCTCCGGCAGCGTGGAGATTGCGGAGCTGCTGCTCAACGCCCACTTTGATCTGCAGGCTGTCAACATCCACGGAGACTCCCCGCTGCACATCGCCGCCCGCGAGAATCGCCTGGATTGTGTCACGTGAGATAAAAATAAAAAATAAAAAAAACGCCACCCTGAAAGAACGTTTCCATAAGGAGCTCTGGTGAGCTGCGCGTGGTGAACGAAACGTGGCCCCTCTCTCTCCTCAGGCTCTTCCTGTCCCGAGGAGCAAACGTGTTTCTGAAGAACCGTGAAGGAGAAACTCCTCCAGACTGCTGCAGCCACAACTCCAAGGCCTGGGCGGCTCTGCAGGCCAGCCGGAAGGAGAGGGACGCCAAGAACAGCCGGCTGAGTCGAGCAGAGGAGAAAGTCCTTCACAGGTTGATAGAGATCGCCCAGGATTCCACTGAAGGGACGACTTGACTCGTCTTTCTGTCTGATTTTGAAAACTAACCGTCGTGTCCGTTCTCAGTGACATCGCCCTGGGACAGGAGGGAGTTCCTATCCCTTGTGTCAACTCCGTGGACAGTGAGACCTACCCCGACAACTACAAGTACATCTCTGAAAACTGCGTCACCTCCCCCATGAACATCGACAGGAACATAACGCACCTACAGGCAAGTTAGGGACGTCTCATTGGATGTTTCACCCTGAAAATAAATGGATGTTTGTCAGCGTGAAGTGAAGTAATTATCCCTCTGTCTACATCAGTACTGTGTTTGTAAGGAGGACTGTTCTGCAAGTATCTGCATGTGTGGACAGCTCAGCCTGCGCTGCTGGTACGACAAGGTAACGACAAACGTCTGAACCGTCGTAGATAAACATGGAGGTGTTTTGGAGGGCTCATGAAAACGTCCTGTCTCCTCTGTCCTGCCCAGAGCGGCTGTCTTCTCCCGGAGTTCTGCCGCGAGGAGCCTCCCCTCATCTTCGAGTGCAACCACGCCTGCTCCTGTTGGAGAACCTGCAAAAACCGCGTCGTGCAAAACGGACTCAGGTAAAATTAACTGCAGCAGCGTGTGATGGAATTCCAGTTGTTGACCGCTCTCAACATGATGTGGTGGATCTTCCAGGACCAGACTGCAGCTCTTCAGGACCAGTAAGAAGGGCTGGGGCGTCCGGACCCTGCAGGACATTCCACAGGGAACGTTTGTGTGCGAGTGAGTCAGTGAAATACTGTTTGTATTGACACGAGCGTCTCTTCACAGCTATCTGTTGTATTTCAGTATTTCTCCGAGTAGTTTCCAGTTGCTCACAAGAACAAACTGCTGATACAAGATTCCAGTTTGTTCTAAATTCTAAAATCTCGCCTATAAACTGACTCATCCTGTTACTCACCATCTCGCAGTGTTGAATAATGTCTCCCTTGTTGAGGATTAAATTAAAAAAACAACCCTTGGGGTTAAATATTTCAAGAGATGTGACGCTGGTTTTCTGCAGAGCCGTTAAATCTTTGAGGCTCCGAGCTGAAATCGAACGCAGGCTCGTGAACGCTCCGCGTGTCTGACCACTCGCCTGCTTCCTCACAGGTACGTCGGAGAGATCATCTCCGAAGCGGAAGCGGAGATGAGGCAGAACGACGCCTACCTGTTCAGTCTGGACGACAAGGTAACGTGTCTGAATGACGTTTTCTGAAACCCATCGTCAAGCTTGAATCAGTATTATCGTCTTTATTTTTCCTTCCAGCCACAAGACATGTACTGCATCGATGCCCGTTTCTATGGCAACATCAGCCGCTTTCTCAACCACATGTGCGAGCCCAACCTGTTTGCCTGTCGAGTGTTTACAAAGCACCAGGACCTTCGATTCCCACACATTGCCTTCTTCGCCAGTGAAAACATCAAAGCCGGAGAGGAGCTGGGGTAAACGCCTTTTAATAAGTCGGAGGTTTTTGTCCTACGAGTGTGAACGCGGTGTGTTTCCTGACCCCCGGTGGCGTTTCTTTGTTTTCAGATTCAACTACGGCGACCACTTCTGGGAAGTCAAGAGCAAAGTGTTCAGCTGCGAGTGCGGCTCCTCCAAGTGCAAGTACTCGGCGGCGGCCATGGCGTCGCTGCAGGCCGACAGCACCCCCGAGGAGCAGCAGCAGCCGAGCGCGTCGCCCGACACCAGCTCCTCCAACAGCCCGCCCAGTCCCTCGTAAAAGCCCCTCCCCTCCCCCCACCGCACACTAAGCCTCGCTACTCGTGCAGGACGGCGGGCGCCGCCTGTCCATTCACCGAGAACTCTGAACTTGTACTGTATCTCCACTTCTGATTAAGCAACCATGGACCATAGACGACGGAACAAGTCGCTGCTCCTTTTATTCCACCCGGTGTAACAGCAGGGGGCAGCGGCGTCACGCACAGCCAACTTGACGGTCCGAACGTTTCACCCTCTGCAGGAAGGAGAGCTGTGCGTTTTGTCTTTCTTAAGATATTTGACATGTTGAATGGCTTTTTCTTAGAACCGTGATAAAGGGTTTCTGGGTTTGGGGGGGTGGGGGGGTGGGTGTCATCGTTGTCTTTTGCGAAGACAACCTCGGCGTACGGCTGAGACGAACTCGTTTGACCCTCGTGGCCGTTAATCATGAACCATTCCAGCTAGATAAGTAATCAATTTCGTTGCCACTCTTCGCCACATCTTTGTGTTTGAATGGATGTCCAGCACTTGCTACCGTTGTTTGGTTCTATATTTGAAAGTTGAATCAAATGATGGGGGGAAAAGAGAAAAAAAAAGTGAACCTTTTTTTAATTTCTACTCAATTGAGTATAGATTGATAGAGCGATGTTGTACCATTCCTCCAAAACGAGGTGTTTCTAGTCTGAATAAATTGGCTGATCTTTTTTTTATCACGCATGGGGATCTTAATGTGTCAGGCGCTTGGCCACAGCTCTGGGCGGATTCATGAAACTGAAGTGGAGTAAAAAGAAACCACATGGTGCTGACAAAGGTTTTTACTTTTGTTTTTTGTTTGTATTACCCAAGTGAACATAGTTGTAAAATAAGAGACATTTTAAGTTTTTTTTTATGTTTTAATTTTATCTCCACTTTTCTAATCGTAGTGACTGTCGGTAGCCTGTTTTTAATTTCGTCTTGCCAACAGAAGCCAATCCATCTTTTTAAATGTTGTTAGTAAAGCAGTGACTGTTGTGCAAAGTTTTGAAAGATATTAATGGGTAAAAAAGGTTATAAAAATGCACTTCCAGTACGTTCTGTTACATATTTCTGGACCGTGAACCATTCATCTACTTGGTTGTATCTTTTTCAATAAATTTACTACTAATGCATTTTTTTGGATTTTACCTCACTAGCTTCTCTTCTTACCTGCAAACGCCTCTGCAGACTTTAGATTCTTCTCGAGCGTCTCCATCTCTTCACGTTCTCTCATCAACCGTGACTGAAATATCTCAAACCTGACGCCTGCAGGAATCGAGCAGCGACTCTGTGTTTTTTTTTTTTTTTTTTTTGGACAGACCTCGCTCGAGGCCTGGCGCTGAAATATTTGAGCAGCTGTGGCATCGGAGCGGCTGACGCTTCCCACTCCATTTGAGTTCATAAGAGCTGCTTGATTTATGCTGAATAGACGAGCTCATTGCAAACTGCATCTACGTGGAGCAGGAAGCAGCGGGGAAAGACTCCAGCTAAAGGGATTTGTTATGTTCTGACCCGTCAGAGCGTCACTCCTCTCATCAACGCCACAAAATCATGACGTGTAAACTTGAACCTGTGGAAGATAACACAATAATGACTTGTTCCATTGAAAGCGGCTGAAGGTGCAGCCCTGTCTGTGGCTCCAGGGAGGAGCATCAAACCCCAGAGGGAAGTGAGGGGCCTTTGAGGGCCTGCCGATGATTGCTCCCTTCCTGATTACCAGGGCGGACACCGAAATCAGAGTTGATAACTGAATCAGAGAAGTTCCTCGCTGGCAGGACAGGAAGTTCCTTTCCGCATTCCAGAGTTGGAGGAACCTTTTTGTTTATGCCTCTGGTGGCGTGGCCCCGGCGCCCGACGGAGCAGCCTCCTGCAGTGCGAGGGTCGAAGCTCCACGGCACCGCTCGGCTGGAGGAGTCTGACCCCGGAGAGCAGCGATGAGGAGAGCGGTTCCTCGCATCTCACGATGGACGGAGATGAGGTCTACGGTGGTGTACGGTAGGTTCCTGACCCAGGTTTGATTTGTTATTGGTGACAGTTCAAATTTACTGCACACACCTCCACAGACATTTGATTTCCATTAACAAAGATTCAGCTTGATTTCAGATTAAAATGAAAACGCTCATCCTCTTCTGACATTTTCCATCATCAACTTTATCCCTGTGCCTGCACTACCTCCACCCACCACCAGCGGTGCGCTCCGCCACAGTGGGCTCCTGGAGGATGCTGACCCTGGGGGCGGAGTATGAGGACACCTGGACCGGGTCACCTGACAGGATGCCCCGGGGAGAGGAGCCCCCAAAACCCGGGGAGCAGGAAGACCCGGAAGTACCGCAGGAACCAGAGGAGCCGCAGGAGCCATCGTGGACAGATGTGGACAAAAGCAGCTGCGGCAGGTTCGACTCGGTCCTATACCTGGATGGATTCAACACGACCGGAAGGAGAGATGGTGTCGATCAGCTGATCTGGAGACACGAGACCCTCAACGGTTCCCCATGGGCCCGCAGGTCAGACACACACACTCAGAGTTGAAATCCGTGAACTTGTGGGAATAAGCCAGGACAGGATACACTCCTGAGAAACAGTCCAAGTCCCCGAACTGCAAAAACAAGAGCAACATTAAAATAAAAAAAAACTTTATGAACATAACATTTGATATAAAGTGAAAAAGTTAGTTAAACAGTATGCAAAGATTAAGAAGCTTAAACGTTAGATGAACTTAGAAAAAACGATGTCAGCGCAAGTAAAAAATAAATCCAAAAACAGCTGTTTATTCTTTGTTATTGTTGCAATACCGACTCTGCGCCACTAGGTGGCTCCTGTGTCGTGTGAGCTGTAGATGGATGCAGAATATGGACATAGATTCAGAAACAGGGAACACATTTAAACCGAGACAGAGATTCCTCTTTCAGTTAATATCACTGTTTTATATTTATTATTTATTATTTATATACCTATTTATTTTAGATGACGTTTATTTCTGTCCTCTTTGTCTTGTTATCCAGTGCAGCTCTTTTCCAAGCTGCTGTAATCTCTATGAAAACATGTTGTCACTTGTTGATGCTGGAAGAAAATTCCATGTTCACAATTTACACACATTCATGTTGTGTTATTGATGAGGTTTCATGATAGAAATATAAATTCAGATGTTATTTTCAGCAGAGGGGATGAGGAAGGAGGAGACATTCTGACCTGGGCAGAGAATAAAATCATATTTTGGAATTGATCTCTCTCAGCTTTTCTAATTCATTTAATTGTTTTGAGCCGATAACAAGCTAACAGCCCCCTGACAAACATCTCCTCATCATCGACCCCAGCTCTCCTGTTGAACTTTATCACTCTCACGGTGTCTTATAATAAAAGCAGCCAACAGACGCTCCAGCCTCTGATTGGCTGAGCCAGGTCACATGTTCTCCTTCCTTTATTCCGCCGGGGAGTGGGTATAAAACCTCCAGCCCCCCCCTCCCGCCCCCCTCCCACACCTCTCCTCCTCCTCCTTCTCCTCCTCCTCCAACGGACCATCACACAGGAATCGAGCGGTGCCCGCTGGAGCTGCAGCCGCGTGCGCGCTGCTCTCAGCTGGAGGCAGCTTCTTCAACTGGTGCTCGATGCTGACGCGAGGTTCTCACGCTTTTTTGGGGGCTGATGTGATTTTTGTCAGGACGCAGCAGAAGCTCTGACGCGTCAAACTTTTGTCAGTGGGGGATGGATGAATGGAGGGGGTCCAGAGGAGGTGCTGGTCCATGAGGCCACCCCGGTTTCTTGTGGTCGCCTCCCTCCGAGCGGAGCTTTGGATGAAGTGTGTCTGTTGTGATGCGCCTCCTCTCCGTCTCCACTGACTCCGCTTTGGATTTTCCCGTTTGGATCTGTGCGTTTCCAGGATGGCTCGCTTCGCGGAAGACCTCCCCACCCGCTATGGAGGAGGAGGAGGAGGGAGAGGTGGACCGGGCGCGGGCAGAGGGGGAGCCCGGGGCGGCGGTGCCGGCGGCGGCGGCGCACCGGGCGGCCAGAGGATGTACAAGCAGTCGATGGCCCAGCGAGCCCGGACCATGGCCATCTACAACCCGAACCCCGTGAAACAAAACTGCTTCACTGTCAACCGCTCCCTGTTCATCTTCCGGGAGGACAACCTGATCAGGAAGTACGCCAAGCGGATCACAGAGTGGCCATATCCTTCCTGACGCACGGGGCAGGTGGCCGAGGAGGAGGAGGAGTAGCCCCCATGTGTGCTTCTGTGCTCCTCCCGCACCTGTCGCTCCTGCTCCTGCTCCTGCTCCTTATCTCCACTATTCACACCCTTCCATTGTTGTGGCCTTTCACGGAGCCTCTGGGCGTCCGCGTCCACAGATAAGCTGCCAGCTGTCGGCCGCCCCCCCACGGGCGTCGTGGTCCATCACGATAAAAACCCCCCGTGTTGATTTGCGCAACGAGGAGTCCATAAAGAGCTGCGTGCGTAAAAGCAGAGCCGCGTATTCATGAAGCCAACAGCGCCACGTTATCAGAGCAGTGAGCGTCAGCCTCCACAGACGAGGCTTGTTTCTCCTCATGTCAGTGAACCCTCCAATAAACCCCCAGCAGCAGCAGCAGAGACTCTAATAGGAGTCACAGCCCAGATCTGTGACAAGAAAAATACCATTTCTAGACTCAGGTAATGATGATTTATCCCTCTGTCCCTTTGTTTATTGTCTTGATCAGCGAACCCTAAAGTTCACCATCTGTCCTTGGTTAAAACCCAAAAACTCCAACAACTTCTTGATCCACCAGATTTGATTCTCATCCTTCCACTAAGTTGCTTTCGTGTTAATCCCTCTTACAAAACAAACGGGCGTGAAATCAGAATCTCTCAGATCAGAAGAGTAAAATCATTTCACGAGCTGCGTCACGGAGAACGGTCCTGCATCTTCACCCATGGATGCACGGCCCCTCCACAGACCCTGACCCGCGCGCACTGACCCCGTGAGAGCGAGCCCAGCATTGATAATGGCTGGAAATGGTGGTCGACCATGTGGAAGATTCGTGAGCGCACGTGCGGGAGCGCTGAGCCGGAGATGGAAGGTTTCTGGTTTGTTGGACGTCTCAATGTGTAATGGTGTCACACAGAAACTGGAGCTCTCTTCTTCAGGCACGAACCCACTGCCAGGGTTCAGGGACCTGACCTGTAGATGATGATGATGATGATGATGATGATTATTGTGATTCACCTGTTTTATATTTATGCCACTTCTCCTCCAACTCGCTCCTTAACCCTCACACTCCGTTCGAGTACATGATCCTGGCCACCATCATCGCCAACTGCATCGTCCTGGCTCTGGAGCAGCATCTGCCGGCCAGCGACAAGACGCCCATGTCAGAGCGTCTGGTGAGTGCTTATTATTTAACGGTTCAATTCCAATTATATGCTGTTAAAATCACGTTTTCATTGTTTTTACTCAATCACCTGCTCCTGCTTCCTGCTCCCCAGCTGCTCACATTCGTATTAAACCAACATTTGATCTCCTCTGCTCTAACCACTCTGATGGGAGAAACTAAAGCGACTGTTGCACGCCGAGGTCAAGGCCCCCCCCCCCCCCCCCCCCCCACTGTTGCACGCCGAGGTCAAGGCCCCCCCCCCCCCACCCCCCCGCGCCCTGGACAGCACTTAGCTCCGCGGCCCAGCACTAGGCCGCGTTCTGTTTTCGAGGGCGTTCGTCGCTCAGGGGAGTTTGTCCGCAAATAGCGAGTCAGAGAGCGTCACAAAGAGCAACAGCTTGACGGGAGAAAGTCAATTAATTCCTCTCGTGTCGTGCCACCTGCTCCCGTCACCGAGTCATGTTGGCGGCTGTGATGCACATTTCAAAACGGGGAAGAACGAGGGCGAAAAAAAAACCCAACAACAGGCACCAAGCCGAGCTGAGGAGGTGATTGTAGTGGTTACACTCTCTCTCTCTGTCTCCTCCACCTTGAGGATGTAATACAACGAGAAGCCTTTTAATTAGAACAACGGATCGGCTTTTATTTATGAACAACAAAGGAGGAGGGGGAGGAAGAGGAGGCGTGCTCTAAGTGGAGGCGATGATGGAAGCTATTCACTGAAGAGTGTTGCAGGTCTTCTCGAGCCTTGGGGATTTCCCCAGCTGCTGTCCACAAGTGCAGCATTATCCACGTGTTTGATGGACGCCCGCTTTCATCCATGTTACGCAGCGCCGCCACGGCCCCTCCTATAGGCCGGCGGCGGCTTTATTTACATCTCCACATCCACAAACAAACTGTGATTATCCTTCACGCTCCGCCGGCCGCACTCTCTCCTCCGACGTGTCTGTTATCGCGGCGTGTTGACTTCACTCGACGCCATGGAAAAGGTCACGTTTCTCGCAGCGCTCCGGCCGTCACGCTGTTACTCTTACCCCCCCCCCCAGGGGCCTCTGCAGATATTAATGGACACGAAGAAAAAAGTGTCAAGCTCTACGCGTTTGATCCGACTCTGTTCCTCAGGCCCGGGTGACCCGCCCCTCACAGAGCGCCGACCACGCTGTGACAGGCTGTGTGTGCAACAGTCACTCACGGCCTCTCATGTGCAAAGTGCTCTTCACAGCAGCAGCAGCGTCGCAGGGGTTCCCACCCAGGGACCCTCCCAGTGCCTCTGGGGTTACTTCACTGGACCCTTCCTCTTAATTGTCTTTGTCGTGAGCAGGTTGAGTCGAAGTCATTTACTCTCAGATATTCTGATCAGGGGGTTGTTTCATACTCTAACCGTCTCTAAAAGTTATGTCACCAGCGCTGTTGTTCCTCTCATTCACCAGGGGACCCCCCCATTCTAGCTCCTGCCCCTATAAAAGCTATGTGCACCCCTGAGACGACTTTATTTCCCTGCCACTCTTCAGCTCATGCTGTGTTTGTGAATATGTTGTTTTCGCTGTGTTTACTTTCTTTTCATCCGAAGAAGAGCGCTCCACTTCCTGCGCTCCTCTTCACGCCGCTGCAGGAAGCAGAAAGGAGCCATCTTTCTTCCTATCTTTTACCCCCCCCCCCCCTTTGACGGAACGCTTCATTAACCACTCTATTACCTCGAACACAAAGATGGCCCTCTGTCCCGCTCATCGTCTCTCTGATTCTCTCCAGGATGACACAGAGCCCTACTTTATTGGAATATTCTGTTTCGAGGCCGCCATTAAGATCATCGCCCTGGGCTTCGCCTTCCACAAAGGCTCCTACCTCCGCAACGGCTGGAATGTAATGGACTTCGTGGTGGTCCTCACTGGGTGAGTAGCCCGCCCGCTGGGTGTCAGCTGGAGATGGAAGCCATAAGTGAGAGAGTGGTTTCCTTTGTGTGAGAGAGGGGGAGAGAGAGAGAGAGAGAGAGAGAGAGAGCCCACCTCCAGTCAGATGCTTTCAGGAAGGTGCTCAATGTTCCTCAACAAGTTCGACTGTCACCTCTGCACGTTTATTCTTTGATCCTTGTCTTCCTGGGCCGGGTTTTGGTGGACGATGATTCCCGGTCAAATGTCAAATGTTCTCCACAATCAAACTGTCACGGCGTCCACATACTTCTGGCCACGTCGCGAAGGAGTCGCTCCGCCCGTGTGTCCGCACGGATCAAAGCCTACGTCCGTGCTTAGCATTTAAGAACGTGTCAGTGTGGACCGTGAGTCATGTCACCGACGCTTTCATGGCTCAGAGCTGTGATTTGGCCTTTTGCAGAGCTCTTAGCGCGGCTCCGACTGAAGGGGCCGTCTGCGGGGAGTCGCTCGGATTCCCTGGAGCTGCGGCGACGCCGTGACACGGCTTTTGTTTGGTGATTGGCAGAGCAATGGCCGGCACAGTAGCTCTGACTAAAGGAGGGTTAATTATCCTCCACGAGCTGCAGCCGCTCTGCTCAGCTTATTAGGGTCTGCAGACCACTGTAGGGCAGAGACACAGATGGAGGCTCCACTTCCTGCAGACCCACGCTTCGTTTGACTGTTTGTGATTTGGATTTGGTCCCAACTACATTGAAACGTCGTGAACGTCTGTGATGTCATAACGAAGGCTTGAAGTCAGTCCTTCTTCCCTTTGATCAACTGAAGGTTATTAGATTTGCTTCCTCAACGCTTACACAGCTGGATACAGACGAACCATTATGTGTGTGTGAGACTCTGTTTGGTTGCCTAGCAACCACAGTACATGCCTTGGTGTGATTGGGATTTTTGTGTGTGTGTGTGTGTGGTTGCTTTGTGCTCAGTGGGCTCCTGTGGGATGGGGGGGGGGGCGTGTTGATGTATAATCAATGTGATCAGCTCGGGGTGTCTGGGTCGGACTCTCTGGGTTCAATCCCTGGGAATCCTGGGAGATTTATCGATGTCACATGATAGAAGACGCAGAGGAGACATTTAACCGTGTCCTCAGATGTTCCACCTCCCTAAGTGGAGCAAAGAGGATTAGACAGACTTCACCTGGCGGTTGAGATCCTGCTCAGGCCTCGGCGTTACACTTTAATATTAAACCTTCTTGCTGGAAGAGTTTGGATACAGAAAGTGAAACCAAAGACTGATCGTGATCACACAGAAAGGGCAGGGGTGCGTCCAGGGGTGGGGCCCCGGGTGGTCACTGGCCCTCTGAATCCGGCGATGTTGGTCATTTGATCGGCCCCACGCTGGAACAGGGTGTTAGACGCACGTGATGCTTCTCGTGCGGCGTGTTATCGATCGCCGCGAGAGCGATGGAGGAAAGATTCCAAAGCAGTCAATCACGCAGCTGTCCCCCCCCCCCCGCTGCTCTTTTGAGGTCAATAATTTACTGGAACATCACAAACTGCTTTCTTCCTACTCGCTGACAATCTGTGCCTCCGCCCTCCGATCCCGGCGCTCGGGGTCATTACGTGGCTCCGCCCAGGCCTAATGGAATGATCTGAAGGACGGTGCGGCTGGAGGCGGCGGCAGACCTTTAATCCGGCCTGATCAGGCATTAGGAGCCCTCTAATAGGAGAATAAATCTGCCCGGGCTGCTGAGGGCCTAATCAATACGACCCTGAGCCCTGAGGTCTGATGAAGGGCCCGACACGCTGAGCGAGGCAGCGACCGTGACACAAGGAGGCACGTGAAGTGTTACGAATACATTCATACCTCACGTCTTAATGTCTCAGCTTTGTTTATTTAAACGTGTGTCAGTGGCACGTGACCGGTCCAGGGCTCCGCCCCCTCTGCCTCTCGACCTTTGATATTAAGTCACGCTGTTGTTAATGACACCATGGCAACCGCCGTCCGACGCCGCTGAGGAGGGACACAAAGCCCCGGGGCGGCTGGTTTTCATTTCTCTACCTGTGGGCGGGGCTCAGGACGCTCCGAGCGGCTCGTGTCTTCTTCAAAGATTCCCTTTCATGCTCCTCTTTCAGCCAAGGGCGGCTTCAAAGTGCGCGCTCCGATGCCGGGAGGAGGGGGTCACTTTAGTTTAATGTTTGAACCCGGCCGCACGGACAAATGTTCCTTTTGAACTTCTGACCATCGGCTGCGGTGGTCACTGGCGACCTCGCCACGTGCTCGATGTGACCCGTGTTCACGGAGCTGCTCTCAGCCCTGCACTGATCTCTGGAGGAGGTGCACACAGGTGTCTGAGGGAGATCCTCCACTGTCGGAGGAGGTGTGAGCTCAACTCTCTGTTTTGATGTGGATGAGACATTATTCCTTTACAGCATTGGCGTGTTTGTACATAACCCCTGACTAATGAGCTCCGTGCATGTTTATGAGAACAGTAACGCCAAGGTGACTCACTGCAACACGTCGGATCCGACAGATCCGGCTCTCGTCTGTCCCCTCGCCACCAGGCGTGTTTACGTTGGGCTGCTAATTATCACCAGCGTGCACATCTCCTCCTCGTGCATCAGCTGCTCCAGTTGTGAGACTCGGGATGTGGAAGCTTTCGGGGGAATAATGCGACTTCGTTTGGCTCGGGGCGAGGGAGGAGGGGGGCGAGTTGGCGAGCGCACCGACACACTGTGGTGCACGTTAGTCACAGATTTGTTGGACTCATTTATGTGCAAGTGAATAACACACAAGTTCTTTTTCTTGGAAAGCACGCGCACACAGCTCAGTGTCAGGGTTCCAGGCACGCGTGGCTGCGTGTCATTTCCTGTCGGCGGAGGAAGTGCACTACACCAGCTGATGTGGCAGACCGGCAGGTTTCCCCCGGAGCTAAAACCCGTGTGTGTTGGTGGCAGGCGTCTACAGGTGATGGACAGAAGACAGTGATTCTTCATCCTGCTGCCACGGTTCAAATGGAAAATGTTGAGCTACGGAAAATAACGGCGGCCTTTCTGTGAACGTGTCGAGTTGTGTCTCCTAAAACCATCTGCGTGTGCCAGCGGAGAACCTGTTTTTCGTCGTAAAAGTGAGCGGCCTGCCTCTCGCACCGCGCTCCGTCGTCTCATCCTAATGGACAAGTTGTCTCCATCCGTTGTCCTCTGAGTCGCATTAATGCGCTTCCTTGCGGCGTCGCCTCCCCCCCCACAACATCTGAGCAGTGGAGCGAGTCACACAGCGTCTCCGGGCCGTGCGGAGGGCGTGGGGAGTTTTGTTTTGCACCGCGCGGTGAGAGAAGCAGCAACCCTCCTCCGGTTTTTCTTCCCTTCTGTCTCATTAGATCCACCAGGATGCTGCTGCTGCTCGCCTCCTCCTCCTCCTCCTCCTCCTCCTCCTCTTCTCTCCGTCTCGCCTCAGTGGAGAGGTGCTCTGTTTGCTCGCCCTCCGCGGCCCTCGCGTGAGCGCCCTCGCTGTGGAATAACTGACGGAGCGGCGCACAGAAAGGTGCAGGGCACGACTGAGAGGAGGCAGATAAGAGGCTCCAACCAAAGTGCTGGAGCGTCAACCATAAACAGTGCACGCAACCTTGTGTGCTTCAGCCTCTGGTGGTGACACTCGGTGTCAAAACCAGAAACCAGAAATCAGACACGTCATGTTCCGTTTGTGCCCAAAGAAAATGTTTCTCTGGTTTGAGGAACTCGCTCTGTTGCGTGCTGGCGTGTGGTCTTTCTTCCTCCTCGTCCTCTCTGCGCCGGCTTGTTATCTATCCTCTGGAGATATCGATCCTGGCGGTGCAGTCCATCGATACGACGACCAGCGTTCCCTCCTCAGGAGAGACGTGGTGTTTGTGTGACGTCCGCACCCAGCCTGAGGATGAGCCGCTTTAAAACGAATTCCTCCTGTTTTGTTTTGTTGGTACAAGTAATTCACTGTTAATGAGCAGAGATGTTATTTTAAACGGCAGCGTTATAAATTATCTTCTCAAGTGCGTCCTCCTCAGACTCATTTAGTGGGCGTTCGCGGAGCCATTATTGGCGTCGGAGCGCTAATGTTCTCCTGCTGCTAACTCGATGTTGTGTAACACCGTAATTAGCGCGGCTGTAAGCAAATAAGTCCAGGAAACCTTTTCTTTTTTAGCTAAACAACCTTCGGACTGTGCCGCTTTGGTTATCTGACAAATCACCAATTCACAGTGAATCAATATTGACCGCGCGGAGCGGCTCTGACGGACCTCTGGGTAAAGACCAAACACGCCTGGTGACACTCGGCGATGTTTAGAATCCATGGCGACCTTGTTTTGTCCGTCACAGTTCAGGGCCTCACACAGCTGGAGACTCTCCTCTGTCCAGGATTTATTCTCCTTTAAATCCTCACTCGCAAATACGTTTCTGTTTTTTTTTTTTTTCTTTTTTTTCCTAAGAGCCGTTCGTAAATTAGGGCTTAAAGTTGAAAGCGTGAAGAAGGTCTGAAGGGTTTATTTATTCAGGACGCCCCTCGTTTTAAACCTTGTTGGTATTTTCGTGTTGCGGGAGGGAAATCTCAAAATGGAAAAGGTCTCATTGCCTCGTGCTGCCCCAGCAGAAAGGTCAGCGGGTCAGGGAGACTGACCTTTCACATTAGTGGAGGCTGGAATCAGTGAACGGGGCCAGTTCGCAAAATCCTGCATTTCTGTTCTTTGGTTTGATGTTCGGGGGTCCGAGCACCTCTGAAAAGTTAGAACACATTTTGAAGTCATGCAGCGTGTCTGATCAATGACAACATCTGCTTTCGTCCGTTACGTTTCTGTGACTCAGTTCTAGAAAGATA
Organism: Pseudorhombus dupliciocellatus; assembly: GCA_016785235.1. NCBI lineage: Eukaryota > Metazoa > Chordata > Actinopteri > Pleuronectiformes > Paralichthyidae > Pseudorhombus > Pseudorhombus dupliciocellatus. The sequence goes on from JAFBJW010000814.1 coordinate 1,698,975, forward strand.
CTTTCGTCCCTCGCCGCTCAGCGCTAACGACGGCGCAGACGATCGTGCTGCCACTTCCCCGGCGTTTACGCTAAGAGACCTTGAACGAGCAGACTGAAGGACAAACATCCAGTTCCACTGCTTACTTCCTTTCCCATTTACACTCCAGCGTCGGCCGGGCTCTCCAGAGACCGTCTCAGACTCACGCTCATGTCTCTCAACCGCTTCCTCGGGGACTCTCGCGCAGAAAAAGCCGAGTTTCATTGTGTTTCTGTCTTTTATTCTGTGTTCTATCTTCGGAGCAGAGGCAGCGTGGGTCAGGGGGGTGTCGCTATCGGGATGGGAGAGGTGTTGGCACGGAGATAATAACAGTTATCGTCTTCACTTACTTCACTGTGGCAGCGGCTCCTATTTTTCCAGGGCCGGAGGATTGAAATGTTAATAGGTTGGTTGGTGCGCTGACATCTGCAGCCAGAGGACGGTTTGTGGTGACGTCAGGGACCCTCCGACCTTTTGTGCTCTGCTGGCATCACTCAGGTTTGGTGCTTTGCAAAACCTGTTGATGTCAGTTCTTTATTCTTTCTGCCATAGACCAGACACAGGAGGGTAAATGTTTATATCATGGTCTTCCTCTTACTGGGACGAATGGGGATCAGAGTGGAATAGAAAACAAAGAAATAATAATATTTTTCCTGGAAGACTCATGAATAAATGCAGAGGACACAGCCTCTGTGTGTCTGGGATCAATGTTTACACTCGGCCTACTTGACTTCGCTTGTTTGATGAGCGGGGGAGTCACAGGTGGAGTTCATTCACATATTTACGGAGCCATGAATACTAAACGTGCCCTCGCCACCCAGCTGCTCTGAGGTGAGGAGGCGCGCTCACAGGGGGAGTCCAATTAAAAGTGTCATTGAGGAGCAGAGTGTGATCAGTGAGCAGGGGCGACGCGGATGGAGCCAGTTAGCTTTGCGATGGACGCCCCCAGCACCTTCCCCACGTTACCGTGGCGAAACATCATGATTGGTTCCATCCAAATATTGAGTTGGGGCAAATTTGCAACTTTAATTCCGTGGCTTTGTGCACGTGCGGCGGGAGGAAGCCGTGACGCTCTGTCTTTGTTTTTCCCAACTCCTGCAGTCAGGCCCGTCATGGCATCAGAACCCCACAGCAGCGAATGAGGGAGACGTGCAGACGCACGTATCCCCATGGCGACGGGCGTGGATATGATGTTTTATTTACCTCCAGCACAATGTTTTTCTGACAGCAGCCCTTCCTGGAAGGCGAGGCGGCTCCGACCACACTGTTTCTTTGAATCAATAGCTCTCTGCAGGGCCTCTGACTCCCACCTCTGTGAGCGCAGTGAACCTGCGGTGGGACGCGCGTGTACTCAGGTACTGCGTTCAGGTAGTATTCTGTTGGAGTAGAGTCGAGGTGTCACGGTGCGGCGAATCACAGCTCCTTGTCGACGGCTGTCGTAGATTTGCATTTGAACGGTGTAAACAGTACCGGGCCTTAATGGATTGGCTCGTCGACGGAATGTTTTTTATCTCTATTGGCGCTGAAGGTGAACGTTCCCCTCTTATATAAATTTATGCTGGAACGTGTCAGCGCTGAAGACGTTATTGCCTCGGCTCGTTTCGTTCTCGGGCATAAATCAGCGTCTCTGTGGGGAGTCGCTCTTTATTGCTCAGTTCCACTGGAGTTATCGTCTTCCACCGGCTTCACACACACACACACACACACACACACACACACACACACACACAGCCCGGTCCTTCTTTCTGAGAGAAAACATCATGTTCCTGAAGATTTCTCCTGAAGTCTTGTCCTCTTTTGTCTTCCTCGTTATTTTGTCCTCCTCTTTGTCTCCTCCCCTCTTCCTCTAACGGCCCCCCCCGGGGTCACGCGCTGACACCGGTCCCCCCCCCCCCCCTTCCCGGCACATGACATTTAAATGCGACCGCCACCTCAGATGTCTCCTAATCCCCCACAATGCACTGTGTCACCTCCCACCATCTCCACTGTGGCCCGTGTTAACATGCTGGTTTACAAACACGTCTCCGCCTGTTGCTTCACGTCCGTCTTTTCAAGTCTGGTTTGTTGGGGAACGTCTTCGCCTCGTGTTTTTCCGTCAGTGCTCTGCTAACTGCTGTGTTTGATCATTGATTATTAGCAGTGAACGTTAACTGATCGGCTCGGGGGGCGTGTGTGTGGGGGGGGGGGGGTTAAAGATAAAGGAAGAACAGTTAAATAATGTGACACAAAACAAAGGCCTGTTTTCCTCCCTCTGTCTCTTCCTCCTCAGTCGAGGTTCATGTTTTTCTGCTCCGTCACCGTCAACGCACGCGGTTACCAGGAACCACGGCAACGTCGATGCTGGGATCTGAGGGGGAGAGAGAGTGTGTGTGTGTGTGTGTGTGTGTGTGTGTGTGAGAGAGAGAGAGAGAGAGAACCTGACAGCATTCATGGATGAATGTAAAAGCAGCTGATTGTGGAACAGTTTGTCTGATTGGGCGAAAGAACAGAAACTGGTTTGATCGTGATTACATTCAGCACCATGATGACGATGTGTGTGTGTGTGTCTGAACCTCCGTCTGTATCACAGTGAATCCCTTGTCTTTATTTACGTGTCTCATGTGGAATAAATGGATCCATATGTGCGGACGCCACAGACGCAAACTGAGTAAACAAACAGAAACATACGATCTCTCTCTCTCTCTCCGCCGCCTCCTCCCTTCTCTCCCTCCCTCCCACTCCTCCCTTTGACTCTCGTCCTCGTTCCCCTGCTCCTGCTGAGTCTCTTCCACGAGAGCCCAATCGAGCCATTGTCATGTCGTCTTCCTGTTTCTATGGTGATGAGGTGCGATCTGTCGCCAGCGAGTCTCTCGCCTCGGCGCTCCCTCGCTCTGCCCCAGTGACTCTCGAGCTTGTCCGAGTCGGCGGGTCGACTCCCACTCAGACGCTGTCCGTCTCCCTTTGTCTCACAGACCTGCGATCACATGAGCTGCGTTAACTCTCATCAAGTTCAGGGAGGATGGAGAGGAAGTGATGATTTAGAACCTGGGTGACTTTAATTAACCTGGATTCACCTGCTCTCTCCTCCAGGTCTCCGCCGCTGCTCAGAGGCGTTGTGTTTTCAGGTTGTCCTTCTGTTTTCACATCTGAATGTTAAATGATCAGGACCTGGTGATGGAAGGTCAAAGGTCAAGTGTTTTCGGCGGTGTTCTGCGCTGCTCTGCTGCTTTTGCTTCGGGCGTGTGTTGTCGTGTTGTGTTGTTTGATGTTCGATTCTGGTGAAAAACGTTTCCCATTTCGGTAAAAGACTCTGGGTGGGGGGGGGCACACACATACACACACATCCACGATGACAGACCAACATGCAATCACGCAAACACACACGTGCAGCGAGCGTCTCGGCAGGAGCCTGAGGACGGAAAACACCGTGATAAATAACGGAGGCAGGAACCTTTCACATATCAGCGACTGACGAGACTGGAAAAATATTTTAGATTCACCTCTTTACCGGCAAAACACCAGTGATTCATTTGTAACCTGGAACTCAGCCGTTGAGGCTGTTTGTGTTTGTTGTTGTGGCCGCGGGGGGGTGGGTGGTAGTAGTATGCAGTGAAAGCAGTATTACCTCACTGTACTCCCCCCCCCCCGTTCACACCACGCGTTAGCGTGGCGCCTCTGCATTAGCAGCTCTGTGTCAGGAACTCCCGCTTCCTCTTCAGCTCCAGTTCACCAGCAGAATAGTGAGACATCAAGAGAGTGAGGAGGAGGAGGAGGAGGAGGAGGAGGAGGAGGGGGAGGGGGACAAGTTGTTTCTTGGGCACGTGCAAATAATCCTCCCTCTGGGTGCTTGCACACACGTCGTCCTCTGGTGCTGCTCAAGATGGACGATGTGTTGGTTTGGAAATAATGGACGGATTTGAAATGTGAACGGCGGCAGGAACCTTTCACATATCAGCGACTGACGAGACTGGAAAAATATTTTAGATTCACCTCTTTATCGGCAAAACACCAGTGATTCATTTGTAACCTGGAACTCAGCCTTTGAGGCTGTTTGTGTTTGTTGTTGTGGCCGCGGGGGGGTGGGTGGTAGTAGTATGCAGTGAAAGCAGTATTACCTCACTGTACTCCCCCCCCCCCCCCCCCACTGTACTCCCCCCCCCCCGTTCACACCACGCGTTAGCGTGGCGCCTCTGCATTAGCAGCTCTGTGTCAGGAACTCCCGCTTCCTCTTCAGCTCCAGTTCACCAGCAGAATAGTGAGACATCAAGAGAGTGAGGAGGAGGAGGAGGAGGAGGAGGAGGAGGAGGGGGAGGGGGACAAGTTGTTTCTTGGGCACGTGCAAATAATCCTCCCTCTGGGTGCTTGCACACACGTCGTCCTCTGGTGCTGCTCAAGATGGACGATGTGTTGGTTTGGAAATAATGGACGGATTTGAAATGTGATTAATCAGGAGACGGCGACAGTCGGCTCGTATAGCAACCGCTGTGTGTGTGTGTGTGTGTGTGTGGCTGGTCCTGGGGCCCAGGCTGGGCGGCACCTGTCGGCTCCTGTGTTTGGAAACAGACGTGTCGCAGGTGTGAACCTCTCAGGCTCCTCCTGAACATCAGCTGCTCGTTTTCCAGCTCATTTATCACGACCTCGATCCAGAACCCGTTGGATCCTCTTCCTCCGACCTCACACACGCCTGAATGTTCCTGTGGTGACGTCCTCACTGCAGGATCTGGAGTGTTCGGGCTTCATGTCTGGACATTGGGAGGAAGAGGAGTCGTCCCTCCTCATTAAAAGACTGAAATATTTTTAGCTTCTCGAGGTCCAATCCATCCAGACTCGTCCTCTCTGTTGCCTCTGCTCTCTAATAAGCTGCAGCCGCCGTCACTCAGCGCAGCAATAACACTGTGTTGATTTATCTTCTCGCTGCTAATGAGCCGAAGGCTGATTACTCGTTTAATAGCTCTCAGTGACGGCCTCGCAGGCACGGTGTCGCACGGCCGAGGGGGCTCAGAGCAGAATAGCCCGCTGTTCATTTTAGATATTGATTAGCTTCAGCCTGCCTCTGTCATTTCTCTCAGCTTTGTGTACGTCAAAAAAACGAAAACAAAACAGGAGTGATGTGGTATCCTGGAACCAGGAATCAGACCTGAGCCTGAGCTTTGTCTTGGAGGAGTTCATCAGAGTAATCACTCAAATCTCTGAATCAATTCTAAAATCGATGGACGGCCGCTGACGATGAGCTGAAAGGCGTCTCTGTAAAGGTCGGAGTTTGTGCCTCAGCGTCGCGGTGGGTGCACGCCGGGTCTTTCAGTTTCCTTTTTTCTGCCGACCGGCGTTTTCTCCTTCAAATCCCGGCGCTTGTTCTCGTAAAAGATAATTATGACGCAAAGATGCAGCTGTGAAGGTGATTTGTTAAAGCTTTTGGCAGATTAGGAGGAGGAGGACATTAACATGCTGATGTGCTATATTCCTCTTTAATGTCTTCGCTCTCTCATTAGCACTAAACGCTTGGAGCAGCTGAGGCCGATGGTTCTGCAGGTGTCGGCTCACGAACCACAGCGTCGGACGAATTTAAAGTTTCCTCCCGACGACGGCTCTGGAATATCAGTTGTGGAGATATGACATCTCCTCCTGAGGGGAGGACGAGGACGTTGGACGATACTCTCTCATTAAGACAGAGAGATGCTCCATCGTGGGCGATGTGCAGCAGACTCACTGAGCACTGAACACAAGTGTCCATCTTCTCATCAGCTCGTTTGAAATCCTGCTCTGAAGTGATTTACGTGATCGATGAAACCCCGCCCAGAAAGAGGCTGGACATGCGATCAGCTGTTTAAAAAGGCGAGGAACGGGACACGTTGGGTTAGCGTCTCGTCATTAGGGGTCTTGCTCGCTTCGGCAACAGGTTTCATTCAAAGGTTACGTGAGATGACCATTTAACAAGGTGTAAGATCAGATTATCTAAATTTATAGTTTTAATTAAAATGATCCGCCCTCCTCCTCGTGTTGTTTAAAACTTGAACATCCAGCTCTTCAGTCTCAGGTTCAGTGGAGGGAGACGAACAGATGGAGCAGATTCCAAATGACTCATGTTTTCCGATGTCACGAGGGAGCACGTTAGCGCGTGGTGCTCTGCGATGGCGTCGGAAGATCAGAGTCATCGTTGATTCCTTTGTAAAGACGGAGCTCTGTCGTTTGTTTGGCTTCTTAGATCCAAACACCTGCCGGCGGCCTGATGGCGAATACCCGTGCTCCCTTCGTACCCGTTCAAAACCCGTTCCGTACCATCCGTCCTCCCTCGCCACTCAGTCACTGTCGACATTTGTTTTGTTTCTTTTGGCCCAGCCGTCCGGCTCCGAGAGATGAATGTGGGTTTGATTGTTTTAATTAACATCGTCATGCTGCAGATATAAATCTGCGTGTGGCTAAACGGTCGCCAGCTGCGGGAGCACACAACGTGCGGCTCACTTCAGGCTCCGCCCACTGGACCGAGCTTCTCTGATTCCAGGCCGGTGCTGGACAGCGGGGACGTGTCCCCAGTGAGGGACTGGGTCGTCAGGACTCACACAGGCAGATGTGTCGTAGTGCATCTTTACAAGGATGAGATGTTCGCTTCTTGTGGATTCGAGAATGTTTCATGCAGCAGAAGTTTTGTCTTCCTGCGGAGCGGCAGCAGGAGGACAGGAGCGTGTTTACTGATCTGATGTAACATTCTCCAGACGGAGAACAACAAATCCTGTTGAATATTTCCAGCCGTGTATATTTACTGTCTGGCTTTATATTAATCTCAGTTTTTATTAACGTCGTTCCGTGCGTTTGTGGCGCCTGCTCCCTCGTTCTCTGCGTCCTCTTGTTCTTTATTAGATTTGCTTTTTTTACTCTCGCAGCAGAGTTTGTTTTCTTCGTCTCTGACTGCGACCGACAGGAAACTCCCCTCGCTTCCTCCAACCCAGCTCCAGATCTGTGGAGCCACGGCGCTCGTGCACGTGTGGCGGCGTGTCATGACCACGCAGCTTCCCTCAGAGGATCCAGGTGAGGAGGGCGGGCCTGATTACACACCCCCCCCAACGTAAATCACTGCGCATCTTGTCAGGATGTCTCCTAGGGGGGAAGTGTCCTGTCTCACAGTGAGAACATTACTGTTCCTCAGGGGATGGGTCTACTACTACTACTACTACTAGTACTACTGTACTATGGATGTAGTACTGAATATGAACTGAATATGTGTGTGTGTGAGCAGGCAGACAGGAGGGGAAGCAGACAGACGCTTCGTGACCAGCTGGTAGCGTTGAGACAGACAGGCTGTCAGCACCATGTTCTGCTGGGTGTCCTCTGGGGGCCCGAGACTCGTCTTCCACTCACATCCTGGATGTGTGAAAAACTCAATCACAGCCCGCGGCCCCCAGCTGGGGAGGGTCGCAGTAATTAAACCGCATCACTCACGAGGAACACACACACACACACACACACACACACACATCTCTGTGATTCCTTCTGCACATTTCCAGGTTCGCTCGTCCTTTAAACATGAAATCATTTCTTCATTCAAAGAATAAAAGCGTCTCTCAAAATGTGAAGGAGACTCGACGTTCTCAGCGTTAAGATGAAAGATGATTATTGAGTTGTCGCTAATTGTTCGTCACACTATTAATGTTCGAGTCTCCATTAGCGAAGCTGGAATTTCAGGCGTGATGTCGTGAGGCTCGTCCGTCGATCTGTGGCGTGAGATCCAGCTGGAGGAGATTTATCCTCCAGGGGAGAAACATCCGTCGTATCTGGCCTCGCATGTTGTCTTTATTTTGTTAGGAGCATTAATCGAGGCGCGTGTTCCTTTTTGTGCCATCGCTGATGGACGGCATGAATCACCCTCAGATCTCTGTCTCTTTCTGCCATTGTTTCTTCAGGGTGGAATAAGTTCTATTTCTGTTCCGGTGATGGAGGCTGAATCACAGCGTTATTTTAGCTCCTGTGACGAAATCACACGAGTGTGTGTTCATTTTATTCTTTAGTTTTTTGACTTGTTTGACTCCCGATCGAATTTTACTTACTTTATTTTACATTTTATTGATACCTGTGTGTGTGTGTGTGTGTGTGTGTGTGACAGACGATAGCATCACCCTCCGTATTTCCTGTGCCAGTGTCTGGCGCCCACGCCGACATATTGTGGTGATGATAAAGGGTTATTAAAACTCATAGCTGCTTCTTCTGCCCGCTGCCTGCCCAACTGTCTGTCCACACACACACACACACACACACACACACACACACTACACGTGTGCATGTAGCAGAGCAGAGTGAGTTACTGATTCATGGATTGATATCGTCTCCTCCTTCTTCTTCAGGTCACATTTCCAACTCTCAAAGTTCCATTAATCAAAGTGTAATTTCTGACAGTTTGTTCAGCGCCATCTTGTTTTTTTTTTAACCATATTTGGAGGAGCAGGGGGTGGAGCCTGACCTCTTCCTACTGCACTTTAAATCCGTGCAAGACAGAATCTTCTCTGTCTTCAAACACACAGCTGACTGATTCCACTCTTAATGAAATTACCCAGGAAGCCACAGATGTGCTTTATCAGTTACCATGCCAACAGGTAACCAGGGAGCAATGAGCAACCGTTCTTATTTTCCACGACGGCGCGGAGCGTTGCTGTGTGTTCCTGCGATTGCTCTTATTTGCAGAACAGCCGTCGGTGCGTGAAGCTGAGCCCTCTGAGCGTCCTCGGCCCGCTGCGTCTCCCCGCAGTACTTAACTGAGGGGTTTGGAAGTCAGGGCCATTTGGGACGTTATGAATAATATCATTTATCCTCTAATGCATCTGAAAACGTCATGAATACAGTAAACAAGGCGGCGGGGGCAGGGTTCCTCGCCGAGTGGGCGGAGGCACTGGGACGAGATGAGATTAGCCGCAGAGTGCCTTCAGATAAAAGATCGAATGGAGAACGAGAAGAAACAAACGAGGAGAGACAAGAGGGCGTCTCGTGGCCTCGTGCTAACGTTAGCTCGCTGCGCACGACACTACATAGATCGTAGCGACGCGTGCACGCGACGTGCAGGCATGTGTCTCTCGAGGAAATGTTTCTGGATCTCTCCATATTAATTCTTATTTTGATATTCCTCCTCCTCCTCCTCTTGTTCTTGTTGACCCCCCCCCCCCTCCTCCTGCATGTCATCCATCTCTCTCTTGTGCCTGGAGCATGTTTTCTTTCTGTTTCACTGGAGCACTTAAGTCTACCCTACTGTGTACAGCCTGTAATGAGGACTGCCAGCTGTGGCTCAATGGCTAGTGCACACACACACACACACACACACACATGCATACGTACAAGGGCCAGCCACCGTCACTTCTGCACTTCTAGGTAAAAGCAGATATAAATGGCACATGATGTAATCAGCTACATATGCGACCAGTGTGTGTGTGTGTGTGTGTGTGTGTGTGTGTGTGTGTGTGTGTGTGTGTGTGTGTGTGTGTGTGTGTGTGTGTGTG
>JAFBJW010000814.1:1708482-1820196 GCA_016785235.1 Pseudorhombus dupliciocellatus
TGTGTGTGCGTGTGTGTGTGTGTGTGTGTGTGTGTGTGTGTGTAAATTGAATGCAGTTTTTCAGGGAAAGAACAGACGTCATCCAGGGCTCTGGTTGGACGGAGATAATAAAACAAATGCATATGTTGTTGCGACTCGCTGGTAAAATATTGATGACGTTTGAACGTGTGTGTGTGTGTGTTTCCAGAATCTTGGCCACGGTGGGTTCAGACTTTGACCTGAGGACGCTGCGGGCGGTCCGAGTGCTGAGGCCCCTCAAGCTCGTGTCAGGCATCCCCAGTAAGTGCCCCCCCCCCCAAACGCTTGAACATGTTTCCTTTTTATATTTTAATAAAGTGAAGATTTCCTCAAGTCAACAAACAAACAAACACGTCCTCGTCTCGCCCTCGTCCCCCCAGGCCTCCAGGTGGTCCTGAAGTCCATCATGAAAGCCATGGTCCCTCTGCTGCAGATCGGCCTGCTCCTCTTCTTCGCCATCGTCATGTTCGCCATCATCGGGGTGGAGTTCTACATGGGCAAGTTCCACACCACCTGCTTCAGGATCGACACGGGTGAGAGCGACAGGCCGTCTTTCATGATCTCTCCTCCTCCTGTTCGAGCTGCGATGGCGTGTGTTTGTGTCCCGGGCCGAGAACAGACTGTATATCACATCACGTTCCCATGCGGCGGCACATGTATGATTCATGACTCCTGTACGGAGCAGCCGGCGTGTTTATATCGACACGAGAGGCCAGCGCCCTGCGGAACGCCTGACAGGCGTTTCTCACGTCCTGGTTTTGATGAATGGAAATATTCTCCATCTCCAGGGTTTGATCGATGTGTCCGCGGCTGCGACTCGATACAGATTATTATGTGTCCGGCCTCCTGATCGAGCGCGGACTCAGACGCTGTTAATGAGTTTGCGGTCGTGAGGATGTCGTCGCCATAAAAACCTGGAGGGACATTTTGACGAAGAGTTGGAGCCAAAGAAATAAAATAAATGACATTTTATGGACTTCATCGTGTATATGTTTACATTACTGCTCCATTTATAGGAATTCTAAAATTATTTATTGATGCAAAACTCAAAAATGCCCTGCAACACATTTGGTGACGGCAGAATTCTGAATATTTAATTTCCCTGAAATGGTTATAAATAATAATTCTAACAGCGTAGTTGGTGCAGTTTTACTCACCATTAGGTTTGTGTGTTAATGTGCAGCGTGTGCGCTCTGAGTTATTTCGGTCCCAGAGACGCGGCGGGGTTCCGTTACTCTGAGCCGTGCTGGTGACATCGTTGTAAACCGTGTTCCTCCTCCTGGTTGCTCTTGTGAGAAAAGAGAAAAGTAAAAAAAAAAGCAAACACGCGCTCTGCTCATCACACGGGGCCCCGCGCCGCGGTAATGACAGTGAAATTGCCTAATTAGTGACTAATGGCGGCGGTACAAAGGGGCAGGGGTTCCATGTAGCTCGTGCGGTCGGTCGGGCGGGGGATGGTGGCGGCGGCGGCGGCAGCAGAGCTTGGCAGGACACGGCGTCTTGAGGACTGGATGGATCAGGCGTTCCCCGGTTTGGGCTCCAGACAGGACGGAGACTGAGCCCGGACGTGGTGGGCGGCGAGAGGAGTCAGCACCAGGATGAATGTGGCAGACAGCAAAGAAATGGCAAAGACTAAAGGGAGGTTGGCGGGGGTTGATAAGGAGATGATTTACAGGGACACAGGCGGGTTTGTGTGAGCCGCGCCCGGCCGGTGGTCTCACACACACACACAGGTGGTGAGGAGGAGGAGGAGGAGGAGGAGGAGGAGAAGATGATGGAGATGCGGAGGCCGGCTGACGCAGCACCTGTCAGTCCGTGGGAGACGCTGCGTCTTCCAGCTCTGACACCACAGATGTGTTGGCTGTGCAGAATGGCTCCGCTCATCATCGTTAAACCCTGGCACGGCCCCTGACTGCTCGGCTCCCGCACAGAGCGCCACGTGCACCAGGCATCTGCTGCGTCCTCAGCACATTTATTCATTATCCTGATCCTGGACTGCTGACATATGTGCCTGCACAAACTCCCAGCAGCCTCCACGTCGGCCTGGAACTCAGATCACACACACACACTCGTCCATGTCCCATCTCTGTCTCTGCATCCTGGACACCACCACACGTCCCCATGGTAACACAACCATCCCTACCTGTCTCGTCTCTGTCTCGTGCTCAGGGGAGAAAGCGGCGGACTGGCCCTGCGGTCTGGAGCCTCCGGCCCGGACGTGTCCCAACGGGACGCAGTGCAGAGAGTACTGGACCGGGCCCAACTTCGGCATCACCAACTTCGACAACATCCTGTTTGCGGTGCTCACCGTGTTCCAGTGCATCACCATGGAGGGCTGGGTGGAGATCCTCTACAGCGTGAGTCTCCGCTCCCGCGTGTGTGTGTGTGTGTGTGTCAGGCTGTCAGGTCTGGTTCTGCATGAGGGACACTCGCCGTCCGCCCAGCGCCGCTGTGAATGCCAACGAGCGCATAACTTTATTTTGAAAAAGAAAAAGAGTATTGCACGACTTTAACAGGAAGTTCCATCAGAGGCAGATTTTAAATAAATATGACACTTTTCTTCCTTCCACACAATCACGCTGATGTGTGCCACACATCTGGGTCACTGGTACGACCCTCCAGCCTCCAGCTGTTGAAGTTTCCCCTCCTTCTTCTTCTTCGTCTCTTTCAACGTTTTTGTTTTCTCAGCATCTTGTACCTCTTTCTCCGACGCATTTTTAAAAACACACAATCCCGGAACACTGAAGGAATAAGGATCCCTAAAGGACGGGGGACGTCCAGCCGAGCAGAACTAAGACGGAGTGACGTGTGTGGACGGATCCCACGAAGGCTGCGTGTTTTTTATTATTATTATTATTTATTATGATCAGTCCCATTTAAAACTCAGCGTGATCGATTTGAAGTATTTGTTGCAGACTTTGTCTCGGCTCATCCTTCCTCCACATTCAAGTCTCCCCCACCCCACCCCCCGCCTGTCTCCTCCCTTCGTCTCCTCCTCCGTGTCCTCCTCTCCCAGGAGACATGGCGCTACATTTTGAGCCTTTTTCTCACAGCCATGTTTTCTCTTCCCTCCTCTTCCTCTCTGACCATTTCCTCTCCGCTGGTGCCTTCTTGTGTTTTGCTCTTTTCCATCCTCACTCATTTCTTCTGATCCTGACGGTTATTTTTGTCTCTGGCTCATTGTGTTTCTCTCTGTTCTCGAACCTCCTGACCTGCCCTCCTACTCCTCCACGTTTATCATATGTTTCACATCCTGCACTTTGGGGGATGCCTCATGATAAAGTCAGGAAGGGAAAAACATTTTCATTGCAGAATGGACACTGAGGTTATTATTATGGTTCTATTTCATGAGCCTGAGCCTCCTCACCTGAGCTCCTCGGGTCCTCAGGCTGCAGCAGCAGCAGAAGAAGAAGAGCCATAGGTGTGTTTGTGTGGGTGCAGCCGAGCGTGCAGGGCAGAGTGTCTTACATGCACTCTGGGTTGTAGATGTGGGGGGGGAGGGGATTCTATACTTTCCCTGAACCCGGCGCTCACCTCGCAGATTGATGACCGTGCTCCCTCAGCCCTGAGGGAGGTCGTTTAGGCCCGCCTCTCTAATGGCGCAAGAGAAAAGATCGCCTCCCCCCACCCTCCCCCTTCAAATAAAACATGGCTGTCCAGGGGGGCGTGTCCACAGTGACATCACTGCAGAGACGGAGTAGATGAAATAATTCTGGTGATTTTATATTTGACAGAATTTCCTGATGCAAGCTCGGTGTAAAGACTGTGATTAACACGGATTTCATTCCAATGACAGAAGAAGAGGTCAGCCAGGTCGTGGTGAAGAAGTTTGTTTTTTTTATTATTATTAATGTTATTATTATTGTTGTTATTATTTCAGGAATATCAATGGAACGGCTCTAAGACAGACGTGCAGGGGCCGGCTCGGCCCCGGCGCAGTAATCCCGTCTTTGCGTGAAGTGAGCGAAACCTGCGGAGGAGAAAATGTCAGCACGCGGCGCCGACGCTCCTCCTTGATGTTTGAATCACGAGGAAAAGGCAACGGCGTCCAAATGAAGGCAGATTTAAGCTTATGCTAATGACGCCAGTGTAGCCAGCGCCACTCTCAGCTCCAGCGGAATACCCTCCCGTCAGTGTCGTCTTTAGCGGCTAAACCGCACGGTGGATGCTGCTGATATGAAACTTCCAGAGCGTCGGAGGCCAGATTATGTCGGGAATGCGCATCCAGAAGTTTGATAATGAGCATTTTCCTTTCAAACGACTCCTTCTGATCCCCTCCCTCCCCTGCTCCCAGTCAGTCCCTCCTGCTGGGATGGCACCAGTCCCCGTCTCAAGGTTAAACTGGTTATTACCATGACGGCGTTGCAGCACCGTGTTACTCCACTCCCTGGAAATCATCTCATGCTTCTCCGCGCCGTTTATCTCCCTGCAGCCCCGACACACGTTCACCTTCATTCTCCCTTCAGATCCCGCGTTCGATACCGTCGGCGCGTTATCGGCGTCCAGCGGCGGCTCCATCAGATCTGACGCACAGATTCTGCCGTCTCTGCGGTTGAAGGTGGAGTCGCTGTGACCACCAATAAAGCCTTGGATTTTCTTTTGCTCAGGCAATGATGTTGTTTGTTGTTGTTTTATGAAAATGAGGAAAAACCTAAAGATAATTGAATCAAATTAAACCCTCCTCCCTGTGGCTCTCTGCCTCAGAGCCGGGCGCCGCTGCAGCTGCAGGGCGCGTGGGTGGAAAATCTTCATTTCATGCGCCGTGACTTTATTCCACTTCCTGTCTCTTCCGCTGACCCCGCGTCCGCCATCGGGTGGGAAGCTCCCTTCATTGCCGCTGCTGTGTCACGTCCTGCCGTCTACCGACGTGCACGTCACTTCGTGTTAAATCCGTTGGAATCGCTTCTTAGTGGAGGAAGCTATTATCGAGGGAAATCTGTGGAACATTAACGCTCTGGCAGTAAGATGTGGAAACCGTGTGATTGACAGCTGGGTGCGGTCGGCGCTCCTCCAAATATGGTTCCTTCTGGAGAAGCGAGAGGCGTCACAGGGATGTTGGGTTGCAGTCTGCTGTTAGCGTGTGTGTGTGCATCTTTTCCTCTCGCTTCATTAGAGCCGCGTGAGTCGCTGAGGCGGCTGCACCTTGACCTCGTCAGAGCGCTCGTCAAACCCCCTGTAAAAATAGCAGAGCCGCACAGATCAGTCAGGACGGAGCGTGAACTCTGTTATTACTGTGACGGCGTGGAAGCGAAGACACCGTGAGGTTTAGTGTGTGAACGCGTCTCCAGGAGCACGAGAGAGAGAGTTTTTATTCACAGAGCTCGTCTGGTGGGATTCAACACAGGCTGCTCTGACAGATAACACGTCAAGTTAAAAACGTCCAACATGGTGAATAAGAACCGCGTCTCCCTGCCAGGTGGACAAGACGGACACATTTGTGTCTGCAACAATTTTAAAATAGAACATCTGAAAAACATTTGCTAAGTTGAAGATGAACCTCGGGGTGTGAAGAAACCTCCTGGAAACTGAAGTCATTTATCCTTCAAAAGTGAAAATCTAGATGAGCCGAGGGCCTCAGACGTGAGTGATCAGGAAACTCTTGCGATGAGTTGATGTTTAATTCATCGTCAGACCTCGTGCTCCCGAGCTGCTGAGCTCCATGAGGAGCTGTGGGGTTGATGTCTTCATCACAGCAGGTTTCCATGCCATCGCTCTGTGTGTGTGTGTGCACGTGCTGTCAGCGCTGTGAGCTCAGAGTGGGTGTTTGCTGTCACACTGGAAACCGCACGACGCTCGGCTCCAAGTTGTTTGGCAGCTTTTTGCTCGGCTCCTCTCCGGTGGTTCAGAGGCAGCGATGACTCATGGGGATAACAGAGGTGGAATAACCAAATGAAGTCCACTTACATAAGATCCTGGAGCGCAGGAGCGGGGGCTTGGTTTACACTCACACTTGTTTGCTTTGAATGAATTCTAACATGCCGACGTGACTCGACAGATTTGGGCAGCGCCCCCTGCAGGGGCTTTTCTCTGAAAGCTTCTCGCGCCACAGAAACCAGGAAGTTCCTGTCGCTGGCCAATGAACTCCTGATTTAGCCAAATGAAGATGGAGAACAGAGTCGACCTTCAGTCCGTCTCTGAGATTCACTTCTGGAAAGTCAGTCCCTTGAATTCTTGCATCTTTTGAAGTTGAAACAAAATTAATGTCCGTGCAGCCCCAGGGGCTTGTGGGAGTCGGCCCCCTCAGCGTTTGATCCGGCGCCCACACGGCGGTAATTGAGCAGTAAGAATTTTGGATAAATATTCAGCGCGGTGGGTTTTGTCAGAAAACTGACTTGACCGCGCTTTGCTTTTTTTTGGATCATTTCTTTCCTCTCGTCACATTGAAATCTCCGTTTGATTTTCTCTCCGTCACGTGACACGTTCACGACATATGGCGTCATTAGACGACGCTCCCCGAAGGCAGCGGTGTGCATCAGCAGTTTTTTAGAATCAATCACATTGGTGCAGCCAGAGGCCTTCATTTGCCATATGCCTCGTACCCCGGGTCCTGTGGCGCTCGTGTCAGTGCACGGCTCCATACACATGGTGCTGGAAGCTGGGGTGAACCTACCAGGGCGTGCACGGTTGTGAAACAGCGAGGAACACGTTGAGTCCGTTAAATCGCGGTGAACCGGCGGCTCTGGGCGGCTAAACCTCGCTGTGTTTCAGATTCTGAAAAATGTTTGCACAAGCTCATCCGGGCTCGGCGCCCGAGCTGTCAGCTCAGAATTAAGGCCGTGTCAACAGGAGAGAAGTCCTCCCTCCTCACCAGCTGACGCAACGCTCGGGAGACGCATCGCTGTGTCTGCCGCGGCGGAGCAGAGCTGCTCGCTGTCTCGCTACGGAACAAAAAAAAAAAAAGATGACAAATTGATAAGAAAAGCAAAACTAACTTTAAATCGGAAAGTGCTGTAACTTTACTTTTTGAAGGCTCAGAGTGATGAAGCTGCAGATTTGGATGGATCGAACATTTTATTCCTCCGCCCTGAAGAGGAGACACACATTAGTAAAATAAAAAATACTCACACAGGAGAAATAGTACGGGTAGCCGGTAGTTTCTGGAACTATTCAATATTAACTGGCCTGGCTTTGATATTGTCATTTATGTCAGTATTTATTTTTCACATTTATTGTCCTTATCGTAAACATAAAACTCAGCCGCCCTGAACCTCCCATCGCAGTCACAGCCAGCATGTGGCAGCGCATCAACACTGGCGTCTGCAAAATGTCACCGTGCCTCACGCGGCCCGTCAGTCCGCAGGTCGCTCCCCTGCTGACAGGCCGCCGCCGCGGGGGCGCCCGTCAAACACGGCGGGGCCCGACTCCCACAACCCCCCCCGCGGGGAGACAGGCCTGAACACTCAGCGCTGGAGGAGCGGGTGTGTTCGTCCCAAGAATCCATTTTGTTTCTGTGTGTGTGTTCAACCCAATGTGACTCCCATTATCCAGAGTCTGAATGGCCTGTGGGAATAACAGGAGGAATGTTCCGGCTCCTCTCGCTAAATTAAACATTTGTTTTGTCCCCATAATCGACCGATTCGTGTTGAAGGAAACTTTTTAAATGACTTTTCTGGTTGTCAAATGATGCTGAAGTTGCCAAATGTTTTGGTAAAAAAATAAGACAATTATTATTCACAACTGTGATTGAGGGAAGGAAAATGTTTTATTTATAATGCTCCATTTATTTTTTGTTTGTTTCTGACTTTTTTTTTTTTTAACCTCACGGAGCACGTACGCTATTTTAAAGACAATTCCAAGAAAATGAAAAGTGGCAGTGTAGCATTTATGGCGTCTCTCCTTATTTATTTGTTTTTGCCTCCAGACCAACGACGTGGCAGGAAACACCTGGAACTGGCTCTACTTCATCCCCCTCATCATCATCGGCTCCTTCTTCATGCTCAACCTGGTGCTCGGCGTCCTGTCAGGGTGAGGCCGCCGCAGCAATCGACGCCGCGCGCGCCCTCGCTGTGGTCGATGCGTACGGTGTAAAAACGTGCACGTGTGTGTCTGAACAGAGAGTTTGCCAAAGAAAGGGAGCGGGTGGAGAAGAGGCAGGAGTTCCTGAAGCTGCGCCGGCAGCAGCAGATCGAGCGCGAGCTGACCGGATACCTGGAGTGGATCTGCAAAGCAGGTGAGAGTCAATCTCTGAGGCGGCGTGAGGCGGCGTCAGTTGTGTTAAAAAAAAAAACAAACAAAACCTTTCTTCTTCTCTCTCCCTCCTGCTGCAGAGGAGGTGTTGCTGGAGGAGGAGGAGGAGATCGCAGAGGAGAAGTCTCCGCTGGACGGCGCGTGGTACAAGAGGAAACAAAACCTTCCAGGTGAGAATGTGTTTTACCACAGTTATTAACCACAGAACGGGGGGGCAATATGAAATAAAAAAGTGTCTCACCTCCTGCTCGGGAGGACAACGGGGGGCTTTAGCTAGGGGGAGAAGGAGGTGGTGACTCGGAGCCGGTCACGTGACCATCACACGTCCCTGCGGCGGTGTTTCATTCCAAGGCTGACGTCAGGCCCAAAAACATGATTGATGCCTGCTATGTTCCAATTAGCCCACTGCTCTCTCTCTCTCTCACACACACACACACACACACACACACACGTAATGCATCATATTCTGTACATATGAATGTATTGTGTATTGGGGTTATTTCTGTCCTCTCTCTGTTTTCTTCTCAGTCCTGAAACGAGGGAAAGTCAAGAAAGGTAAAAACGACCTGATCGGTGCAGAGGAGGGGGAGGATCCTTTCGCTGACATCTCCTCCGTCGGTAAGCCTCGCGTCTCAGACCTTTGACCTCCGACCTTTACAATGAAAGCCTGTTTCTAAACGTACCTCAATCATCGGAGGAGGGCGGTGTCTCCTCCAGGGAGAATAAATGAGCTGATTAAAAGATCAGGAGACTCGTGCTCGGCATTTAAATTAAACTTTTTACACTCACAGACTTTCCACACACACAGACGCTCGTCGGAAACAAACATCAGTGAAAGTTAAACCTCAGAACCACAGTTTCCCGTTAAATGACGAGTCGAGGGAATCGGTTCGTGCTGTTTTGCACGTTGTGCCTCCAGTGCTGCTGCACAGATATGAGGCGCACGGTTTTAATGAGAAGCAGCGAGCAACGCTCAGGGAGCGCCGCAGAGGTTTGGAGGTTCGGTTCTGGAGACTCAACAAATATTTCATCTCATTTTCACAGACTTTTTAATGTTACTGATCTTTTTCGAGAAAGAGCGAAAATCTTCGTCACAAACCTGGAGGAGAGAAACACAATGAAACGTCACCATCACCTGGACGTTCCCTCATTCCCTGAGTGGTTGTGAACTTTTAGCTGCTTCTCCAGGCACAAAGTCATGCGGGCGATGCTGACAACTAACCTTTGCAGTTCTGGCGACCGGAGGCAGAAAAAATGCAATCGTGGTGCAACTGGAGGAAACAGAAAGACTTAGAGTCTGTGGGAGGGAAACAGCGTCAGCAGCTGGAGAACTGACCAGAAAGTTTTGGAGCTGATAAAAAGAATACACCAGTAAACCTACTCCGCCCCCCCCCCCCCCCCCCCTCTCCCCCCCCCCTCCCCCCTCCCCCCCCCCCCCCCCCTCCCAGCTCCTCCCGGCTCTCCGTTCGGCCGAGCCAGCGTGAAGAGCGGCGGTAAGATGGACAGCTCCTCCTACTTCCGCCGCAAGGAGAAGAGGACCCGCTTCTTCATCCGCCGCATGGTGAAGGCCCAGAGCTTCTACTGGATCGTCCTGTGTCTGGTGGGGCTCAACACGCTGTGCGTGGCCATCGTCCACTACGACCAGCCCGACTGGCTCACCAGGGCCCTGTGTAGGTCTCACACACACACACACACACACACACTCTAATTTCTGCAGATGGGCGTAAGACTGCTTTGTCCTCCTGTCGTCTCAGACACGGCAGAGTTTGTGTTCCTGGGTTTGTTCCTGAGTGAGATGACCCTGAAGATGTACGGCCTCGGAGCGCGCAACTATTTCCACTCCTCCTTCAACTGCTTTGATTTCGGGGTAAGAAGCTGTCGACTCTGTTGGGATGCAAACCAGGTCGCCTTGTGGTGTGAGGGGAAAACGTTTCTACCCTCGGCTCCCGTCCGCAGGTGATCGTGGGAAGTATTTTCGAGGTGATCTGGGACATGATCAAACCCGGAGCGTCGTTTGGGATCAGCGTGTTGAGAGCCCTGAGACTGCTGCGGATATTCAAAGTCACCAAGTGAGTTCATCTTCCAGCCGCCCTTCGTCTCTGACAGGTCCCATAAATACGAGCCTTTAACTCTCATCCGTCATTTCTGTGTTCGCTGCCTCCTCTCAGATACTGGAACTCCCTCAGGAACCTGGTGGTTTCCCTCCTGAACTCCATGAAGTCCATCATCAGCTTGCTCTTCCTCCTCTTCCTCTTCATCGTGGTCTTCGCTCTGCTGGGCATGCAGCTCTTCGGAGGACAGTGAGTGAGCCCGTCTGTCTCTGTGTGTGGCGCCGCTGACAGGTACGAGGCAGAGCGGCGGCTTTGATTCCGGCCTCTGCGGGAGCTCTCTGTCTCTGTCGCCTCATGGCGGGATCATCTCAGGACCGTGAGCGATAATCAGCGAGCTGACAGCCAGGCCCCGTCTGACGCCGCTCCGTCTGTCCCTGTCCTCTGCGTCAGCCACACTCAGTGGCAGGTTTTTAATGTATGTCAATTAATTCCACCAGTTTTCTCTTTTCCCAGATCTTTTCACTTTTCAAAGTATAAAATGTGAACAGAGCCACATGGAGACATCAGTCCGCTCGTGTTTTTTTCACCTAGCTCCGCAAATTATTCTCCAGCTAATCAGAAAGCATTTTGAAATACATCCTGCTCGCTTCCTTTTGATCACGGCCGAGCTCAAGTTAAAGTTTGAAGCTGCTGGCCGTTTCCATGGCAGCGAGCCCACATCAGTCTGCATCATCATTAGCATCGTCTCCCGTGATGGACGAGTGAGAGCTGAGTCCGACGTGCGCATGGTGCTCCCAGCCAGCCGGGGACGCCGGGCTGAGCTCTCTGTCTCTGTCTCTGTCTGTCCACTCTCACATTCTCAGCCTCGAGTCCAAAAAATGAACTCAAGTTGTCAGATTACTTCTGAAGACAGAAAATCCTGTCTTTAAAACATCTATCTGCTTTTTTAATCTTCTTCTTTTTTTTTTTTTTTTTTTATCAAATTAAACCAGATAAAGCATCAATCGTGTCCCAGGCAGAGGATTTTAGCTTCTCAATGGAAAATGGGCTTTTAGCTGTAAATAGAACATTTAATGTCTCAAGAAGAAGAAGATGCTTCGTCTGTCTCTCGTCTCCAGACTTGTTATTATGGGCTCAGAGACACAGAGAGCCAGTCTCCTGGTGAAACAGTGAGAATTGAAATGGAGGCCGTCTGTCCTCCCGCTGCGACTCACCGGACGTCACCCGGCGTGGAAATCAAAACCCGTCTCTCAAAAACCAGTGTGAGCTCCAGGAGCCGAAGAATTGAAACCCCCCCCCCCCCCTCTGTTATTTGATTCGTCATAAACCTGCAGGGACGCGTGCTGCAGGGGCCCCCGGCCTGTGGTGGTGGTGGTGGGGGGGGGGTCTTTTTTCAGGATTGTTTTTAATGAAGTCCCCAATCCCTGTTATCACAATAAACAGAGGTCGGCGCACAGCGAGCCACCGCCGCTCCCTGGGCCCGGCTAATCCTGGAGGAGCAGGAGGAGGGAGGGACACGGGGGGGGGGTGAGGATGGAGGGATGCAGCAACGAGACAGAGAAGGACAAAGGTAGATGGAGAGGAGCCTTATTGAATTAGCTGCTCCTCCCTCACGCATGTCCAGTGTGTGTTCCAGCCTGAGGTCATCAGCTCATATTGGATGCTCACAGATTCCCCACAAGGCCAAAAGTATGTGGACGGGCGTTTTCCAATATCTGACTGTGACGACGCTTGGAAATATTTATTTTAGTTTTTCTTTATTAAATGAAGCTGTTGTTCCTCTTCTGATTCTTTTAAAGGTTTAACTTTGAAACCGAGACGCCGACCACAAACTTCGACACGTTCCCAGCCGCCATCCTCACCGTGTTCCAGGTGAGAGATTAAATTCTTAATGAAGTTAGAACGTGCTGCTCTGGTCCCACAATGAGCTCGCTGATAATCCTTCAATTAGTCCGAGTGCTCAACCTTCACTCTGCAAAATAAATTAAATCCTCAGATTCTGACCGGCGAGGACTGGAACGCCGTCATGTACCACGGGATCGAGTCTCAGGGAGGCGTTCGGCGCGGCATGTTCTCCTCCGTCTACTTCATCGTCCTCACGCTGTTTGGAAACTGTATCCTCACGATGTCTCAGAAATAAGCACCTGAAGTCCCTGCTCCTCTGCTCCTCTCTGGCCACGTGTATTTTCTCCTGACTCCTCCCCCAGACACCCTCCTGAACGTCTTCTTGGCCATCGCCGTCGACAACCTCGCCAACGCGCAGGAGCTGACCAAGGTGGGCCCGGTCAAATCCGATGTGTTTTTGAAGACGTCGATAACAAACGTGGGGGGGCGCACCTCCTGGTTGATCTCCTGCTTGTGGCTGGTTTCAGGACGAGGAGGAGCAGGAGGAGGCAGCCAACAAGAAGCTGGCCCTGCAGAAAGCTCTGGAGGTGAAGGAGGTCAGCCCGATGTCGGCCGCCAACATCTCCATCGCCGCGTGAGTTTCAGTCTGTCCTGTGTGTGTCCTCTCAGTCCCTCACGTCTTGTGTTGACCCGTTCTCCTCATCCTCTCCCACAGGAAGTGCTCCCGTGTCATTTTCTAGTTTAAGTCGCTCCACCGTTTCCCTCCGTCGCTCTGAGAGGCAATTAAGGAAGCTTCCATCAACAGTGCACGTTTAATTCGGCTTCGTAGAAACGCCGTTGAACCCTGGGCCGATTCCTTGATAGATATAATTATTGATCTGGAGGTTAGAAATATCATGAGGCGCAGACACTGGACTCATGGTGAAAGTTTAGAAGATGAAGCTATCAAACAAAAACAAGAAGAACGAGAGAAAGACGCTCCTTGTCGACGCTGTCATGCTAAAACTTTTGACCCGCCCCCCCTCCCCTCCCGTCCGCCTGTGAGTGACAGCTCTGGGGGTCTTGTGTCAACGAGGTAATTAACCGCTCCACCAAATTTCGCCTATTTTTAGAGCCCCGATGAACGCTGGAATTATGAGAGTCTGTCAGGACGAGGTTGGATTTACGGAGTTTAAATGAGATCAGGCGGAACAAAAACAGCCACGGGACAGGGGACTGTAAATAAAGACGGACGACTCGTCCAGAGGTGGACAGTCCGTCTCAGGTGGAGACGCCGTCGTGTGTTTGTTCCTTAATTGCCGCCGAGCTCTCTCACCATCGTCGTGTTGTTGTCTGATCTGCACATTGTTTCTCGCCGTTCTTGGAAAATTTTGATTTGTTTACCGAACGTGTGATGAACTGTTTGTGCTTCAGGGTTTCATGACAAAATCCCTTTGGACTTTTTTTTTTTTCCAGACAACTTTCAGCCTCAGTTCGTTTAAAAGCTAAGATGATTAGATTTTAGTATCTGATTTGTTTTGTGATGAAACTCCTGAGTGGTTTTATTTCAGAGATGTTTCTGCTCGTGTTGTGCTGCTGCAGTAGATCAGGGGTTGACTGATGAGGGGACGGGCGGACACGCAGACGACGTCCACTCGTCCCCTTCCCCTCCGTGCCTCATTCTGTTCCTTTGTTTTTTTTGTTCTGCATGTACAGTTTTGTAAAGCAAAATCGAGATGCACTCTCTCGCAGGTCGTCCATCAACAGCATTCAGTCACTGTGAGTTAACAGTTACGATATTCTCCTCCGCTCCTTTCCCTCCTCCTTTCCCTCCTCCTTTCCCTCCTCCTTTCCCTCCTCTCGCCTGCTGCTTTCTTTTTTCCTTGTGGTCTTCTCCTTACATCCTCTCCTCAGTGCATCCTCTCCTTTCCTATCATGTATCATTTCCTCTCCTCTTCTCTTGCTTCCTGCCTATAACCCTTCTCTTGTTTCCTCTCCTCTCTCCTCTCTCTCTATCAGCACTAATAGATTGAAATGTATTTGTGATTCTTATAGAAAAAACAGTCACATAAAAGCAGACTTTTTTTTTTTTTTTTTTTTTTTAAAGATGAAGGCTGGAGATGCTCCCTTCACATCCCACCCGTGTGTTAGTGTGAATATTTCCTCCTCTCGTCTCACTCTTCTCTCTGGATTAACGCTGTCTGTCCATCTGTTGCTCACCTGTCCCTGGGTACCTGTCCCGTGTCCTCTGTGTGTCTGTGTCTTTGTCTTTTAGGAGTTACACTGTCTACTCCTCCCCTGCCCGACGCATCTTGAGGTACAGGTGACCAGAGGGAACAAACTTAACTAACCCATAAAGCCCCATGTAAATAGATCAGAGACAGAAACACATCAAATCAGCTTTGATGGGTTTAAGGAATAACCCCCCCCCCCCCCCCCCCCCTCCTCCCATTGCATGCTGGTCTGCCTGCCTCATGCCTCCCAAAACCCCCCCCCACCCCCCCCTCCTCCTCCCATTGCATGCTGGTCTGCCTGCCTCATGCCTCCCAACGATTATTATTATCGGATGTTTTTCCACGCCTGAAGTGAAACATTCAACATTTTCCTCGTTAGATTCACCATCGACTCTTCGTCTCTAAGATAAATACAAACGCAGGTTCTGTTCTCGAGTTTGCTCCGTGACCCTTAAGGATTCACTTTGTTAAGATAAGATATGATCATTCTTTATTAGTTAGATATGTTTAATAACATGCAGAACTTTGCAAAGATATACACAAAAAAATATATATATATACACACAAGTATTGCTGGAATACAAAGATAAATACCCACAGTGTGAGTTATTACAAATAAAGACTAAATCAGTGGCGTTTTGAAAAACAAGACGAGGAAAGAATCAGAATCAGGTCTTTTCTTGTCAGGAGAATTTAGAAAAGGAAAGAATCCTGTTCTGGTTTGGGGACTGGAACCAGTTTCTCCATTGAACCCCAGAGCATGGTAAGTGAAAGCTTTACCATGGGGACCACGTGGGGAAGCATCCATAGGCCGCGTCACGTACCCTTCGTCATTCAGAGCCTGATGACTGAAGCAGGGTCGCAGTGGAACCTGCGGCTATGGATGGAAACGTAGAAAGTGGCGCTCTCCTAAAATGTGAACTCTGAAATGCTCCCGTGACGTTGTTGCTCATCATCTTCTCCCGTGGCTTTGATTCCCAGCAAGGAGCAGCAGCGCTCGGCCAAGAGCATGTCGGTGTGGGAGCAGAGGACCAATCAGCTGAGGAGGCACAACATCAGGGCGAGCAGCGAGGCGCTGTTCAACGAGCTGGACCCCGAGGAGCGCCTCCGCGTGTCCTCCGCCCTCCACCTCCACCCGGACATGAAGACCCACCTGGACCGGCCGCTGGTGGTGGAGGCCCGGAACGGGGACAAGCCCAGCAGGCCTCCTGAAGGAGGCGCACGGGACGAGGCGGGGAGTCCCCGGCAGGACGCCGCCCACCCCAGGAAGCATCACCGCCACCGCGACAGGAACGGCGACGGCGGCGACGGCCGGGGCGGGCGGCACCACGCCCATCACAGCAGGAGCAGAGATCACAAGGCCGAGCAGGCGAAAGACAGGAGCCACAGTCAGGAGGGAGCCCACAGGCACCACCACCACCAGGCTGGGTCCCCCGAGGAGGAGGCCAGTGACGTGCAAGGAGGAGCAGAAAGAGGACATCGCCATCACCACTCCCATCGTCCACCCAAAGAGGGGAACGGGACGATAGCGAATGGCGCACAGGGGGAGCGAAGGAGCAGAGGAGGAGGAGGAGGGGAAGGAGGGGATAGCAACGGGGAGAGGAAGGGTCGCTGCTCTCGGATGGTCAGGGCTCAGTCCACTCTGGACGGAGACGACTGCAGGAGGAGCAGGAACGGAGCCCGAGGACACAGGTACGACATTCGCTCTTCACATCCACGAGGGTGTTTTCCTGCTCTCAGACTTATCAACATTTCCAGACGCAGCAGAAGCTGCTCACATAAACCCCCAGCTGGAGGGTCGGGTATTTTCCTCCAGAGTTGGAGCCGAGGAGATAAACCTCCAAATAAAAGCCGCTGCTCCTTCCTATCTGCAAAATATGTAAAGGAGGAAGTGGTGGCTCGGCTCAGCTCGGCTCAGCTCAGGTCAGCGATGCACTGGTGGACAAACGGAGGGGGTTGATGATTTCTGGGGTTGGAGTGGAACCGCAGCGTCACTCGCAGCCCAGATGGATTTACTCCCATCATGCAGTTCTCCCCCTGAGCAGAGGACGGAGGTGGTTGGACGTCTCGTCCACTTGATTGGACACAGAAATAAATCTGGAAAATTGCATGAGCCGTTGAATCGTAAAACATAAGATGAGTGTTTTAATGGAGCGGCTCAGATACACGTTCACACAGATGAGATAATCCTGCATTGATCCCCGCGGGGAGATGCAGGTGTAACAGCAGCTCAGGGATGGAATAAACACAAAACACGATTTACACGAGAACAATTAGATGGCAGAGATCATTCTGATCAAACTATTCAGACGAGGATTTATAATAAATAACATTGGAGTTCTGTCACCTTGTAACAGTGATAATAGAAATCAGTTCTAACGTAACGACAGCCTCACGGTCGCCTCTTTAATTCCACATCTTCACTCTATTCTTCACTTTATTTGAGACGATCTGCTGCAACAGCAGTCAGACGCTCACCTGTGATGACTATGACTCCACTTCAGGAATCCTCCCGTGGATTTTTCCAGACGATGCGAGACATAAAATCAGAGACTTCATTTTGTTTTCTACGAGTCTTTGATATCAGTCAGTGTGTGTTTGTGTGTGTGTGTGTGTTTGAGAACCACCCAGTCAAACTCAACTTCTAGTTCAGTCTGTGTGTTTCTCCCAGGAGGCCTCATAAACTTTTCTAACATGGATGCCATTTGGCAGAAAGAAGCTGGAGGGACGAGAGAGGGAGGGAGGGAGGGAGAGAGCGGCTGTGATGCCTGTGATAAGATCCACATCTCTGTCCCCAGAGAGACGCAGCCAGATGCCGAGGACGGCGGCCTCGCCTCCAGCCCCCTGCAGCTCCGGCACAGCAGCCTGAGTCTGGGGGAGAAGCAAGAGGACGCCGACAACCAGAAGAACTCCACCAGGGCCAGCCAGGCCGGCCTGAACAGCAGCAACGCCATCCACATCCCCGTCACCATCACCGGGCCGCCCGGAGAGACCGCCGTCATCCCCAGTGAGTGTCGTGACCCTGCAGCACAGGAAGTGGCTCGTAACCTGAGCTAAACGAACATACTTGTTTTTTTTCCCCGCCCCAGTGAACAGCATCGACTGTGACAACGTCCAAATCAGCGACGAGAAGAAAGATCTGGCGGAGGAGGAGGCGGCTAATGGGCCTCGGCAGATCCTCCCCTACAGCTCCATGTTCGTCTTCGGGCAGACGAATCCGTGAGTAGAGGAGTCGGACTGATGGTCCCCGTGGAATTTCAGGCTTCAGGGTCACGTGCGTTTGTGTGATGTCGTAGGGTGCGGCGGCTGTGTCACTACGTGGTCAACCTGCGCTACTTCGAGATGTGCATCCTGATGGTCATCACCATGAGCAGCATCGCCCTGGCGGCCGAGGACCCGGTGCAGGCCAACGCGCCGCGCAACAGCGTGAGTCTGCAGGCTCCCACCAGCGCACGGAGGCGCGTCTGATTCAGGCTCCCAGCCTCTGACAGCTGGGAGAGGAAAAACTGACACTTTGATTTTAGGAAGATTTCAAAATAACTCGGAATGTTCTAATCCCGTTTGGCAGGGTGTGTGTGTGCTGCTCTGTTTGTGAAGTGCATGTTGGGAATTAGGAAGAAACGAAGAGACAGACGGCGAGCACGACTAATTAATATTCTAGTCAGGGCCACAGAGGGAATCTGGGGTGATGTGTGCGTGCGTATGTGTACACACACGTGAGTGCTCAGGTGATGTGTGAGTATGTACACACACACACACACACACACACACACATACTGAGTCACGGGATGTTTTTCTCCCGTCTGTCGTTGCAGGTCCTGAAGTATCTGGATTACGTCTTCACCGGAGTCTTCACGTTTGAGATGGTGATTAAGGTGAGAAGACGTAAATAAGCAGTATATTAAATATAGGGTAATACGTGTGTGTGTGTGTGAGGGGGGGGGGGGGGGGGGAAGGTTTTTCCTTCCTTGGGGGGGGGGGGGGGGGGGGGGGGGGGCAGCTCTGACACTGCTCATGGTTTGTGGTTTCTCCCGGGCCGTGATAACCGCCGGCGCTCTCGATAATAAACGGTCTGGGTGAGAGCACAGAAGGGGGGACTTAAATCTTTTAAAGCTTCGGAGGAAGACTGGAAAGAAAAAAACCCCGGCGTCCCCTGTGATTGAATTTATAATCCTGTGGCTGCAGATGATCGACCTGGGGCTGCTGCTCCACCCTGGCTCCTATTTCCGCGACCTGTGGAACATCCTGGACTTCATCGTGGTCAGCGGCGCTCTGGTGGCCTTCGCCTGCTCGTAAGTCCACAGCAGTGAGCGCTGTCCTCTGCTTTCGCAGAAATGACCCGTATAAACATGCTGGACGATTCCCCGTGAAGGCTGCAGCGTTGCATTCTGGGTCTCTAGTGTTCCAGTAATGTGTTTCAACCGGTGAGGTCATTCATCTGGCCTCCACCCACCAGACTTTCAAACCCACTGAACGTCCCGGAGTTTTTCTTCTCCTCTGCTTTGTATTGATGCTTCTCACTGTCGCTTATCTGCTGCTGACTGTCTCTGTCTTTTACTCTCTCTTCCTTCTTTCTTTTCTGGCTTGGATTGCTTTCAGGAGCCTGATGGGGTAATGCCTGCACTCTCTCTCTCTCTCTCTCTCTCTCTCTCTCCGTCCCCGTCCTCCCCCGTCCTGTTTGCGTCCTCTCACTGCTGAATGTTTTTTTTTTTCAACAAATATCACATTTTGTTATTGTGCTTTTTCTTATCGCCTCGGCCGCGATCAAACACGCTGACATTTACTCTGTTTGTGTCACGTAACGCCGTTTGTGTTCAGGTTGCGTAAGTGTAATTACCCTTTCTCCATTTATCCATCGCACGTATCACATCGTATGTGTGTGTCAGTTATACACTGAATGTACACACAACACCCAGCGAGTCATGAGAGCAGCTCATCATCCTTCAGTGACATTTCCTCTCAATTAACTGCTCATTTCTTAGCATAACAGCGACTTGAAAGTATAGTTAATATTCCGTCTTTCTGTCACATGCGTCACATTATTATTTCCTCGTGCTCGTGTGTCTCTGGATACTCGGTTGAATTGCTCCTGTTTGTCCTCTTTGTCGGTTTTTTTCTTTTAATTTGAAAAGCTGAATAACGTCTGTTCCTTCCTGTCTGTGTGAAATCTGCTTAACATCTTTATTTTCCTCTGTTTTTTCTTTATCTGCTCATTTGCTCTTGTTTGTGTGGGTGTGGTTTGTGTTTGTGTTTCTCTGTGTGTGTGTGTGTGTGTGTGTGTGTGTGTGTCATAATTGCTTTTTCCTCATCAGATCCCAACAAAGCGTGGCCAGGTGGGAACTGCCCCTCTCTCACTTCAACTTACTGTCCCTCCTCCACCTCCTCCTCCTCCTCCTCCTCCCCCGTCTCCTTGTCCCCCACATGTGAAAGGGAGAACGCTCCTCCTCTTTAAACCTCTCCATCCCAACGTGGTTGGGATACGCCCTCCTCCCTTCTCCTCCTTCTCCTCCCCGTTAGGAAAGCTCCACCCCCGTCCCAATATTGGGACGATGAAATAAAAAGACAATATTGGGAAGTCTGAGTCATAGCTTTCAGAAGACCAATACACACACACACACACACACACACACACACACACACACACATTCAGTTTATAAAACATACCTGATTCAAAAATTGAGCGTGTGATTTTAAAACAGGAAGTGCTCGTCAGCTGAGAAGATCAGGGACGATGACCTCATGTGTCAGGCTGCTGAGCACATTAGGCTATCAGTGCTGATCTGTGCCTCGCTGATGTACACACACACACACACACACACACACACACATTACATCCTCCCTGCCTGCGGCTCTTCTGAAAGCTATTGGGAGGCTGTTCTTGCCGTCTCAATGTGTCGAGCTCCTTGAATAGCGAGGGCTGGCATTGACTTTGCAGATTGCATGCCAGGATGACCGAGCCATCTGAGCATGAGCGCTGCATGCCTTTTTGTCAGACGTAAGAGTTTTTCCACCGAGAAAGGAAAAGCAGAACGCCCGAGGCCTGAAACGTATGGAGCCGCGTCCGGCCTCGCCCTCGCTGTGACGAGGCTCCGATAACAAGTCAGGACATAAATTCAAACTGGAAACTGGAGTCGGGATTTTTCCTTCAATCATGACTCCGACAGATTGGATTGGTTTGGCCGCCGCTCCCTTATTGTAATTGTACAAAAGGAAGCATGAAATTAGAGCAGAGTAGAACACGGGCTTTAAATCACGTCCTGGAACATCCCCCGGAAAAAACAACCAAATCAAATCGAGCACAACATTTCTTGGCAATCTGTCGTTGGGATTATTTTCAGACGTTATGTTTGAACATTTGTGCGACTCGGAGAAGAAAGGGCTGAGCACGCGTTTCTGTCCACGTCGTGTGGCTGCGACTAATTCATTAAGGAGCCCGGTGTCCTTGGCCAATGTCAGTGTGTGAGTGAGTGATGGCTCAGCTCTTATTACTGTACCTGTTAGTTTAAATCCCCCGCCGACGCACTCTCCCTATAAATAAATTAATATATATATATATGACAATAGAAGGAGTAAAGGAGAGGTGAAAAAGAAAAGAGACAGGATGGAGGAAGGAAGAGTAAGAAAGAAAGTAAATGCTAGACGAAGTAAAATAAAGGAACTAAAAGAAAGAAGAGACGACACAACATTTGAATCATCGCATTTGAGGTATTACTGTTACTGTTAAACCTTCCCTGCAGCATGTTTCTGTGACATCACCCCACACTCACTTGCATCGCTCTACTAACCACAGTAGTATAAAGAAGTACTCCTGGTACACACTGTACTCTCGGATGAGAGGGTCTCCATGATTAGCGGTAGTCACGGCGCCACTAATTCTCTTTCTCTCCCCCCCGTCGGCGCAGGGGCACCAAAGGCAAGGACATCAACACCATCAAGTCCCTCAGGGTCCTCCGGGTCCTGCGGCCACTCAAGACCATTAAACGTCTGCCCAAGCTGAAGGTACAGTAATGGGATCTGTCACCACCCAGTCTATTCTGAGGAGAGAGAGAGAGAGAGAGAGACATTGACTGGGTGTTTCAACTCTTACATAATAATATCTGAGCTCTGGGTTGTCAAGGAGTTTCATTTAATTTATTTATGGAGCATCTCTACAGACACCAACTGTGTTCAGGTTCCCTCAGACCCCGTGGTTAATGCCATAGAACAGGTTAGAGGAAACAGCACCACCCCCAGGCAGGGAGGGGGAACAGCAACAGCAGAAGACGCGCTCATGGGTTTAGAGAGACGTGACAGTGAGACGTGTCCCGCTCTTCGAGGCTAGGGACAGATGCCGGCTGCGGTCCCATGATGATGATGTAATGGATGATGTCAGGAGGTTTTCAGCCAACTGATTCCTCTGGAATAACTTTCTGACAGAGGCGGACTGGGAGCGCTGGCTCGCTGCTGCAGGTGTCGGTTTTTAATAAAACCTCCAGTCAGGTTTTTGCGTTATGAATTTTTAATTTCTCTCAGTTTTCACCTGAAATCAAAATGAATAATGGCCTTAATTTCACGCTGACGTCGGTGGAGAAACACACGTGTGTGTGTGTGTGTGTGTGTCGTCAGGCCGTGTTCGACTGCGTGGTGAACTCCCTGAAGAACGTGCTGAACATCCTCATCGTCTACATCCTCTTCATGTTCATCTTTGCCGTCATCGCCGTGCAGCTCTTCAAGGGCAAGTTCTTCTACTGCACCGACGAGTCCAAGGGTCTGGAGAAAGACTGCAGGTACCTCGTCCGAACCCTCGCTCGGTGATGTCTGAATGAATCCAGTTTTCACCTGAAATCAAAATGAATAATGGCTTTAATTTCACGCTGACGTCGGTGGAGAAACACACGTGTGTGTGTGTGTGTCGTCAGGCCGTGTTCGACTGCGTGGTGAACTCCCTGAAGAACGTGCTGAACATCCTCATCGTCTACATCCTCTTCATGTTCATCTTTGCCGTCATCGCCGTGCAGCTCTTCAAGGGCAAGTTCTTCTACTGCACCGACGAGTCCAAGGGTCTGGAGAAAGACTGCAGGTACCTCGTCCGAACCCTCGCTCGGTGATGTCTGAATGAATCAGTCCTCACGTCCCCTGACTCGGTCCCTTCGTCCCTCAGGGGTCAGTTTCTGGACCACAGCCTGGACAGCGTGGCAGCTCAGCCCAGAGAGTGGAAGAAGTACGAGTTCCACTACGATAACGTCCTCTGGGCCTTCCTCACGCTCTTCACCGTCTCCACCGGAGAAGGCTGGCCCATGTGAGTGTGTCCTCCAAAACCAAATCGAGCATGCCAGAAGTGGTTGGGTTTGAATCCCTCTCTCCGCCTCCTCAGGGTCCTGAAGCACTCGGTGGACGCCACCTACGAGGATCAGGGCCCCAGCCCGGGCTTCCGCATGGAGACGTCCATCTTCTATGTGGTCTACTTCGTGGTCTTCCCCTTCTTCTTCGTCAACATCTTTGTGGCTTTGATCATCATCACGTTCCAGGAGCAGGGAGACAAGGCCATGTCGGAGTGCAGCCTGGAGAAGAACGAGGTGAGGGACTCTCCTGGCCGTCCCGACGGAGGATTCCCTCAAACAGAATAAAGTCTGAAGCAGAAGCCGTGGGGGGGATCTTCTCCTCTTCATCCTCACTTCACAGACGCCTGGTGAAAGTCAGGCCGCTGATTAAAGAGCATCCCTTCTTTTGATTTTAGGGAAATCAGTCGCTCCCGTCTGATTCCAGCCCTCGTGTGAGGCTCCTGCATCAGAGACGACTCATCCACCACCTTGTTTTTGTGTTTTGTGTCGAACAGCGAGCGTGTATCGACTTCGCCATCAACGCCAAGCCGCTGACGAGGTACATGCCGGAGAACAAGCTGTCCTTCCAGTACAAGATGTGGAAGTTTGTGGTGTCGCCTCCGTTCGAGTACGCCATCATGACTCTGATCGCCCTCAACACGGTCGTGCTGATGATGAAGGTCAGTGACTCCTCCCCCCAATGAGTCAGACGCTCCGGATAATCTCCGGGGACGTTGTCCGGAGCCGCTGACTCGGGTGCACGCGTCCTCTCGGCCAGATGATCCAGACACCGGCGTGACAGGAGCTCTGAACTAAAGTGTCTCTGCTCGGTGATAAAATATTTATTTCCCGTCACGATCTGGCTGCAGAAACCGTTTCCATGACTCTGAACCACTTGATGACGTGGAGCTGCGGTCTGGCCTTCAGGCGCAGTGGAACAATTAAAAACCACACAGCGGCTTCAGAGAGAAGTGATGGCAGCTTCATTATTCATGAACTCTCTGAGGGAATGAAACCTCCAACACCATCAGTTGAAGTTCTGTCCATAGACGGTGTTCTAACAGAAGGTCTTTGGTTCGGTATCTCTGAGCGGCGTGTTTTATAATCCCTGTTTCTCCGTCTGTCCTCAGTTCTACGGAGCGCCGGACCTGTACGAGTCGATGCTGAAGTACTTGAACATCCTCTTCACTGCCCTCTTCACGCTGGAGTGCATCCTCAAGATCATCGCCTTCGGCCCTCTGGTGAGCCGCCAGCACCGGGGGGTCAACGACCTCCTGTTGAGTTTGAGTTTATTATGGAGAATGATCCTGTGACGGTGGTCGTCTCCGCAACACAGGAAAAACTCCCATGAGCCCTTGCTGCCTCACGTCTCCTGATATTCTTTGGTGGAGAGACCCCTAGTGGCCGAAGTCGCAACGTCGTGCGTTTGAAACGACAAGATTTAGATTTAGATTTATTTGTCACAGTTCTCTTGAATTCGATTTAATTCCTAAAAAAAGACTAATGGCAGGTGTAAAACGTTATGAATTTTAATTAAAGGTGAAGAAATAACTTCTCATCTTGAGGAGGAGGAGGAGGCAGCCACTAAATCGGGCTGAACGGAGGAGTGCACGGAGAGAATAAATCTCCCAGCGTGGGGCCATCTGGCCTCCGGCGAAGCATTTCATCGCTGGCTCCGTTCCATTTTCGAGGCCCATTTATTAAATAGCTTTTCTCACACACCACTTACCTCCACCTGTTTGGCTGCGGAGCCCGGGGGGGCGGGCTCTCAGCTGCTGCTGGCTCCAGCCCCGGGCCCCCAGGGCCGGGACGATGGGCCGGCCTGAGGTGATCCACTCGATGTGTTTCCTCCCCTCTCCGTTTGTTTGTCTGCAGGATTATGCAAAAAGATTTGAACTGATTTACACAGAACTTTGCGGACAGACGGGATCTGGGTCAAGAAAGACCCAGAAAAATGTTTGGACTTTTCCTCATGAATCATTCATGGAAAAGCAAACCTGTCATTTTCGCTTCTTTAATGCAGATGAAACCTTTTTATATATTCTTTACAGGAACTAAAACATTTTGCCTGAAGCAGAGACACACACACACACACGGTGTGATCTCTGCGCCGTTCTTGTTTTGCAGAACTACCTGAAGGCGGCGTGGAATGTGTTTGACTTTGTGACCGTGCTCGGGAGCATCACAGACATCCTGGTCACGGAGATCAAGGTACGAGTACCAAAAAAAACCAAATACAGACAAAACTGATTCCCAGAGGAGCTCATCACGTTTAGGGGCAGAGCTGGATAAACAAGGGTTGTTGTTGTGTCTGCGTTGAAATGACTTTAGCCTCTGTATCTTAGGAAATTGAATATGAGATGAATTCAGTGAGATGTTGGAGTTACAATAATGATAAATGAACTCTGGATGTTTAATGTGCTGCTTCGCTGCGCCCTCACGCTCTCAGTCGTCCAATCAAAGCTCCGCCCTGAAAATCACAAAATCAGTCAACTCAAACTGACCTGAGACCAGCGGGTGGACATGAGTCTGATGGACGGACGCTGGAGGACAGCGACCGAAGCCTTTGATTGGAGGACTGAGCGCTGTAGCTTTCTGTGTCCTTCTGTCTCTCTCTCTCTCTCCATGTGATCATTCGTCTTCTTCTTCTTGTGTCTCTTCTCTCGCTCTCGCCCTCTTTTTATTTCTCTGTGGCTCTGCTGTGTCTCTGCTGGTGTCCTCGCTCTGTCACATGTGGCCCCCGCAGACGGTGAGTGGCTTTTCTTGACGGCCGCTGGTTTTCTTTTTCATTTTACAGATTTGGTGGCAGTTTAAAGCGCAGGCTTAGATTTTATTATCAACATCCACCTTTTTATTGGCTTAAACAAATGTAATAATGAACTTTCCCACGTTTATTTAACTTTATTCATTTGAATTCATTTGAATGTATTAAACTGGCTTTAATATTCAATGATACAATCAGACAAATTAGCTGCTAACACAAAGCGAAGTAAGATGCATTTCATTTCATTTCCACATCCACGGGAGCAGAAAGTGTGAGTGTGGATGTTGTGGAATGCAGTGTAATATTCTCCTGACGTCCTCTCTGTGTCTCTCTCGCAGGACAAAATGATCAACCTGAGTTTTCTGCGCCTGTTCCGAGCCGCTCGCCTCATCAAGCTGCTGCGACAGGGCTACACCATCCGCATCCTGCTGTGGACCTTCGTCCAGTCCTTCAAGGTGAGCAGACACACGCCTGGGGCAGCCCACAGCTCACGAGTGTGTGTGTGTGTGTGTGTGTGTTGAGATGAAAGAACACTGAGAGTCGACACTGACTTGTTCAGTTTAAATCTGAGCTCAGTCCCTGTGTTACTGTTCAAATCAAACCAAACAGCCGGGATTTTCACGCCCAGCGCCGGCTCGCTCTCTCAATCCCCTGAGACGAGCTCAGTTAAACGCGCAGCGCCCGGCTGCAGCCGAGGGCGAGCCGCCGCGGCTTTAATGTCAGCGGTGGGAGCTTTTAAACCCGATGAAAATGGACTGGAGCTGCAGAGCGTTAAAAGGTGGCTATTTAATTACAACCAGCGTTCACCTCCTCCTCCTCCTCGCCGAGATATAAATAGATGGTTAAAAGAATCGACCCTGCAGCTTGAACAGAGATCAAACGCCAGACAAAGTGCTCAAAGCGTCGTGTGTGTGTCTGACGCTTTAATCCGTGTTGGTGCTCTGATCACGTCTCCAGGCGCTGCCGTACGTCTGCCTCCTCATCGCCATGCTCTTCTTCATCTACGCCATCATCGGGATGCAGGTGAGTTGAGCCGCAGTTAAAGTTTAACACCGGCTTCAGAAAACGGAGCCGATCATCTTCTGCGCCTGGTCTCAGGTGTTTGGAAACATTGAGCTGAACGAAGACACCTCCATAAATCACCACAACAACTTCCAGACGTTTTTCCAGGCGCTGACGCTTCTCTTCAGGTGAGCCTGCGCCCGTCTCCCCCAGACATCCACCTGCCCATGAGCCGTACCCATAATGCTCCGTTTCCTCGCCGTGTGTTCCAGGAGCGCGACGGGAGAGGCGTGGCACGAGATCATGCTGTCGTGCCTCAGCAACCGAGCGTGCGACAAGCTCTCGGGAACCGCGGGGAAGGAGTGCGGCAGTGACTTCGCCTACTTCTACTTCGTGTCCTTCATCTTCCTCTGCTCCTTCCTGGTCAGCGTGACCACACCTCTGACATTTATTATCACGAGAGTTCACGTACTTCTCAAACGTGTGTGTTCTCCTCGTCCAGATGTTGAACCTCTTCGTCGCCGTCATCATGGACAACTTTGAGTATCTCACCCGGGACGCCTCCATTCTGGGGCCTCACCACCTCGACGAGTTCATCCGCGTGTGGGCGGAGTACGACCCGGCCGCGTGGTACGTGATGACATCGTCGTATTCTGCACCTCATCGAAGTTGCGTTACGTTCCCCTGTTCACACACACACACACACACACACAGGGTGTAGGTGCTGGGGACCAAACCGCCGACCTCCTGGCGGCCACTAGATGTCACTTACCCTACACAGTAAAGTACAGAAACGCCAGACAATGGAAAGTGAACTTTAAGAGATGTTGCTTTTCTTTTTTGCTTCTTGACATTTCCCTGACGTTCTCTGAAATGACCTGTGACCTGACTGTGTCTCGTCTCTTTCAGCGGGAGGATTTGCTATCAGGACATGTACAAATTGTTGCTTTTTATCTCTCCTCCCCTGGGTCTGGGGAAGAAGTGCCCTAACAGGGTGGCTTATAAGGTTTGCAACCCCCCCCCCCCGACACACACACACAGTCCCCTTTGTTTCCCAAAGGGCTGTGAACGTCTGACTCACAGCCCCCCCGTGCAAACGTGCATCGATCCTCCACTAACCGGCCGGCAGGTAACCACGACGAGCGCAGGAAACAATGCCGCAAGTCAGGCTCCGGCACGCGTGCGAACCTGTTTCCTGAGGGGAGGGAGCAGGGAGCATTGTGAGCTTTGTTTCCACGTCGGTTACTGCTGGCGACTCTGAGCATGACCAGAGGAATACTCCGCCTGAAACTGGAATTCGAGCTCCTGACTCGTCAAAGAAACCTGAGGCAGGTTTCCAGTGGAGTATTCCTTCAACACAAACCTTCTCTTCATTCCCGTGTGATTCTCGGCCCAGGGAATCCTCCGGAGCGTCCTCCCCTGCTCCTCCGATCCGCTCCTGGATCTGTAAATCCAGCCGGGATGGCATTTCAGATCTTCATTTTCTAGAAATCTCATTAACAAGGATTTCTGTGTCTCCCTCTTTTTGTCATGCTTCAACTCCCCCCCCCCCCCCCCCCCCCCTTTTGTCATGCTTCCACCCCCCCCCCCCCCGCCTCCTCCTCTTTTCTAATCTCCCTCCCTCCTCCCGTGGCCTTGTGCTCGTCAGTGGCCGCATGACTTTCCGTGATATGTACAAGATGCTCCGCGACATGTCCCCTCCACTAGGTTTGGGAAAGAAATGTCCGTCCCGAGTCGCCTATAAGGTAGAGCCTTTCCTCCTCCTCCTCCTCCTCGTCCTCCTCCTCCTGGTGCTTCCACCTGTCAAACAGCTTCAGGCTTCTGTCAGTGTGTCCCAGTCGGTGTCGTCCTTCCTGCTGTTGTGTCGTCTTTCGTCTCGTGTGTGAAGCTCTGTGGCCTTTTTCCTGCTCCGCTCGCGTCCGTCCTGCTCTCAGTGAATCTGCTTCAGGGACCCTCGCCGCTAATGCTAAATAAAAAGGGGCCGGCGCAGCGCAGAGGGAGTGAAGTGAACAGTTGGAGACTCCGGCTGCTCACCTCTTAGCATGCAGGCCTGATGTGAGTGGATCCAGTGCGTGCACAGCTGTCGGGACGAATCACGGTGAAACGCGGCCCGGCCCTCGCCCCGGTTAGAAATGCCTGGCCCTGACGTGGCGGCGTCTCCAAATATAACTCTGGGTTTTTTGTGAATCGACAGAGACAGACATGAACAAACACAGACAGAGAGAGAGAGAGAGAGAGCACAGCAGTGCACTCCAGGGCAAGACTGGCATTTCCCCCCATTCCCCATTTTTCTGTCTGCCACCCGCTGCTCTGCTGCTCGTCAACCTGCTTCCCTAACGAACCACTGTCCCTCTTCGCCTCCAGTCTCCTCTCTTCTGTCCTCAGAGCGTCTGAATCCACTGTTTTACCTCGTCTGACTTCCGTCTCCTCTCCTCCGTCTTTCGTCTTCGCTGTGTGTCCTGTGTTCTTCTGTCTCCCCGTCTGAGGAGACCTCGCTCCTCTGCCTCGTCTCTGCTTTGCCTCCCTGCAATTTTAGAAAATTGGGACCCATCAGCTTCAGTTTGAGTGCTTTTGTGTTTTATTAAACCTCGCTGTCCTGCGGCCTCACTGCGAGCATGTTCCACTAACTCCTTCGTGCACGTGTCCATTCCTCACTTCGTCGACCCCGTCCTGCTGCATGACAGATGCACTTGTTATTCTACACGTATGGAACACTGATTATAAGCTTCGTCAGGGAAATTAACTGTTAAGTAACAAAAACAGTTAAATATCAGATATTAGTGAAAATAAATGAACAAATGTTTTATGTTGTTAAATGGCAAACTACACAATAACAAACAGCATTATATGTTCAATTTATTCTTATATAATAAACATGTTTCACTGAGCTGTTGCTAATTTGCTCCCACCACCCCTCCTTCCTCCTCCTCCTCCTCCTCCCCCCTCTCAGCGACTGGTGAAGATGAACATGCCCATCGCAGACGACAACACGGTTCACTTCACCTCCACGCTCATGGCCCTGATCCGCACAGCCCTGGAGATCAAGCTGGCATCTGGTGAGACACTGAAACCACAGAAATCACCCAGCATCCCTTGGGGCCGCGCTGATGCTGATACGAACACCAGGGGGGGGGGTATTTGATATGATATGACAGTGACGTGTGGGTGTGTCCTCAGGGGTCCTGGCGCAGCATTTGTGTGACGCTGACCTGAAGAGGGAGTTGAACCGGGTCTGGCCCAACCTGTCGCAGAAGACCGTCGACCTGCTGGTGAAGCCTCATAAGTGTGAGCCATCGTTTCATTCTTCTTCTTCTCCTTCGTCTCTAATTAAACATTTGATTGATTTCAACCCCCCCACACACACACACACACACACTCTCTGTCTTCTCATCTGGCGCCATCTGCTGCCTGGTGAGGGAACTGTTTTCTGCCCTCAGACAACGAGCTGACGGTGGGGAAGGTCTACGCCGCGCTCATGATCTTTGACTACTACAAACAGAACCGAGCCAAGAGGCTGCAGCTGCAGCACCCAGCAGGAGGGCCTCAGGTACTGCTCTTAAAAACCTGTCAAATACTCGAATGAACTCTGTTTGTGACGCGTGCATTTGTTATTCTATTTTCTAATTAATCTCATGAATTAATGAGACTAATTGAGGCGGAATAATCCAGAAGAGTTCTCCTGAAAGACGACTTCCTGTCTCTCTGTCCTGCAGAGTAAGATGGGGGCGTTGTTCCGCCCCGTGCTGCCGCTCACTCACATCCAGGAAGTAGAACCTCGGATCTGCAGCCCCAAACAGCCCCTCCCTCCCCAGCCTGAGCCGGAACGCACGCCAGAGGTCCCGCCCATTACCGCCATCACCACCGCCACGTCCACCACCGCCACGTCCACCACGCCCATCAGCAGAGACGCAATGTGAGAGAGAAACACGTGACGCAGACTGTTGTCGCTGATGATTCTCCTGCTTCTCCTTTCCTCCACGCCACTTTATCTCTGTGTATTCTACGCCACCGGCCATCGATTGTTGCCATGGAAACGCCGCCTGCGGGGGTAGAGAGGCTGAGGAAGGGCCGTCTGGAATCTCTTCTGTGAAGCTGATTCGTGATTTTTGTGAGTCACAGCTCCTGAACATTTGATTCCAGGTCGAACCAGCGCAGCGGCATCAAACACTCGCAGTCCGGGGACGTGGCTCAGGCGGCGCCGCGGCCCAGGGGCCCGAGGAAGCTGCAGAGGGGTCAGTCAGAGGATGTGCCGTATTACACCAGACCTCAGGTACAAACATGACGAGCGCAGATCATATGACCTCCTGTCTGTGAACTCTGCTCATGAGTCCTCCTCCTCCTCCTCCTCTCCCCCAGGAGCTGGTTGAGATGAAGCAGGTGGAGAACCTCTCTGACTCGGAGGGATATCCCGTCCTGGAGGGCCACTGCCGAGCGGCCTCTCTCCCCAGACTGAACGCCGAGTACTACGTAAGGTCCCCACGGCTCCTGATGCCGCACTTCCTGTTTGTGCAGCTGCTTTCTGTGAAGCCGACGATAATCAGGACGCTTTAGATTCAAACTGATGACGGAGGAGGGACACGACTCTTTACTCAACAGCTTGACCTTTTTGTTTTTATTTTTTTTAACTTTTATCAGCTGTCTGCTCTCTCCTCCAGACTTAACGGTCCAGTTATGTAAATATTAAAAAGACTGGAGCCCTGTGGGAAACACACAGACTTTACTGTACCAGGGTTGACACACTTTATGTCTATGATTTACTCTATGATTTGCCTATATGACGTGAATTTTCTAAGACTATTTTAATCCGTTTGCTTTTTCTGAATTGCACTTTTCAAATGTTTCCCTCTGTTTAATGTGTGAGAGCAGCTGCTGAGTTCATTTCTCTCCTGGACTGTGTCACGTTCTCCTTCAATCTGTGTTGTCGTCCGTCTCCTGCTTTGTCCCACACACACGTGACATTATGTTCATGTATGTTTATGTTGCGTTTGCCTCTCTCTCTCTCTCTCTCTCTCCCTCTCTCTATCACTCTCAGACACAGCTGATGTGAGCCTTCATCATATTTTCCCTGATATGTTTCCACAGATAAAAAACATTTTAAACATTTAAATAGTTGATGGAGAGAAGATCTTTAAAATCAATGTTTTTTTTAATTGAGTAATTTATTTAAGTTAGATCAGAGTCTCAGATATTTATTTAAACAGCAGGTCAGGGAGATTAACTGGTAAAAGTAGTTAAGGACAGAATCACACCAGTACTACCTCTTCCTCCTCTCCTCCTCCTCTCCCTGTCTTCCTGTCCTCCACTGCCCACTGCTAATGTTTTGCCCACCTCCCTCTTGTGTGTGCTGTCTGATAGCGGAGCCACCCTCGCCACGCCCCTGGGACCCACCTGGCAGTATGTACCACCTGTTGTGCCCCCTCTCTTTTTCTTTTCCTCCTCCTGCTCCTCCTCCTCCTCCTCCTCTCATGTCTGTGTGTTTCTTCTCATCTCACAGCCACAGACACACTGCTCATTCCATGCAAACACACACACACAGAAAACACATCCAGACTCAACCCTGGATGGTTACACACACTCACACACACACGTGTGTGTGTCCAGGTATGTCGAGCACATTTACTCAGTCCGACACAACACTTTGGTGAAACGTGGTGGTGTGTGTGTTGTTGTGTAGTAAAGCTGTGGTGTGTAGTTGTGTGAGACTGTGAAACAAGGCAGAGACAGCGGCTGCTTTCCTGCTTTGAAATAACTTTTCTTTCACTGAACAACCAACGTTCAACCTCTTCTCCGTCGTCCGGTGTTTCTGTCAGTCTTAAAATCTTATTCACAAACTAAAACTAAACCCAAACTAAACCTTTTCACCCCCACAAACGACTGGTGGGAGTTATGATTATTTCTTACTGTTTAATCATCTGACGGATAAGATTTTAAGACTGTTTTCTGGATTCAACAATGTGGTAACATGAATATTTCTTGCAGTGTTGTGATGTTGTGATGTCTGTGGGGGGAACTATTTGAGGATGAAACTTGAAGTAAATTAAAGCTAATTTTGTTTCAATAAAGTTGTAATAAATTAAATTAAAAAAATATTAAAATAAATATAAATATTTATTTATTTATTTAAAACGTCTGGTCAGCCACCAGCAGGTGGGGCTGTATCTCAGCTGCTGCTCCAGTTCCTGAACCCACCAGTTAGTCACCTGACAGCTCCACTGGTCCCACAGATCAGAACCAGGTGGGGTGAGTGTCAGTGACCTGGTAATGAATAAATACATTCTAAATATTTTATTTAAATGAAGATGGCAAAAGGCCGGGGACGTCACTTCACCTCCTCTCTGTTCCCCGGCAGCGACGCCTGCTAACTTCCAAACTGTGTAAGTTGTGTAACAAGGAGTTTTCATTCTTCTCAGAAGAACGGACTAAACGTCGTCTTTAGACTAAAAGGCGCCGCCCACTGGTTGTGTCGTGCGTGTGTGTCGTGGATCCAGTTCAGGTGGTTCTGGTGAAACCAGCTCCTCTGTTCCACGTTCTCATCGCCCCTCTCCGCCTTCTCTCGCCCCCTCACAGCCGATCGTCGACCTCAGCCCCATCCGGCGCTCTGCGTCCTCGCTGACGCCGCAGCGCCACCAGGAGGACGGGCTGAGGGAGTACGACCTGGAGCGGCTCGGCCTGGATCGGGCCTCGGCGGGCCAGGGTCAGGACCGAGCTCACCACCATCACCACCACCACCGCTGCCATCGCCGCAGGGACAAGGACAAAGACAAGAAGCAGAAGTCCCTGGACAGGACGGCGTCTGTTCATCCGTCCAGCACCGTCGGTGAGACAGCACTGAAATGCACACGCGGCGGTTTCACTTCTCAGGGCTCTGCTGACAGAAATTCTTTATAGGATTAAGATTCCACGATCAGGTTCTGCACAGAGGGGACGGGGCTCTGCTGCAGGGATTTAACACGTCAGGCTCCTCACAGAGCCGGGCGCTCTCGTAGGAAAATCTGCTTTCCCGGGGATTTATTTCTTCTTCTTTGTTCCCCCTGACCTGGATCGTCACAGCCTCGGCTTAAAGCTGCACCATGCATCTGAAGCATGCGCCACATTATTCTCAGAGAACCCAAAGATCACCACATCACGCCATCACTCGTTGTCCAGTGTCAAGCCCCTGTGTGACGCCTGACAGAAATGAAGTTTCTCTCCAGAGTGATGTCACTCCTCTGTAAAGATCTGAACCTATGCATCTTTAACTTAGAGCCGTGACACTCAGGGGGTTTCTGGCCCAGCGTGAGGCTTCGACATCAGGATTCGAACCTGAGAGCCGGTGCCTGGGTGTGTTTGTGTGTGTTAACACTGCATAGCACGCAGGTCAGCTCAGAGATGGATGGAAACCTCCTCAGAGCGAGGAGGACGTCCACCCTGAAGGCTCGTCACGTCAGGAACATGAATGGGCTTCTGTGTTTCTGTCGTCTCAGTTTTAATCTGGAAACTGGAATAATTCCAGCGAAGAAGAGAGCGGCTCCACCACAGTGCTCAGCTTTATGCCTCGCACTCTATTACCGTATCCGTCATTTCCCTTTAATTACACATCAACGCTCAGTATTTCACACTTCAAAAACTGCGGCTCCCACAGGGAGCTACGATGGATATGTGATTGATGCGATTAATATCTGGGATGAAGGCTTGTCTCACCTGCCTCTTCATCGGATCCTTTGATTCTGCCAGATTCCTTCACCGACCCTTCAGCCGAAGGTTTGTCCAGAGAGCGAGCGAGGGAGCGCGACCGCAGCCGGCCTCACGAGCGGAGACACCACTCCTCCGCCGGAGAGAAGCAGCGCTACTACTCCTGTGAGCGCTACGGCAGCAGGGAGCAGTGCCACGCCCGCTCGGCGGGTCCCAGTAGATCCACGTCGCCCGGCGAGGGTCAGGACGCCGGTTTGGTCAAACAGGTGAGTTGGCGACCCTTTCAAGGGACGGTTGGTTTCCGAAGGGTCGATGGAGGTCATTTTGTCTCGTCTTGTGTTCTCAGTACGGTAGCACCGTGGGTAAAGCCTCTGGTTCGAGCACGCCAGGCCGTAGTCGCCGGCAGCTGCCGCAGACGCCCCTCACCCCTCGCCCTGCCGTGACCTACAAGACCGCCAACTCCT
Organism: Pseudorhombus dupliciocellatus; assembly: GCA_016785235.1. Taxonomy (NCBI): domain Eukaryota; kingdom Metazoa; phylum Chordata; class Actinopteri; order Pleuronectiformes; family Paralichthyidae; genus Pseudorhombus; species Pseudorhombus dupliciocellatus. Next base: position 1,742,998 of record JAFBJW010000814.1, read on the forward strand.
CACCTCTCCCGTCCGGCGCCAGCAACGCCACCAAAGGGCACCAGACTCGCTTCAGCCGTGGCCTTTCAGAGCATGAGCGCTTATACGGGGACCACGAGTCCCCGATCCCGGTCACCCGCATCGGTTCGGACCCTTATCTAAACCGGCAGCTGCAGGACACTTCTCGTCGGGCGCTCCTGGAGGAGACCGAGGACTTGCAGGACGCCGTGAGCCGCCATGCCAGAACCACTGCCTCAACCACAGCCTCTGCGTCTCATGGCACTGCCGCCGCCGCCGTCACCATGCCCGCCTCGCAGGCCCGGGCGGCAGTGGTGCCAAATGGGTTCCACTTCACGCTCGGGGTCAGCTCCGCCTCCGGGCCAGGGAGCAGAGGAGCAGGAAGTCTCAGGGAGAGGGAAGACGAGGACTGGTGCTAACATGGTGGGACACTTTGGAAGAGGATCGATACGGAGGGAAGACGCCGGAGGAAGGTGCCGTAGAAGGGGATCAGAAATCATTCCAGCTTTGTGGTGTTGCGCTCCTTTTTTTTTAAAAGAAAACACTCGATGGCGTTTTGTACCCCCCCCCTTTACTTGCACTGAAATCATAGCACATGTGAGGACCTGAAGTATTTTGCCTTGGCCAGTAAAATCAGTGTTGAAGACAAAAGCCAAAATTCCATTACTCTAGAAAAAAAAAACCTCATTCCTGGTGTCAACACACTGTGCGTTTTGTTTCATTCACGTTTGCCGACAAGAGTTTAAACTTTGATCATATTGATACTACCACCAAATTATTTCGTTTCATTTCTTCGTCTTTAGCTGTTCAGGGCTTTTTTCGGTCTTAAATTATCAACACCTAACGGAGCCGGTATTTAACAGACAGAAATCACAGGGATCGGTCGGAGTAGACGTAGAGCAGAGTTTTAACGATCCCGTTGACGGTAAATCGTCCCAGATGTCGATGTCTGGAGCGCTCTTACAGGGACCAGATCATTCTCTGACTTCATGTGGCTGAAAACCAAGTGCCTCGTTTTCCCAGGTGGACTGAGACGCCGCCTGGCTGCTGGGATGCGATGATGGCGACGCACACGGCTGAGGAACAAGCGGACGGATCAAAGCTGTTAGTTGTCTGAATCTGGTTTAAAGGACAGAATGCAAAAAAAAACAAAAAAAAAAACAAAGGACATGAAATACTTTTTTGTACTAAAAAACGTCGTGGTAGGTAAATCAGATGCAAAGTAAGCAATGTAGTGCATGCAGGGTCTTGAACTTGTCAAAAAAATCGTGTCTGTACTTCTGCTTGAGGACGTGGGGTGAGTCTTTGCCTTTCTCTTTCAAACACACTGCCACAGCGTCGGCAGAAATTGTCTCTAAATCGAGGAAAGTGCCATTTTTTTGATTACTAATCCAGTGTATGTCATCTCTGCCATGTTTCCCCTAATCCCTGTCACCCCCTTCCAACGAGAGTATTGCGCGAGGGGTTGTCGGCAGACGCTTCCGGCGAGTGTGCGACCGGGAGTTGTGTTGTTGTTGCTGCTGCTGACTGTTGACTTGACGTAGGGCTATGCAACAAGACGACACTTCATCTGCCCTGTAGCTTTAACCCTCTCTCCAGGTTCAGGCTTTAGTGCGACTGTGACCAAATTTTAACAGTTTCTGTGTGAAGAGTTGTATATTGTAAATATTTCATATGTGATGTACTGAAACTCACAAATCATATGGAAGCTCACGCCAGAGCGCCTCCTTGAGGCAGGGAGGTCGACTGCATGACGCCGGATAGAACCCCCCCCCCCCCCAAGTAACAGTTTGTCCTCCCCAGACTTGGGTCTAGTTGTATTTTTAAATACTTCTCAGTGGATGTCAGAGTCTCAGAGGATGAACCTGAACCAGCTGCTGTCAGACCAGCGGCTTCACTTCTGCCAAACTTTATCCATTAGGGACGCAGTATCTCCCTGAAGTGTAAGCTTTAATATATTCTGTATTCTGTACAGAGATGGTCAGTGTGTCTCCACTTCTTCCCGCCGTGCAGAAATGAAGACAAAAGACACCATCATCTTCCAACCGTCTCACTTTCGTGACATATCCCCAAGTTTTATAACATATAACAACTTCCTGCAACATATAGATTATGAACCCAACCTCTGAGGAAGATTTATTCAAAGTCCTTAAATGGAGGAGGCACATACTGCAGCCGGCCACTAGAGGGCGATCGGGACACTTTGTCGTAACTTTTAAAGAGCGATCATGTTGTCCATTTTTGTTTGTGAGGAACTTCTTTGAGAACAGGGTGAAAATACTTGTCCTTAAAACAGCTAATTCTGAGATGAATCACTCAAAATCGCAGCTCATCTGAACTGATATTAATTAGATGTTCACCACAGATAAATATATATAAATACGAGTTCGGTGTTGTTTTATGATTTCTCAAATTTGATATTTGATGATATTTATTTTTTTATATCCCTTAATATATTTTCTCAATCATCCTTTGACATTTTAATCCAATTACAGTTTCAGTTCATCAGAATTTATTGCTATGGATCACATGAATTATTCTCAAATTTGATTCGATCCCACATCAAACCGCTTCCTTGTGTTTCCGTCCTGTGGTCTCGTATCTGTGGGACGCACCAGATGGCTCGTAGCTTTCCTGTAAACTAAGACTGGAGCCGAGATCCTCTTTGTGCATTTATCTAAAAAACTGATTCTACATTCTCAACGAGTCCTCTCACGGGTGCACGGTGACACCCCCTCCTGGACGTGTCCTGTTTGCATGTTCTGAAATGAAATGTGCATGTCCTAATGAAAAAAAAAAAAAAGTCCATGATTTGTACAATTTGTTTCCTGGTTGTATTTTCTGATTCTCTAAACTCACAAGTATCAGTTTCAGGTTTAAGAAAAAAGACATACTCAAGATTCAATGACATTTTATCACAGAACCATCAAAGTGGAAACTAGGACGCCCGAGTCCTTCGCTGCCTGATCTGTCCGACTGTCCCCCACGGTCACTTTGACTGCACCTATAGATTTTGTATGAATATAAGTCCTTGAATAAAGAGGTATTATAAAAACAAAACCATGCAGATTTTTAAATTGAAATGTCTCTGGAGCCGAGCTATGCTGTTGTTTCATCACGATTTATTTTATTTCCCTGAGAAACATGTCGTGGACTTTGACTTTGATAGTTTGGTCCGTGGACCGTCCGCTAACAAGGAGGAGGGGCTCGGGAAGTGTACTGTGACCAGCCACCAGGGGGAGATGGAGACACCTTGGCCTCAGTTATGGGGACATTTCTGAGACGTTTCAAAGTTAAACTTTAGTGAATTAACGGATACTTACTCATGCATGGGCGTGGAGGCAGTCCAGGGTTTTCATTGGTCCACTCGAGCGAGTGGGGGGCGTGGCCTGGATTGGCTGGTGTGTCGACGTCACTGGCAGTTGGAGCAGAGAGGCTGCAGCTCGGTGAGGAGGAGGAGGAGGAGGAGGAGGTGAATAGAGGATGTGTCTCATCTGCTGCTGGAGCCTTCAGACAGTTCAGTCCTCGGAGCTGTGACTCCGTGCATGTCCTGCGCGTGTCCTCCTGGAGGAGCCGCTTCACAGTGAGGAAGATGTCGCGCTGCTCCTTCACCTGGACGCTTTGGGTTTTCTGCCTCCTGACGAGGAGCCCCGTCTCCGCCGAGGCGTCACGGGAGGAGGTGGAGGGGGAGTCGGGCTCCGGGATGCTGCAGACAGGTACACACACACACACACACACTTTGCACGTGCAGCCTCACGTCTGTCATCAGTGAGCGACACCTGACAACTGACAGGAAGTTCTTCTTCAAAGTAAATGTTAACCTCGTTGAAAGGACGTGCAGAGTCTTTGTGTTACAGATTTAAAATTGCAGCAGAAACTTTTTGCATCTTTGTCGAATGCAGATTAGCATTTCAGAGTTCAATTAAAGATAAAACTAAATTTACAGATGCCATGCTTTTTAACTGAAAGGATGTTTTCTCTTTAAAACTCAGGAGTCTGAATTGTTCAGTATGTGGTTTCTTTGAATACATTTAGAAAAAGACAATTAAAGGGACGAGAACAACAAAACTGAACACATAAGTTGATGCACATAAATGATGAAGCACGTATGTTATTATTATCAGCATAGAAATATGAGAAATATGTCCTGTAAGACAAGCTCCGGGTAGTGTCCGTTTGCTCAGTGAGTCCTGATGACGAGCCTCCTCTTCCTCTCTGAGCAGCCTCGGTCTTTCTTCTCCCTCTCGCTCGTCTCTGAGACCACGATGAAACAATAAGGCCTCAGCTGGCTCCTCACTAAAGAAAACACAAATTAAAAGAAAAGTTTAGCACATGAGTAATTAAACCAGCAACCTGCAGATGTTTACTCAACATTAAAAACTCTCATCATAAAACCGCTGAGCCGTGCAGGGCGCAGGAATAAAAGACGTCTGGATGCATCGTGCAGACAAGGTGTTTTTTTTCAGTTTGGCTTTAAAACGACACATGAACCAAGAACTTAACCCAAATCTGATCACAGGTCACTTCGTCCTCTGCATGGACACGCCTCCAGGTTGTCTCTGTCTTCGTGAGCTGCGTTGGACGTTGAGTTGATCTCAGATTGTTTCACGCTCCGTCTGAGACGTCTGAAGGTTTGGATTAGACCTCTGAGGTGACGATGGACTCCAGCGTGTTGAGTGCTCTCTGTGTTTTCACAGAGTGTGAAAACCTTGTGTAAACCTTCTCCGAGCGGCGCCGTGGGCGTGTCACGCTGCAGTCGACTCTGTCTCTGTTGTTGTTATTATTTTCCACATGGAACTGAGCTCAGATACAGTGAAACCCGAGCAGAATCAGAGCAGGACATGACAGCACCGACTGTACGTGAAGATTCCAAAGTGTTTCAGTCGCCCCCTTGTGGCCAGCTGTGGTACATGCCATGAGCCCTGCCTACTTTTCGCTAACGGATGGTGATGGTCGTGCATGAACATGCATGATTATATTCTCGTTTCTGGTTAGTCAGAGGAAGTGGAGGAGCTCCATCCATGTAAAGACAAGACAACGCCTTGATAAGTGGAGCCAAAGTGCAGGCAGAGTCAAGCCAGATCCCGAGCCCGGCGCCGGATGTGGCACACAGAGGGGTGAGCTCATGATGTCACCACCAATAGAACGCCAGATCCACGATCTCGCTAATCTGGAGCCCATTATCTGGCCTGAAGCTGGTGCGTGTGTGGTGTAACCGTCCCTGCAGCAGCGGCGGTGGGGGGGCGGGGGTGCAGGTCACAGCTTGTGGTTTGCCCTCTCTGAGGAGAAGCAGGTGAGGACGTTGAGGTGCAAACCACATGTCGAGCGAGAGGCTTCTTTCTTGTCTGTAATCCCCTCTCAGGCCGACTGGAACCAGATGGCCGAGGCGGCGGATTGATGGTGTTCAGACGACGCTACACGAATGTTTGCCGTTAGCGACAAGTCAAAGAAAGGGCCTTTTTATATTTTCATTTTTTTCTCTTTTACGTTTCCACTTTGTAGTGTCGCTCATCCATGTGTCCCCCATCGCTCAGGACGCACGGAGACGCAGATTTATGTGGAGAAGGCAATTTGAGGATCTGATGTTTTCTCCAAATTGAAGCTGTTTATGGTTCCGCCCCGACTGAAGCGCTGACACAGATGGATGTGTTCCCTCGGAGGGGTCTTTGTAGCTCGGGCAGATGTTGAACACCTGCCCCGCGGCGCTGAGACGAAGACGAGCCGATAGCGACGGAGTCTACCTGGGTTCTCTGGGATTTACCAGATGTTTGAAGCCTCGTCTTCCAGCTTCAGCCTGTCGATGCCTGACAGCTGAAGCTCGAGGAAGCGATGAACACGTTCTCTATAAATAACGAGACGTCAGGAATGTCCTGAACAAACGAAGAACATGCATGATTGACCTCAGACAGCAGGTGACATAACCAACAAATAAACCTGCAATGACGGACGTGTGTCCACCAGGGGGCAGCAGTGGACACAGCTTGTTAAAGCTCACAGAGATTTTACACTGTAGACTTTCGTATTTACCTCATGAACATTTCAAAGTGTGCGTCTGTGCACGGGATGAGTGTGAGTTCCATCACCACTCTCTCTGCCGTGCTGGTTTCTGGTCTCTGCCAGGAACTAATGGTCGGTGTCTCGCGCTCGGGTCCGACTTTTATTTGGCAGCCGTGGGCCCCGTGGGACATGTTTAAACATTATTGTAATTCATCATTAAGGAAGTCAGGGGGGAGCCGTTTAACTGCCGCAGCTGCCGCACGTGAAACTGCCATCATTCGAGTTTGGCAGAATAGATTCCAGGTGATGCAATGTTGTTTCATACCACCGACACACACACACACACACACACACACACACACACACACATGCACTGTTGCTCTCTGAAGCAGGGAATGAACTCTGTGGACGCTGATGAAGGGTCTGTGGATGAAGTGATGGCCCGACAGTTCTCGTCCTCGGCGTGTTCGTAAACATGTCAGATTCTTATCTTCTGGTTTGGACGCACTTGACCGTAGAGAGGCCTGAGGTTCTGAGGGGCAGGCCGTACGTGAGACGTCCAGAGGGAAAGAATCGGAACCGCTCTTTGTTTTCATAGTTCTTCCTGCGGGTGAGGCGTGCCCTCGCTCTCAAACTCTGCTGCTTTTGTTTACGTCACCGTGACTGATGTGTTTGGAAGTGCTGGTCCAGTCCAGCGTGTCGCTCTCTCCCTCCTCTCCCTTCGGGCCAGGCTGCTCAGGGTTCACCGAGCCATGGACGACGTGGATCCTATGATGCTTTGTCGCCTCACGCCGCCCTGAACCGACTGTTTACTGTAAAGGTACAGGCTCTGTAAACCGCTGCGCGCTCCTGAACACGCTGACCGGGAACAATGAACAATGGGAGGACGGTGGAAATGCACACAGTGCGTGTGATTGTACCTTGAGGCTGCAGCACATACCGCTCCGACGGGAGCCCGTACCCGAGGACTGACATGCTGCAGATAAACATTCCTGTCACTTTTTACAGGCGGCATTTCCAGAGACATGAACTCTGGAGTGTCTCATGTGTCAAACAAAGTACTAAAGTACTTCATTAAACCCTTTTAAAGCTAATTAGATCTTGCAGTGAGCTCTGATCGTAGGGCGAACGTTTGAGTTATCCACAGGCTCACGATGCTTTCATTTCATGCATCAGTCCTCAGAGACTCAGGAATGCAGAACAGAGACGCTACTGAAGTCCCTGAGCAGCGCCACGTTGGTCTGTGGCGTCTGACCTGAGACCAGGCCTACACCCGCCCTCTGCAGCCATTGGACGCTACCAGCTGTCAGTCATTTACGAATTTACTGAGGTTATAAACCATGTGAGAAGTCTATCTTCTTTTATATTCATGATTACAACCAGCGGACGAAGCGAGGAAGACGTTGTTCTCGTGACCCTGCGGTTTCCCTCTCTGCTGACGAGGTGACGGTGACGTCACCGACTGCCGACAGACGCGAGGAGACGGGTTCACGGACGGGTTGTGCTCTCGGCTCGACCGGGGCCGTCGTTACCTCGGTGCAGGCCTGAGACCACGTCGATTGATTTCCCGTCGGCGTCGTGCCGAGCGGCTCGGTCTGAGGGCGCGGCGTTCGCCAGAGCTCCGTGAGAAGGACGGCTCGTTACACCGTTCATTGCGTCCAATCAATCCGTCTGTGACGGTGACAGCCATGCTTTCTTTATTTCCTGTGTTTTTCCAGTGCGGTTTTGTTTTACGGAAACGTGACAGGACGGATCATCTCGCTGGACGAACGAGGTTCGGCTCTGTTGAATGTTTTGATTCGGCAGATGTGACAGAAACGCAGCGTCTGTGGCTTAGCTCATTTATTTGTCCGTGCGCCTCAATAACTGAGCAGACGAGTGAAGACAAACCCCTCTCCCTCGTCCCTGTCTTCCAGCCTTTACTGGTGTGACCTTTCAGCCGGGCTTTATTTTACTGGAGACCCCGGGAGTCACCGGCTCCTCTGAAGACGACTCTTGCCGCCGTCTTGTAAAAACTTTTTACAAGGGTTTTTTTTCTTTACAAGCAATTTAATGACCCGGTCAGTGTGACAGTGGTGTTGTCTTTCCCGCTCAACCGTGACCTCGGCCATAACGAGGAGCCTAACGAGACGGGGGCGTGTCCTCTTTGAATGTCATTACATTTCATTTGACATTTACTGATCATCAAACCTGTTGACAGGCTCATTAAGGCGCAGTCGTGTCGTCTTTCCTGTCTGACGTTTTTATAAACCAGACGCCTGTGGATCTGACGACGTCCTCTGCTGCCGCAGCACACCTCATTGCGCGTGACCAGGTCTCCGCAGTCTGTCTCGCGTCCTGGCAGCTGTCCCCCCCGGGCCTGTGGCGAGGACACGGTTGTCGGCCTGAGATCATTTCTGTTCCTCGACCGCAGCGGCTCGACCATGTTGAGACTGTCGATGCAATAAAAGCTCTGAAGTGGATTCAAGCACATTCACATTTTCCTCTTGTTCGCCCTTGAGTTGGCAGAACACACGAATTCCTCATCGTGAAAACCGTGTCCATATCGGAGCGGACCCAGGCGCACGGGCCGATTTCTGATTATTATAATTGACCCTAACCCTTTTATTTATGAAGGTAGAGTTTATTTATAGAGAACGGGAAACACACACAGTCCAATAAGGAGCGCACAAGACCAATCTGGTGCTGATCGGCCAAAATCCTGAGGGGAGCGTATACGATTTCTGCAGACGCCAAAAAAAAAAAAAAAAACATTTCAGTTTTTTGCTTCACAGAAATCCAGTTTATCCTCTGGCAGTTCCACTTGTCCACAGGTTTGTTGCCCTTTAATCAGAGAAGGGACTGAATCCCTCCCTTTCTCTGTTTTCTCTGCTTTTTCTTTTGTTTAGTCACAAAACGTTTTCTCACAGGGTTGGTGCTTTAACCTGCCGACCTCCCGCCACAATAAAAGCCTGACTCCTGAGAGGAAGTGGTTGCCTTAGAGACGTTAGCCTGGCCTGGTCTGAATGACCGACAAAGTTTCCCAGCCACGCTCGTGACGCAGCTCCGGGGACGTGAGACAAGCTCCGAAAAACTCAAACGCGACATTTAAGAGCGACTCTTTTTTCTGTGAGCACAAGGTTCTGTTTGGCCAAAATGTTACCTGACTCGCCAAAAGGAGACAAGATGGACACGATAACGAACACGGTGCTAATAATTCCCACTCCTCAACATCAGCAGCGTTTTTTTTACATCGAGAACCTGAAGAGCATCTCGCGTTGCTCGTAGGACACAGGTCAGGTGCTGTTCATGTCCAAAGTCCACTTCTCCAGATGGACTCCAGAGTTTGCCTGTTTCCTCCTCTGAAGACGGCTCCTCGGCCCGGGGACGTCTCCTCCCGTCCTCAGGAGCGAGGAGTGCGCCAGCGAGACGTGAGGCGTCCCTCATGTGAAACATCTGTGAAAACACGCCGCTCTCTGATTCTACAAAGACTTGAACATGAAGTTTGAATATTTGCACTTGTCATGTGTCATTAACGTGCGGATGATTTTATTTCTCTTTAATCCGGAGCCGCACATTTGTCATCCATCACTGATCAAACTGCAGTGACGTCTCCAAACAGCTGCCTGCTTCTCATTTTCATATTTTCTGTCATGATAAAGAACGAAAAACCGTTTCCAACTTGAGAAACTGGAACAAACAAGTTTCAGTAGTTTCCCAGTGTTTGGATGATGTAGATATTAGAACATTAACGTTGATGCTCCAGATGCACAACAAGGTTAAATTTATGGCTTTCGATAAATAATCCCTGAGGTTTAGGAACCAACACTGAGTTCATTTGACTGACCCTGAGGGGCTCCGGGCGGAGGGGAGGGGGCTGAGTGTCAAACGGAGGAGGGAACTTTTGATTGATGAGCTGAATTCCCCGCAGCCGGAGCGACTCGCCTCGCCCCCTCCTGCCCTCTGGCCTGATGTCATCCACCCGTCGCTGCGAGCTGCGAGTCCCATTGAAAACGATCAGCTCTGATTTCAAGATTCCCATTCACCTTGTGCATCGTTCTGATGCTCACGAATGCTCCCGAGCTCTTTCGTGTTATTGGCGTTCTGCAGAAACCGCGAGGAATTTGACCGGCGGCCGCGTTCATCCACTTCCTGTCGTCTGCAGGCAGGTACAGGGAAGCGGAGCAGGACAAGTGTCGACTGGTGCTCTTCTGCGTTTCCTCTCCCTGGAGGAAATTACAGCAGCGGCTCAGCGAAGCGGCGACGTGTTGAAAGCTTTAGCGAGGATCCAACTTTTTAAATGACATTCAGATGTTCGCTAAAAATATTTGGATGACTCGCACCCATGGCTCATACTTAAATATTATTCATTGCGGCGGTTCGCTGGTTCTCGGCAAGAAAAGCCATGTTTATTATTCTCTCTGTGGCTCTGTGATGGTTTCACGTGTCTTTAATTTACTGTTTATGGTTTCATCAGCAGAAATGTAGGTTTTGTTTTTTTATATGTAAATAAAATCACACTAAAGCCTCTAATTCTCAAAACTAAATAAGGTTTAAAAACTTGGATTCATCCCATGAGTTTAACATGTTTCTGCTCTAAACCACAAATAAAAGAAACTGGCAGATTTGATTTTGATTTTAAATGTTATTTAAATATTAAAATATCTTACTCTAATTATGCCCATTCTACTTTTCTGAGTCACAGCCACGAGACGGTGATTGCGGTCGCATTTAACACAGGAACCTACAGATACAAGGCAACTTTAAGCACAGAGCTCGGGGACTCCACCATAATGTTTAATTCAGCGTGCCGGCCGCTGGCTCCAGGACGCTCCACTTTGAAGGGATTACAGCAGCAGAGAAACAGCTCAGGAAGTTTTTACGTCTCGACCCTCCAGGACGCAGCGATTAGCTGCTCTGGAGACGAGGAGGAAGTGAAGCAGGCCTGGGTCCAGACAGGGACGAAGGTCTCAGGGTATTAACGGACAGAACTGAAAGTTCAGATCGTCAAGACGGTAATTAAGTGTAAATATTGGATAATTTACTTCGAGAAACGTCCGGCGTCTCGGTCCTCGCCTTTTTCCAGACAGAGAAACGTTTGAGGTTTTCACGACAACGACCCGAGTCTTTGCTCTGTGTCATTTCCTCCCGGACCTTGTTACATCCAGCGCGGCTGTTTTAGCCATTGCCTGTGTGTCCTCCATCGGGCCGTAAGCCCAGTTAACAGCTCTCGTCCTCACGGGGAACGCGTCCTTTACTCCCGGCTTCCTGTTTCCTCGGCGAGGGGCTCATGCTGAAACAGAACCTCAGGCCCCGGGACCACAAGGTTTCCCCATCAAGCTGCTGCGTCTGTGAGCGTTTCGCGACGAGCCGGCGGCGGCATGACGACTGATTGAGATGTTTAGGAAGCAAAAGGGTTCCTTGCGTTTCCTGCATTCGCTCCAACTTTCCATCTATCATTTGCTACTTATCTGCTGCGGCCGCTCCGCCGGCGTGTTCCACCGGAGCAGGTGGAAGTCTTTAATCTTCTGCCGGCTCGTGATTGTACCAGCAGGGTAATTGAGCTATCTGTTCGTCTGTCCCCAGCTCGTTAGAGTAATGTAATCCCACCACAGGACGGCGTGCCTGCCAGCTCCGGTTCCCCTGATTATCGCCGCTGGAGGTCGGCCAGCCCGGGAGGCAGCGGTGGGCAGATGCAGATTGGCGGGAGGATGTCTGGTTGTAACCACGACGACCAGCCACCATTAACCACAGGTCCTGCAGGGACGGGGGACTTCCGATGAGGCCCTGCAGACTCCCGGGGGGGTCGGCGTGTGTTCCCCTCGGTCGGGCCCGGTCACAGCTGCATGAAACGTGTCTGTCCGGCAGAGTCAACGGCCCGGAGGAAAGGTCGGACAACATTGAGGGTTAGTGGCCCGGACCAGTGACCCCGAGTGGGCCTGAGTCGGGATCAGTGGAAGTATCCCAAACAGAACCTTGTGCTCACGGATGTTGTGGTTGGAGATCGGCGCTTTAAGCTTTTTTACGTTTGCAGGATTTTTACATTCACAGAAACTCTGCAGCCCAGTCCTTCTGGAATAAGGCTATTTAAATATCTGGGGGGGGGGTTCAGCATGCGCTCAAAGGTTTTGTTTATTCTGCTCGTGTAAAACTTGTTCCATCTGTTTAGAGTTTCCACAAATCATTTTTCATTGCTGTGTTGTTTTATCAGAAGTGTAGCACAGCATTGTGCCAGCGTCCCTCCCTTTAATGAGGGGTGGGGGGGGGGGGGGGAGGGGGGTGTTTCAGACGCTGGGGGGGGGGGGGGGGAGTGGGGTGTTTCAGACGCTGCGGTCACAGCTCGTCCAAAACAGAACGCTAACCACCAGCTGGTGAGGTTTGTTGTAGTTTGTTGGTCAGGATCTCTGAAAGGACAAGGTGGAACAACCGTCACATCTCTCTCGACTCCCTCCGTGTCCTCCTTCCTTCTCCGTGAACGCGTGAAACTAGAAGTTGCTGGTCGAGAGGCGACGGCGTCTCTGCCGTGTGGAGGACCCAGGACTGCATGAGAACCACATGTGGGCCTCACAAACACAGAGCGGCTTTCAAAAGGCTCGGAGATGAGTTGCATATGATCCTGCGGCCAGAGAGGCTCTTTCCCAGATTATAAACTGTGTTTAAACGACAAACATTTACATTTGCGTCTGTTGGCTCATTGTCTGACAACAGACGCGTCGCTGCTGTCAGACGTCTGTTTCCCTAAATCACAGTCCTCTGGCAGAGAGAAGCTGCAGTAGCTACAGACGTGGAATGGATGCAGGATTGCTCGGGGACTTGTTACTATCCGCTCACTGGCTCTCGGGAGGATTTATTCTTTTCTTGTATGACAATGGTGGCTCGTCATGAAAGCCTCCATTTATTACTCGGATTATCACTTTCCCTCATCACAGGCCGACGGAGGAGATTTATGGAACGCATCAGAACATGGCACGCTAACAAGAAAGACGAGATGCTTTCCAATGACTGCGGGCGTTTAACGAAGATCACACGCAGCTGCGACGTTCAGCCGTCTCTGGTCCTGCTTATCTGCTGGAGTTTATGGCTCATTCTGGTTCTTGTTTCTTCTTTTTTTTTTGCCTAGAAATGTGACATATGGCGACTTTATGCTTTTCAAAGGTTGAAAGAGATTGCTCGGGGTGGGGAAGCGTTTCTGCGCCCCGGGGGTTTTCATTTCAAATGAAGTAGGGTCTCATGGGAAAGAAAAACAGTCGAGCCACGTTCAGTAAATCACGCCGGGCTCCGTCAGGTTCGGTCGTTCCGGTGGTTTAAATGAGTTCTTAAGAGGATTGAAGACAGGGATTGTCTCTGCGGTGTGAACAACGAACTCAGGAGAAGTTCCTGAGTCCACCGTCAGTTGTGACCAGAGACAGCGGGAGGAGCTGCAGCCAGGACCCGAACAGGCATGGTGTTTGATCTGATGCATTAGTGAGCGTGTAGGAACCTGGGCTTGAACCCGAGCCGTGGGCTTTTTGTGGTAGATCGAGATAAATCTAGAAACCTGACGAGGGTTTCGTTGCGTCCAGTGCGTGTGTGAGCTTCCTAGAAGGGATGGAAGGGGGTGAATTGTGATAAGCTGAGTCTGATAGCTTTATCGCCGGAGTCGGTGTATTTTACTGCTCCCACCTGGTTTGAGTTTGGCTCAAATTCAGTTCAACACTATCAAGAATCAGCCCGAGGCCTTCGCTGGGTCTTCACTTTATTACGCTCAGTTCAGTTAAATCATGAGCCGCTGATGAATGATCCCAACTCACGACTCTGGTCTGTTTTAGCTGAATCTGAATTTGTTTCCTTCTGTTTTCACGTAGAATCTTTTTATTTATTTATTTTTTACAGACTCCACATAATTGCTTTGGTTGGTGTGACTGAACAAATAAGACAAATTACCCAGTGACCCAGCTCACCCTGAAAGTTTTTACTGTTCACACATTCTCCTCATGCAGGACTCAAACATCTGTTTTACTTTTGCAGGAAACAGAACAGGCATGACTGCCACCCCCCCCCACTCATCTTAATGGCTTGATCTTTTGATTACAGTTGGGAGGGACGCACATGAGTATGTTGTAACGTTTTGGGGTTTTTTTTTCCTTGAGGGCTCGTCGCTGGTACATGAAATGTTCTTTCATGAGTCCTCCCACACAAGTGGGGCTTATTAAAGAGCATCAGAGCATTAGATCAGTGTGTGTGTGTGTGTGTGTGTGTGAGAACGCGCTCTGGTTCCATTGCCGCTCACTCCTGCTGTATCAGCAAACCCACGCTCCTCAGTGCGACAGCTCGCAGTGATTGATGTAAATGACGTTGTTATGGTTCATTGGCAATTTGTAACTTTGTTTGAAGTTTGGGTAATTATGGGTAAAAACAATGGCGGCACACACGAACTGTTTCAGTTTAAAAAAAGAAAAAGAAAAGGAAAAGCAGAATGGCCGTGTGATAATTATAATGAGCACAATGGCACGTTAATGGGGAGCGGTGACGTGACTGAACTCTTGTTGGGAGTATTGCAAAAGTAAAATAGCTTCACGTGGGGAAAGGAAAATCACTACATAGTCATTTCTGAAGATAAATAAAGACGAATAATCACTTATGTTTAGAGAGGTCCCTTGAGTAGAGACGGATTAAAAGAGCTGGGAAGATAAAATATACAGTTAGTTTGTCATGTGAATAAAATCTTTCAAAATATTCCAATTTTCCCATTTTGCCCCGTCCGCTCCTCCTCTCACGTCTCGTTCTTTCCTGAACGCAGCATCTGCACCTCTCACATGACGACACTTTAAATTGGGACTGATCTCCATCCGCTCCCTCACGTGCACAGGCACTGAGGACTCTGTGGAAGCTGAAGTCACACGACGAGCGAAGGAGTAAAACACCAAGAACGTAAAAGAAACTTGTTGCAGCCCTGTTCCCTGTGTGTGGTTTTCCGCTGCTCAGCGACGCCACAAGTGAGCGGTCTGTTCGCAGACTCTTCCCTAAGTGCCACCAGATGAACGGGTTCGCTTTGGTTCGCCTGGGTCCGCTGCTCTGAACCCAGAGCAGAGCGTTTGCTACATGGCCAAAAGTATGTGGACGCACCAAACGATGTTTTCAAACTATTTCGTACCAGTTAGCTGTGGGAAACTTGATATATGTACCTCAGGGCGTTCGGTTTGTGACTTCCTGTCCCTCCACAGACGAGGTGAACGTCCTGCAGGAGCTCTCGCTTCACGTGACCAAGAGCAGCAACGCCTCGATGACGGCGGAGGACAGCAGGTGTCCCGTCCTGCGGGTGGGACAGTACTCCACCTTGTCCCTCCCTCTGCGACAGCTCTTCCCTGACGGGTACGCCCCCCCCCCCCCGCCTCGTGAAGGTTAAAGGTCAGGTGTCTGTCGATTCATTAACCTTGTGCTTGTGCGTAGTTTCGCCGACGAGTTCAGCGTCCTGCTGCAGCTGATGAGTCCTCGGACAGACGAGCGCAGCGTCTTCACCATGCTCAGCCGCCACGGCCACGTCATGCTGCAGCTACGGGTCAGCGGCTCCGCCCTCATCCTCGCCGGGACGCAGCAGCGACACTACGAGTGAGCACGCCGCGTCGCGTTCCCTCTGATTTCGCTCATCGCTTTTATGCGTTTATACCAATTATCCCCCAAAAACATCCAGATGTCAGAATGTGATTCCAACATCCATCTCAGGTAATGGAGGATGACTCATGCCCGGTCCTGCTCCTTGGCAGAGGCCTGAGTCAATGTGTCTGTGGAAGTGTGTTTGTTTGCAGCGTGTGTGTATTTGTCTGCCTGTGGATTGTGTCGGCCGTCTCTTTAGGGGGGAATGATTTATTAAGCGTCTCTTGGCAGCGTTTTGCTCCTCAACAACCACAGAGCTCCGAGCAATACATCACTGTGAGACAGCCGAGGCGGCCGAGCCAAGAGACATAGACACACACACACCCCGAAGCTCTAATGTGTTGTTAGCACAGAGTTTTCATAATTTCGGCCCGAGGAACCAGAACTACTGAGAGACGATTGAAAGAAGACTAAATGTTTACAGGGTTAAATATTGGACCTCTGTCGTTCTTCATTGTCGTAACATCGTCCGACAACATGATCCATCAACTGCTTTCAAACTCAAACGTCTTCCTCAAAGCCAGACGCTCACTCCTCTGATGTCTCTTCTTCCCCAGGCCAAACATTTTCCGTCCCAGCGTCTGAATCGAAATGAAACACATCTGCATTTTAATTATCTCTTAACTGTCAGAGGGGCCCGAGCGTGGTTCCAATTTATCCCCGCGCTCATCCGAAGGCGAACAAAGCCAGAGACGCGGTTACGTAACGAGCCCTGTGTGTCTCCGGCAGGTTCCCGGTCGGCGGGCTGTCTGACGGGAAGTGGCACCACGTGGCCGTCAGCGCGTCGGCCCGGCGGCTGGCGGTGTACGTGGACTGCTCCCTGCTGGAGAGCGTGGACTGGGTGCACCACGGCCTGGGGATCAGCACCGACGGGCTGCTCATGGTCGGCGGCACCGTTGAGGGTTTCGAGACGCCGTTTGAGGTGAGAGCTTTTTGTGAACAGCTTCTTTTTGTTTGTCTGAAGCCTCAAGAAGTTCGGGAAATGAATGTTCCTCAACTTTCTGGTTTGCTCAAACTCTTTCACCTCCTCTGTCAGAGTCAGATTATTTGCTAGTTAAATACTCAGAAAGTGAATTCATTAAGTTTTATTCCACAGACCTCGGGTCAAACCCTCGGCTGAGGAAACGCTGAACCTCAGGGCGTCTGATTCGCCCTTGTCGGATTTTAAATGATCCGCTTTTAGATATTTCGGTTGGTTAATAAAACACGTTTTATGACATGTGGGTTTCTATCAGCCAGATGATGTTTGAAAAACAGCACACGTTTAAGGTTAAATTTGAATTTTGTCCGAAAAAGGAACGGACGAAGAGGACAGAACACACAAGTAGATGCTCCGCCTGATCCCGCCCTGTTCACCCTCTCATCAGGGACAAAGACGTGCAGCCTGTAATGCTTAGATACCGTGTGTTTGTTTTGAGAAAGTATGCGCAGAAATCCCTGTAAGCTGCTCTAACCACAACTGCAGTCACCTCCCGTGCACCGGCGTTACATCAAATTACAGGGAAGCGTTGATGAGTGTTTGGACAGAGGACGAGTATCTTTAACCCCCCCCCCCCCTCGCCTGCACGTCTCTGCCCGAGGAGGCCGTAAAACACACACGCTCCATGTAAGGTCATAACAAACGTTCACATTTGTGCGCTTTCTTCTCACGTGGTCCGAGGATCAGAGCGTCCGCAGAGTGACTCTCTCGTCGTGGGGGGTGGGGGGGGGGAGGCGTCTGGATTAGCCGTTAGCAGCGGACAGAATGGGTTCTCCATCGGCGCGTGTCCCTGACGACGGGTTTTTACTGAGCTCCAAGGACGGAGCTGTTCCCCGCTCTTCAGAAACTGAACAGGTTTCAGACTCATAATGTTTCCAGGGTAACAAACATCTGCGCTTTCCCACCTTCCTCATCGCGCGTTGGTCTCCGCTGTGCCTGTGAATAAAGTTTGGTTCCTTTTCCCTCGTTGCACCTGTTGCTGGATTTGATGTGAGATCAGTCAGCTCGTTAAAATGAGCTTTCTAATTAGTGCGATAGGAACCAGCACGTCTGAACACGTAGACGTTTACATTTCAAAATGACAGACATAATTCATTTTGGTGGTTTATCCGTCTTTGAATAAAACACACACACACACCTGAGAGGTTGTCACATGATGAGCTGGATTGACTGAAAACGATTAAAGATAAAAATGGATTTTAGACATTTGTTTTGTCCTCGCACGTCGTGTCTGACGTCTCCGTCTCTGCAGGGTCGCCTCCGGCAGCTGACCTTCCTGATGGACGACCCGGACGCCGCCCGTCAGCACTGCAGCCACCACCCACCCCGCTGCAGCCCCGCGGCCTCCAAGCCTCCTCGCTCCCCGCGCACCAACGACCTCCTGGAGGTGAGGGCAGCTCCGACATGTTCGCCAGGAGGCTTTTTGAGGAGATCAGCCCAGACACTCTGACTCATCACAGGACTGATTGATTTTTGATCCTCTAACAACTTTAAACTTTGTCCCCCTTGCAGAATCTGCTGCTGTCCTCGAACGACCTGGAGGATTTGCCGGGCGACCCCAAGGATGAGTCATTTCGGAGCCTCGGCAGAACCGTGAGTGGAATATGAGAGACGTCCCAGAGCTCCTAGAGGTCACGCTGACGGAGAACACTTTTTATTTATGCTGTTAAGCCCAAACAAACAGATGCAGCTGACCGGTCATCATGGTGATCACATCCAGCTGCGTTCAGATTCTTTATTCAGACGTAACAAGAACAGCGTTCCTGAAATAGAACTGAGTCTGGAGGAAGCAGAGAGGCTCTGGTTCCGCTCACAGCAGACCGAGTCTGTCCATCAGCTCTGGGATGCCTTTGTGATGAGGACAGAGACGTCTCCTGCTGGTTTGTGTTGTGGAGGAGCTCTGCTGGAACCAGCTGCACCAGCTCGCTCTTTACAGGAATCGTCCTCAGCTGCGACTCTTTCCCATCGTCTGTTTCCCTTTTTCTGTTTTCTGCTTTTTAATTGAGTCTAAATCCGTCTCGTCTCTGTCTTCGGGCTTTACGATAAACTCAATTAAGATAGGCCACAAACTGAACTGTGCCGTTTGTCCCCTTGGACGTCTTCTGATGCTCTGTAGACTAAAAAGGGGCGGAGTTTTGGACGCGGCCTGTTTCTCATTAAACACCCAGAGACCACTTCATTAACAACCTCTGCTCCGCTGCTGTCGTCTGTGAAACAGAACATCTCTAACTGCGGGCGGGGCCACGTCGTGGGGGTTTCCTGACTTTGATGCATGTCCTGTCAGGGGCCACGGGCCCCCCCCTGACAGGTGCCCTGTTTGGACTTCAGTTCATGTCCAGCTATGCACTCAGACGTTAAACACTCCTGCAGGTCAGGGACCTCGGCTCCACGTGTAATTACAAAGCCAGAGCTGTGAACTTGAGAGCGCTGAGTCCTGTTAGAGTCCGTCTTTTCAGATGTGCTGCTCCATGTGTTCCACCAGGGTTCTCTTCAACTTGTTTTGCTCTCGCTCTCTGACCTTGCTGCTCTCTCGGCCGGAGGCAACAGCTGGCCGGAGCTGAGGTCAGAGGTCAGGTCCAGGTCAGAGTCGTCCAGCAGCTGGAGGGTCTGGCGTGCAGGTGACCCTCCGTTCACCTCCTCTCTCCGGGCTGGGAGATGAGCCGCCCGGACACAGACATCAGGATGGATGTCGTCAGGGAGCTGCGGTGGAGGCTGTGCTCCGATATCATCATCCCCGCACTGTCGGAGCGATTTCACCGTGAGCCAGAGACGAGGTGTCACGCCAGCATGCACCATTATTCTGAACTCACCTCACGCTGCTCTGGTTCCCCCCGGAGAGCGAGGCCGCTCCACAGGTACACGTGCTGACAGAGCCGCTCAGGTTACACACCCAGGGTTCCTCTGCTGCTGCAGCCAGGAAACCATGAGTCAGGCCCGGCAGCTGATGTTGTCGGTTTTCACCTGTGACGTGAGAGAACATTCTGTCGACATGCAAAATGGGAGCTCTGCAAAGTCTGGCTGAAAGAAGGAGATGCGTTACCTTATATGGAGCCGAAACATTTCGTTTTGTTTCAACTGGAACGCTGCGTCTTCACATTGCCAAACACTGGCATCACCGCGCTCGAGGACGGATAAAATCGTGTCATCATCCATCTTCTCTTGCTGTCTCCACGACTTCCAGCAGAGGGCGCTAACCTGGCTGTACGTGAGCAGGCAGGATCGTTAAAGACATCCAAATAAATTCTGATTAAATCATTTTTTACAGTCAAGTCATGATATTTTGACGCGTTGACAGTGTTCGCCCTCGGGCCCGATCATAATGAGCCTCTTTTTTTTTTCATCTGCGTCCTCATAAACGTAAATGCAGTTTAGAGACACATGACTTGTACTCAGAGAAGAGTGGCCTCACGTTAGAGCCATGCTCTCTTTGTTGCAGCTCTGAGAAGCGAACGGAGCGATTTCTCAATATCGACACAACAGATGAAGAAGCGTGCGGCAGTCTGGTCACGCTGGGAGCTGCTCAGCCGAAGTCTTGGCATTGCAGGAGGATGACACACTTGAACATGTCAGAGCAGCGACGGAGCTCTTGTTCCTCCTCAAGACGGCGTAATGAGGAGGAGACTAATATCCCAATAAAAATAATCCCCTGAAATCCCCCGGTGGCTTCTGCAGCCAAAACCTGTTTCTCATTCAGGGGCTTTTCTGAGTTGCATAATGTATCAAAGCCCGATGAAGGAGATTCGATGACGGGTTCAAGGAGCCGTTTGCTAAATTAAAACACAAGCATGAGGAAACGTGCTTTGTGTTCCGCCACAATAAAACTAGGAGAAAAGAACGAACGGCTTCTGTTATCATCGGGAAGGTTCTGCTCACTGTCGAGCTTCGCTTTCATGTGCGCTTGTTAAGGTCGAGCCAAAACCTCTACGGTTTATATACCGCTTCCAATATGAGCTGAACTAATTACAGACGAGCCGAGGAGGTCCTTAAATCATGGGGCAGGAGGAAGGAGGCTGTTGAAGGATAAAAGATGAGCGATTGGGCAAAATGGAAGCGTGGAATGTTCGAATTCTCATAGGTAACAAGTCAGCTGTCAGTCTGAGGACCAGCCTGAACCAGAACCAGAACCAGGAAACTAAGTCCAGTTCAAACCGAGGTCTGATCTTGAAGTGGACTTTCCATGGACGGTCTCAGTTGCCCCGATAGATCACGATGTGGGTGTGTCGCTGCTGCCGACACTGGAAACCAGAAGTCCCCTTTAACGTTGGTCTTATTGTCAGTGCCAGACAGCAGACGTGTCTCTGGACGTGGGGAGAGGTTTTGTCCTGAGTGTCCTCTGAGGACCCGTTGACCCCGACTCAACCTTCCTCTTCTCTTGTTTATTTATTTTGCTGCGAGCTCGACCACCGTTCCTTTTGTTCCTAAAAGAAGTGACATAAGGTCCCCCCTGCCTCACGCCAATGGTGTAAATCAAGTCCGCCTCATTAGGATCTGTGGTGGAAAAGTTCCCCTCAAATGCTCCGAGCTGCGGTCGTTGAGGAATTCTGGTTTCCTCTCCTGTAATTCCCCCAACGGAGGTTTTCTCTTTTCCTTCTGCTGCTCGTCCATGTGTGAGTGAAAGCAGTGGGGATTCCCTCACATCATCCCTGTCCATGTTCCCCTTTGTTCCGCTTCCCTCTCTGGAAAGAGCAGGAATTCGCTGCCAGTTTACCTTCAGTTGAGGATTTATTATGGGAAAGACTTGGCTTGTTTTGAGGCTTTAAAACGCCAGTTCAAGTTTCTCTGTTGGTTCCCGGAGGCCTGCCTGAGTCCCGCGGCCCCGGCGACACCTCCTCCTCCCAGATTAGACGGATTGTTTGCACGCCGTGTGGCTGGTGCGCTGGTGAGCGCCCAGGAGGTGTGTGGGTGTGTCAGCGGGGAGCTGGATCAGCCTCCTGCGTGCGCGCAGCGCTGCCTGTGGGCACAATGTGATCAGAGCTGGAGCGCGGACAGACCCGCGGTGTCTCCTGCAGTCATGCTCTGCCATGGTGGACTGTACCTGCTCCTGGGACTCCTCCTGTTGGATTTAGTGCACGTGACAGGTGAAAGGCGCCGGGATGTGAAGGTACCTGCACACACTGTCCTTGTTTTCTTTATTTGATCCAGCCAAGCTGACCTGAGACCTGCAGCCACTCTTTGCATGACTGGCGTGTTGTTGGAGATCGTGTCTAACGCACCAGTGTCTCACCATGTTTCCACTGACCTTTGTCTGGTTGTAAGTTTGCAGGATGATGCAAAAACGTCCAGGAAACTTTTCCATTTCTAACTTTTCTTATGACCTGAGGTCTTAGTGGTGACGCTCCGCTGCAGGTATCCTCTGATTGGTGGACGACCCAGTACCACAGCAGCGTGCACATGCAGCATGAGTTTGAGAAATGTAAAGCCCCCCCCTCCGCATGGGTCATGATCTTATCCTACATCCCAGGACCACCACTGGCGATGTCGGTCGCCGCTTTGATCCCGACCGATGGCGGCTTTTCTAACATGGGTGGTCCTGCTGGGAATCCAATCCCCGACCATGAGTGTTAATACCACAGTCAACCTCCCTGGCCCCGGAACAACACTGAGTCACAGCAGAGGGTCACACGCTCGCTCACGTGCACGCGTTTAAACGCACACACATGCATTGTCGTGATTGTCTTTCTGTGACCCCGCTCCCTGTTGGTTTAAACCCCGTCGCTGTTTTCTTTGTGTTAGTTTCAGATTCCTAATCTAGCGATGGCGGTGGGATCCAGCTCTGCCGTGCGCGCTCGTCGTGCTCTTCTTCTCACACCATCAGATTTTTTGCCGCCGTGCATTTTCCAGGTCAATTTGCCTACTGGTGCTTGCAAGACCCAGCCGGTCTGAGAGCGTCTGCATACCTGTGTCTTGGCTAGATTTACGGACCTTGCCGTTTGATTAGCCCTCTGTGTGTGTGTGTGTGTGTGTGCTGTGGCCTCCAGCGCTTGTGACAGGCAGCGAGACCCCCACAAATTTATCATGGCTCATAACAGAGGATTCGCAGACGCAGTCCTGAGGAGCCCTGCTGATTGGACACAGTGGTTTAGTCCAGTCCAGGTGTGCTCCGTTATTTACCGTGTCATCCCACGGCAGCCGCGGCGCTCCGTTGCTGTTACACGACGCTCATTCAAATTCACGGAAACATCGCGCTCTTCGAAGCGCTCCCAGCGGCCGGAACACGCAGCGACGCCGAAGCTGTGAGGCTAATGAAAGACAACGACAGTGTGATGGATTTGAAGGATTCAAGTCGTGGCAGGTCGGACTAGTGATTGACTGCAGGAAAAACACAGTGAAATCAAAGCAGAGACACTGACAGACTACCGGCTCATGTGTTCAATGCAGTGAGATTTGATAGAACTGGATCGGCACAGTGTTTAACGATGTCTCAAGACCTCCTCCAGGGAACGGCTTTATCCGCAGCTCCGTTGTCAGATCCAACCGGCGCTGGTTGGTGGAGGTAACTCCACCTGCAGCAGTGAGGTCTGTCACCGGCGGTGTTGATCCCATGCGTGATGGATGAGGCAGAGGTCAGGTCTGCGCAGGTCAGACATAAGCTGGAAAAATTTGTTTCTCTACAGACCTCGCTTTGGTTCCGGGTCGTTAAAGGACCTCGCCTCGTTCGTGGGCGGGGTGGGCAGCAGATACTTTTAGTTAACAAGATAAAAAGGTTTATATAACATGAGTTGATTTCTGGCGCTGGAATTCAAGTCAGAACAATATCGTCTGACAGGAACATTAGAGCCTCCTGTCTGTTCGTCAGCCTGCAGACATGAACGCTGACGGAGCGATCCACCTGACGTCCTGACTGGCGTGGCTTCACCTATAGATGGGGCGGGCCACACACACCCTGCTGGACCCTGCTGCCACTGGGCGCAGCATCAGATTTACGCCCGGCAGCACCTGCTCTGTTGACCGACTTAAACCTGGTGATCTGACGTCTGATGTCACTGAGGCAGAGGCACTGACCCCTGACCCCGATGTGAACCCTGACATCATGGAACGGGGCACTGCAGGGGCGATGGCGGTGGCGAGAGACAGGAAACAGGAAACATTTGTTTGTGTTTTGAATGATGAAATGTTGTAATTTTTAAAACATTGAATCTGTTGGGGCCGATTTTCTGACATTTGACGATCTCGCACATGTTCATACACGAGCTCAGCGCAACAATGAGAATCACTGATGTGGCTTTTACTAGTTCTTGTAAAGAATGGCCGCTTGGTTTGGTTGTTGTCATGAGATTTCTTGACAAAAGAAGAATATTTACCACAGAGGCATACATTTAACTGAGGGAATGTCCCCACTCTGGGCTGAGGGACAAGGGCTTGTCCATTTCAGTCTGTTTCTGTGGTGCTTCTCCGGCTGAGCGTGGCCTCTGCTGGCGCTGGTGGAGGATATATCACAAACCGGAGGGGGGGGTGCCGACCAGAGCAGATCCAGTGTCAGCTTATCGGCCAGGCCGGCTGCATGACTGCGGCAGAAAGAGAAAGGCCCTTTGTTTTCCACTGGGGCTCCTTCGTTGGAGCCTCGCCTATCTTATTCCTGCCCCGCCGTCTTTATAACCCGGCCAGCCGTCCACCAGGGGCCCGGTTCCACTGTAAATACAGTATTTAAGACTCTGCTGTTCTAAAGTTTCAGCTGCACTGTCAGAGAGCCAGGCTCAGCAGATTGTTCCCGGGCCGTGTTCGGGCCTGTCAGGCTCTCTCTGATAATACAATCAGACCGCGCTCAACCCAGGTTTTCTTTCACAAACGTCTGCAACCAAACAGGAAACCCGAGATCCCCTCTGTGATGCGAATGCATGAAACGTGAATGACATCATTTCACTGCTTATATTTGACACACTTCGCTGACTCCAGATCTCTGTGTTTGTCCAAGGACTCGTGAAGTTTTGCCTTCAGAGAGTTCAGGCTGTTTCGGAGCCAACGTGAGTCTCAGTTTGTACTAAACAGCTGCAGAATAATAAAATAAAACTGGGTCCAGAAACCACGCAGAGAGGCTTCACGCTGCAGGGACAACACTGATCAACATGCTAACATAGCCAGTTTGGATATTTCATTGGATATTTTATTTTCAAAGCAACTCTCTGTAACTTTCCTGAGCAACAGCGCCCTCTGCAGACACGCGTGGGCATCTATTCTTCAGGTTTTTAAAGACTTTAAAATTTCATTTACTCTAGAACCTGCGACTATCATCCTTTAACCTTGGCACAAAACCTCTGCCACACCCGGAGCAGGAACCAGGGGAGGTGATGGCTCAGGGTGAGGACTAGGAATGAACCATGGAACCATTAAACCCTGGTTTAATGCTGTTTTAAACGTTCGATCATTTGCATAGTGTTTGACCGACTGACACTCAGACAGAGGAGGTCAGGCCCTGGGGACATTGTGGACATTTTTGTTAAAAAGGAAAAGGTTAAATTCGCCTCCCCTCTGCTCCCCCCCGTCCTCCTGCTCTCCATATGCCTCTCAGCTCCACTTTACTGCTCTCCATCTGAGCCCATTAGGGTCATCAAACAAAATTTACAGCCCTTTGGTCCTGAAAGGCCTCTCTCTGCGCCACCGTTCCCTGAGGTCCAACATCTGATGTGCTCTGCGTGTGTGTGTGTGTGTGTGCACCTCCATCACCAGTTTGAGTTATAGACCTTACAGAGGCAGGAACTTGAGGACATATTTCTTCAAAGACTTGGTTTTGAGGATCACGTCAGAGTCAGGTTGAGGGTTGACTTTCTGCTCTGATGGTTACACATCAAACCAGCGAGCGTCCTCACAGAGACAGAGGGTCCAGTGTTTGCAGAGGGGGGGGTGGGTGAGAAGCAAAATGAAAAGCAGGGGGAAATTTCCGCGGTCGCAGTGTTTTGTGATTTGTTGATTTTGTTATTAATTTTCCTGTCGCCCCTGGAAACCACATGAAGTTGGACAGATTGAAACCTCATGGGAGTCGATAATAATAAATCCATATTTTATCAGCTGATGTTGTTTTACAGTGAGGGTGATTATCAAATAGTTTTATCATTAGTCAGTTTTATTGCGGTGACATAAACTGAAGCTGTCCACTTGTCTCTCGTCCACACTGTTGGAGACAGCTCAGAAACAATTGCTGCTGTTGCAGCTGTGCAGGACGGCTGAGACGATAGTTGAATGTGGGGATGTTGTTTACGTGCAAACACCCCCCCCCTCCTCTGACCATGGACATAATAAAGGTTCTCACTCGTTTGGTTGCGATAGGAAGCTCGATACAAACCACTGAAATGCTAATGAGAGACAGCACATGGACGTGCTCTGGACAGACATGAGACAGAGTCGGTTGTGGTGTTCAGATTCTGATGACAGACAGCGCGGGGGTGACCGTGTCGAGGGGCTCGGAGACTAATGGACTTGACGGCAGATGAAATGAGGCCAGATGTCGGTGAACAGTTAATGATTCTTTTCAAGAGGAAGATCTGGTTTTTTTCCACTGCAGGGACGAGACGGGGACGTTATGAGTAAAGTTTTTAATACAACAAGAATTAAATGAGGTTTGTGGATGTTTTTACGTGTACGAGTGGGTAACGCTTCTTATTTCCTCTGCCTGAGCAGCGTCTTTATTTGTCTTTACACTCAGTGACGTGAAGATCCTGTCTCCTCTCTCTGCAGAACGCGTTCCTGCGCCGAGCCGCTTCACGAGGGGACGGGACGATGCTTTCAGGACCCGACCGGAAAGGTTCAATAGTTCGCGGGGACGTTTTTGTGGTGGACGAGGACACGGACCTGTTGGATCCGATCTTCCAAAATGGTGAATATGCTAACCCCCTGTGGAAGCCCTCCAGGAACGGAGGGAACCACAAAGGGAAGCCTGAAACGTCTTCTAAACATCTAGAGGAGAATATCACAACAGAGAAGAAGAAAGCTTCAAGCGGGAGGACTCCATCGCTGTTCCCCGGTAAACCCTCTGGTGACATCATCGACCTGGACACCGGAAATGCTCCCAAGAAACCGTCAGCCGGGATCCCTTCGAATCCAAGAGCGTCCACACGCGGTCAGGGCAGGACTGTCACGCCTACAGCGCAGGTCATCTCCTCCGCCCCATCTGCAAAAGGCGGAGTTGAAAAGTGGGGCTCCACCACCACCACCACCACGCAGAGCACCGTGCACTCTGAGGTCAAACAGGTCGACAGGGAGCGCCCCGGCTCCGTCACCATTGTGTCCGTAGACGGCGACCTGGTGCGAAGCTCGGACGGGAAAATGTACCGGCTGCGGAGAGGAGGCGTCGGTCGGATGGGCCCACCAGGGCCAGAGGTGAGTGGGGGGGGGCAGCACGTTTGGTTCACATCACTACTTTTAGTGTGTCGGTTCATGCCACCATCCCAAAAACTTTTTACCGTCCTCACCGACACTCAGGCATCAGCAATGCAGTTCTTTACATGCGAGACATCAACCCCCCCCCCCACCCTCCTCATCTGTAAAGTCGATGTGTCACATCAGAGATGAAGTGGGATCGACCGCGTCTGAAGAAAGTGTGGCGTCCGTTTAAGCTTTACAGCTCGGCAGAGCTGCCATCTGAGTCTGATCAGCGGCCGCTCCAACACATGTGGACCCACATGTCTTTGATGCTTCGATCCGAGCCCTCAGAGAACTGCACGTTAACGAGTCAGTTTATCAAAGCATCGCCCGCTCCACGACGATCTTAACCCCTGGCTGCCAGCTTGTCTGATCGGTGTAAATTAGTGAAAACCATTTCCATAATATCCAATCAGAGGCTCGACCCGGTGTAAGAGGTGGGTCAGAGGGCAGACAGATCCAGAACCAGGCGGCACATCTGGTCACGTCTGGGCCGGGCCTCTGGAGTCACGCTGCCATAAAACACACGGGATCACTCAGCACGATTCGGCTGATTGGATCCAGCTGCAGGGAACATGAAGGAGGACGTCCTGTTGGCTCCTCTCTCCTCGTGTTCGACATCTCTTCTCTTTCCTGACGTGCACGAGCCGGCAGAATTATCCTCAACAAGTGCATTGACATGATTTAAGGTTCTTATTTGCTAAATAATATTTCTCTGTTTCCGTTTATTGAAAAGCAAACTTTATTTTGTGCCTCGTTGTGTGTTGAGCTTGTTATGTTTCCTCAGGGTTGTCCCGGTGAACCTGGCCTGCCGGGGTTTAAAGGTGATAAGGTAAAATGATCTTTACGACATAATAGCCTTGTAATCATGTGTGAGGTTCGTCCCCTCAGCTCGTGCAGCTACTGCTCTGAGCACCTGAAACAGCATCCAGGGCCGTATCGGGTTTTAAAGCCCAATTTCCCCCTCAGACATTTTCATACCTGCTCCTATAAACTCCTGCCCCCGCCTCTGTCAATTTCCTGCCCATGTTATTCACACTGGAGCTTAAATGCTGCAGTGCTGTTGAAATGCTGTGCTACAACACAAAGTATCTGCTTTAAGTGACTTTGTCTTATTTCTATTTTAATATCTCAGGGTAAGATCGGTTTCGAAGGCCGTCCCGGGAAGAAGGGGGAGCCGGGCCCCCCTGGAGCGGCAGGTTTACCGTCGCTCTACCTGTGGAAGAACACGGCCGAGGAATGGGCTGCCTTCCAGGTGAGATGGTCGCCGCCATCTTCTTCTTAGAGATGAATTGCAGGCGTTCATGGTCCCCTGAGGCTTTGTAAAAAAAAATTCAAATTGAGTTTTTTCAGTTACTTTAAGGCAGTTCCTCGAGATCGTTTCCCAGCATCCCTTTCAACATCTTAACCAGGTCATGTGAAGATGACCTCTCGTTGCTCTTTCATCCCGCCGAGCTCTCGTGTAATTCATCTCGAGACACACTGGACATCAAATGTTCTTTGAGGTGAAGCCATAAGATCCACAGACTCTCAGTCAAACCTTTGACCTGCAGTTCCCGTGCGAGCGGGCTGATGTCAAACAGATGAGGGCAGAGACGACAGAGAAACGGCTGCGAGCAGCTGCTGATGGAAGTTTGATGATCTGAAAGTTTACGTGTGGACGGACCTGGATTGTCCCACCGTTCATTAAGACAGTTCCTGAGCAGTTGCTGGGAAGTTGATTCATCCTGTGTTTCCCTCCTCCTGCAGCAAACCAGCTTCTACCAGCTCCTGCGCTCCGGTTGGCCTGTAAGTTCACGTCTCTGCCGGGATTCGGTTGTTTGGTTTATTCCTGCTCACCTGAGGCTGGTTTCTTCTTTGTGAGCTTGCAGAGTGATGAAGGTCCTGCAGGGCCCCCTGGAGAGATGGGCAAACCCGGCATCCCGGTAAGAGAAGGGATCCGTTCCGAGTCTGTGCTGGTTCATTCTGACCTGGTGAAATATCTGCGTCTGCTGTTTTTTTGTCAGGGGCCTCCTGGTGAACCTGGGGGCCGTGGACGGCCAGGGATGCCAGGAGAGATGGTAAAAATGTTTTTTATTGAATCAAATTGAATGCACAGACATCTCTCTGCTCCTCAGAGACTTGTATATTCTTCCTGTGTATCGCTCCGGTCTCCAGAGAACGGCTGTTATGTTTTCGTCCTGACAGGCTGAGTGAATCGTGGGCCCTTATAGAAACAAGTGTGTTTCCTCTCTATTCAATTTAGCAAAGATGGACTTCAGGTTAGTGCTAGAAACGTCTCAGGGATAATTAAAGCAAAACTGGACGTAGGTCTGTCGTCTCCAGAGTCAGGTGGAAACTCGAGACGAGAAGAACAACACCACTACGAGCCACGGCTTCTCTCCTCTGTTCAACACCGTTCTTAACGTGTGCAGTCGCCACCTTTGACCCGGGGCGGCTGCACTTCTCTGCTGATATTACATAGCTCATCACTCACCAATGAAAACAAAAGCCAGTCGTGTGTAAATACATAAATTCGAATCGCTGAACCAAGATTAATCGCACAAAGTGAAAGTGTCCTGGTTAAATATTAGTTTAAGGCCAAGCCTCGTCCATCATGCCAGTCTGCGTGCGTATAAAACCGCATCCATCATCCTCAGCAGGGTAAAACATGACGGTGCAGGCCCGGCACACGTGTTTTATCCATTCAGTGTGAATCAAGTGGACACGTTTTCCACCTGCTCTCAGGCAGAGTTATTACCGACCGCCATCTTCTCGACAGCGTATTGTTACTCAGCTGATCCCGGGTCTGTGTGATGAACGGCGCCGCGGAGCAGAGCAGATTCAACATGTCCCGTCTTTTATGATTTCATGTATTTATCAGCCTTATGAAGAAGCAGCTTAACTCTGATGGTTACTGTTTGCCTGGCAGGGCGAGCCAGGACCCAGGGGCCCCCCAGGACGAGTTGGGGCCCCGGGGAGGGACGGTGCGAATGGGGAAGATGGTCAGCCGGGGCCAGACGGCGCTCCCGGATCACCGGTGCGTACATTCTGTTCAGTATTGGGAATTCACTGGAGTTGCACAGCTGGTAAATCATCTGTCTGACTTTCTGCGATTGTCGTCAGGGGCCCTGGGGACACAGAGGAGAGCGAGGAGCCAAGGGGGAAAAAGGTGATGAGGTGAGTCATAAAACAGCAGAGATACTTATGTACAGAAGCATTTTCACTTGTGATTTACTGTCTGTGTCGTGATTCACATGTGAAGCCAGGAGCAGTTTGAGTTTAACCACACAAACGATTTCTGTCATCTTTTATTTTTTATTTCATCTTAGTATCAGTTTAAAAACTTTAAATTGGTTTAAAAACTTTTATTTCTGTTCCCCTCCAGGGTCTGGTCGGCTTCAAGGGTCCAAGAGGAGAAGCCGGTGAACCCGGTGAGAAGGTACAGTGATGAACGTGTCTCCATTGAATCAGCCGGGATCTTTTAACACGCGTTTTTAATGGTCACATGTTTTGTCTCCACGCAGGGATCCACAGGTTTACCTGGACGCCGTGGTCTGGTTGGGCCTCCAGTGAGTGTTTTATTTACAGTTTATTGTAATTGTTTGAGTTTAAAATATTACCTTGTTGATGCAGCATTAGTCAGTGACGATTATTTCATGATATAAAAATCAGCCTTGGGCCTGAAAATCCCAGTTGGTCAGACTTTAGTTTCATGTAATTTAATGTTCTACTTTATTTCATTTGACCTTAAATACACATTTAATCTTCCCTGCAGGGGCCTCCCGGGATCCGCGGTGGCTCCGGGCCAGAGGGGCCCTGTGGCCCTGATGTGAGTGATGTTCCCTCTGACTGGCGTTCTATGGGAAAGCAGACATGACACTTAGAAAAGTTTCTCCCTGTGGAACTTTCCCAGGAAACTGTTCTCAGACGTTCCGACCCCACCGTGTGTGTGTGTGTGTGTGTGTGTTATGTATATACAGTACTTGTACTATTTCTTCAGGTGGCCTGTTTCGAAGCCAATGTCAAGAAACATGAGAATCAACAGTTGAATCGTTTCAAACCACGACGTCATCGTTTCGCCGCATGTTTTAAACATCCAGAGCTCTGCACAGAAACAGAGAATGAGTTTTTACTGGAGGACTCTTCATATTCATCAAGTTCCTGGGGCAGGTTCACTCACTGTGAGAGAATCTGATCTGTGAATGACACGGTTGTGTGCTCTGTGTCATCAGGGGGACAACGGCCTGGACGGCCTCCCAGGTCCACCGGGGCCAGCGGTAAGAACATGAAGGGATTCAATTAACGGTGTATAAATATATTTAAACGATGTGTGTGTAATAATGTGTGTGTGTGTCACAGGGGGCGCCGGGGATTACAGGACGTGTTGGCGCTCAGGGAGTGAACGGCTCAAGGGTGAGATTATAAGAGATTATTAAAATAATGATTCAACTGTGCAGCCTCGGGGCGATATCGTCACACGACGGAGACACAGTATGATTCTGGTTCTCTGACCCTGCAGGGGGACCTGGGCCCTGCTGGCTCTGCTGGCCCCAAAGGCCCCCAGGTAAACACTTAGCTTGATTCTAATTACACTGCAGCTATTTCATGTTTGTGGCTTGAAATGCATCAGTGTCCATTTCCCTCCCATCAGGGGCCTCCAGGGTTAGAGGGACAGCTCGGGCCCCCTGGACTCAGAGGGCTCCAGGTGAGTACAAGAGGGTCGTTAGTTTCCTTCATTAGATCTGAGATGAGTAAAATAAAACCTCTTTACAGGGACACTTGGGACAGAGCGGAGCTGCCGGGCCTAAAGGAGAGAACGTGAGTATCTTTTTATTGTCTTATTTGTTCCGGACAGATGTGTCTTACTTAGTTAATGGTTAAGATTAGTTGGGAAAGCAGAGTTTATTGGGCTCTTCTGTTTATCCGACCCAGTCGTTAATATCGTCAGTTAATTCCACAGATGTCGTTAATGCTTGTTACGGGGGCGTCGGCTAATTCCCCATAAAAGCTTTACGTGCATGACGAGGAGCCCACGAGGGTGGCATCTGTGCTGCAGCCACCAGGGGGCCACGGAGGGGCCTTATCTCTGGGCGCTGTCCTGTCATCGTCTTAACAGAGTCAATGTTGTGATTGTTATCTCTATTGTTTATTTTCATATCAGGGGCCTGTGGGGCCCATGGGTGGACGGGGGGACCCCGGCTTTGAGGGGCCCATGGTGAGTAACACAAGAACATGACCATGAGGGTTTTCAAATGATGTCATGTCTTTTGCTGCCTCTCAGAGACACACATTGTGCAGACAGTGCTGCCATCTAGTGGCTGCGGCCTGTTAGTGGAACTGTCTCATCCAGGTGTGTGTGTGTGTGTGTGTGTGTGTGTGTTTCCAGGGCGCTCCGGGTCAACAGGGACCTGTGGGTTTTACAGGAGTGCCGGTAGGTGCTCAGTGTTGAATTCACAGACATTATTAATCCAGTAAAAGTGTCCCTGCATCGTCCTCTGAGCTTTGTTCTTCTTTACAGGGCCACAGGGGACCAGACGGGGACAAGGGGGACCCCGGGCCTAAAGGAAACAAAGTAGGAGGCAGCAGTGTTTGTAGTTAAAGTAACAAATATGAGAATATCTAATACCTGAAGCTTCACATGAAATATCAGACTGCACCCTCTTAGCTTAGCTTAGCATAAAGACTAGAAACAGGTGGGATCAGCTAGCCTGGAGACCCTGGACCTACAATTTCCATTACCTGCCTCAAAAAGTCTTTGTTTCCCCCTCAGGGTTTCCAGGGGGCAGAAGGCGTTATGGGCCCTCAGGGAGAGAGGGGCCCCACCGGCTTCCCAGGGTTCCAGGGGACGAAGGGCCAGCCCGGCTCCAGGGGCCCCGAGGTGCGCTTTAACAGAGCCATTAACTGTATTGATTCTCTGCTTGTTTTCAGATCGCTCTGCACCTTGTGTCACATTTAAACTGGCAGCAAATAAAATGTGCTCAGCCCTGCGTGCAGTCTCTTTACACGCACGGTGATATTACATTACACGCTCGCTTAACGACGCAGGCGAGGGTCGTGCGGTGGCCGCGAGAGGAAAACAAGATGAGCTTGGATTGATTTTATATTCCTTCATTCAGGGCACAAACGGAGAAAGTGGCCCTCAGGGGAAACAAGGCAGCCGCGGGTTAAAGGTCAGTGATGATTTACGGCTCTGAACACAAAGAAATGTCACATGACTTCATCCCAACATCAGATTTAACTGCGTAACGTTAGAGCTTCCAGTGACGAATATGAGCGAGCGGTGAACAGGAAGGGTGGAGGTGGGATTTAGCTCACGCAGGTCTCTGCATTTGGTCTAGAGGACGTGGGCCTGGTCCCTGGCTGGGCCACTTTAAATGTCAAACAAACTTAAAAAAGCATTTAAAAATCTAGATGCTATCAGACGCTAATATCTGAATCTTCTCGAAGGGGACCAGAGGACCAGATGGACGTCCTGGGAAACCAGGACCCAGAGGGAACAAGGTACGACACGTCTCACAGGGACAGGTCGATCGCTCACTGCACCTGCAACTCTAATGTTGTCCACGCTTATTTTATTTGTCCTCTCCAGGGTCCGAGTGGACCGAGGGGTCACACCGGTCAACCAGGCCCAGCGGTAAACTCTCCCACCCAGCCTGGCAGAAATGATTCCTCATGCATGATGTGGTGTTGAGGTTCACTTTAGCTCAGCAATAGAAACAGACGCGTGCTTTCGTCCACACAAAGGACGCAGAGAAGACATTTCACCTGTGTGCCTTGTGTCTGTATCTCTGGTTCATTCTCCTTCAGGGTTTGTTGGGGCCAACTGGACCAGAGGGAGCCGAAGGAAAGCCTGGTACACAGGTTCCCATTCTCTATCATATTTCAATCCATCATCTGTAAATGCTGAGTGTGTGTGTGCGTGTCATGTGTGTTTTGCCGTCCAGTGATCTTGATAAATATGTTTTTTTACTTTATTTCCAGGTTTGTCTTTAAATGATTAATCGAGATTAATACTGATATGACTTGTTTGGTTAAAATTGTAGTTGTGTCTTGAGACAGCAGGGGGCAGTGTTAGCACAGCTCTCCTTCACTGGAGGTCATTTATTCATCAGCAATATGTTTATCCAAAGAAAGAAATGACTGAGGTTTTCCATCGTATCATAACTTTCAGACACTTTCCAGATTTTGTCTAAACTCCAATTGTGTGTGACCAATTATAAAATGTTGAGCCTGAACTGTGGCTTCTATAGAAAAACGTATATATATATATGCTGAATCCACACGATTGTTCCTTAAAGCAATGAGACAGAATGTTGTCTGGATCCAACTGCATTGTGGGTATTTTCCTTCTCTCTGTTTCAGGGTCCCTCGGGTGCGCCGGGACCTGCCGGCAGTGAGGGACTCACGGTGAGACAGAGCGACTTCAATCATTAGGCTCTTTAAAAGCACACACATGTTTGTATGTTCCTCACACACGTTCACATACAATGGTGGCTATACTCTTCATTGGTTATATTTAATTCTAAAACCATTCTAAAGCATTTCATTCTGTTATGTTTATTTTATGAAATTCACCAAACGTTGCAGCATTTGAACAGATTTCTCCTCTTCCTTCCTCCTCCTCTTCTCTTTTATCCCGTTCCCAGGGTTTTCAAGGAGTGATCGGGGAGACGGGAGCAGATGGAGTGCCAGGTTCTCCGGTGCGTCCCCCTTCTTTAGAAGACATTACCCGCTGCGTGAAAATGTGTTTTCATCTGGCGCTGTCAGGCGGGAGCGTTCAGAGAGGAGCTGAGCCGCTGATGCGTGTTCTGAAACTTTTCCGACAGCGACAACAATCCTCTGACTCTTATCAATAAGCGGTGCTGCAGAATAGATCAAACATTCTCTCTCTCATTCTTTAAACCATCAGGGGCCTCCGGGGAAGACGGGGCCTCCAGGTGTACCAGGACCCCCAGGAGAGAGGGTGAGTCCAGACACACGGAGACCTGGAGCATGTGTGTATTCAGCTGAAGATGTGTTTTAACAATGCGTGTGTGTGTGTTCTCAGGGTTTCACAGGGAAGCCTGGCATGGAGGGACCCCAGGGCCCAGTAGGCATGTATGTAAGTGAAGCGTGTGTCGGCAGAGGTCATACAAGGAGACACCTGCATTTCAGAGCACTACACACTGTGTGCAGAATCCATCTGTATATTGTTGCACATTACAACCTCAACTAGCATCAGTAAGGACATTTCCTGTACAAATGTTTGTGTTAAAATAGTACTGTAATACATTATATTCATCTCATAGTTTCCATGCTAACACAAGGGGGACAGTTGTGGAACAACACATTTCCCCAGAGTTGGTTGTTTATTGCTGGATTTGTGACACAAGCTGATAATTATAAAGTTTTCTGTTGTCCCCTCTCCCATCAGGGCCTCCAGGGGAACGTGGGCATGCGGGGGCCTCCAGGTTTCATGGGAGAAAGGGTAGGATCCTCTCTGTGTCGCCTGGCATCAAGACGATCCTGGTTGTTAGCGCTGTGACTTCTTCAGGATTAAATGATTAAATAAATCTCACTTCTTGTGTCGTCCACCAGGGGCAGCAGGGTTTACGAGGTTTACCAGGACCAGTCGGGAAACCAGGGCCTGCAGTAAGTGTTTGTTTTACTTTAACGGCCTCTCCCCCTGACTGAGCGTTGTTCTCAGGGTTTGATTAAGACGGCAAAGATGATGGGGTCACACCAAGGAGAGAGTTTGAATAAACCATTTGAAATGTGCGGCAGGTTTGAAGGGACCCAATGTTTTATGGAGGTGAACAGGTCACCGTGATTGATTTCGTCGGGGGCCCCGGTGGCAAATGGAGTTGGCGGGGTGAGATGGTTCGTTCAGCGGAGAGACTACAAATAAATGAGTTTCTTCTCCAGCGTGAGAGCCCGGCAGGAGAAATGTTCGACCACGGAGCATTTCTCGGAATGTGTAGCGCCTCTCTTGTGTGCGGTGTTCAGCAGTGGAGCAGAAAACTAAAAGAGAATGAATGGAGGCGAAGTCTGACACTGTTCTTAGTTACCGGGATGGACTGCTGGGATCAGAGTCGTTTAGTATCGCTCAGGGTTGTTTTCCTTTTCTGAGAGTTAGGACCAAGGGAAACACAACACAGTAGAAAAATACTGCATGTACTGTAAATACTGTACTGCAGTGGGGACAAAATACCTCGAGATGAAGTTGCATAGATATCCCGAGAAACCTTTAAAGTCCTTCATGTACGAAAACATCTATGTCCACTACAGCAATGTCCGTCCACTAGAGGGCGGCACACAACACGTGTTTTGTACTTTATTTTATTAGGAACCCCTTGAAGCGTTTTTACAGAAACTTCAAACCTGAAATTACATTTTTCCTCATCTGTGATCAAAGTTTAGGGTCTGGAAGGTCAAACTCGTCAAATTTATTCTGTCGTCTGGTTGGTTAAGTTTGGAAATTAGAAAACAGTAACGGACGTGGAACTGTTTCCTGAGGCTCACTTCTCCTCCTCGTTGTGTCATCGGACACTTTCATGGCTTGCTTGCGCAGTCGCCGTTTGCTGTAGTGAAATCCATCAATCTGTCAGAGAGGCGGGTCGTACACTGCGATCACGTGGCTGAAAGCTGCGAACAGATGGAGAACACAGGGAGAGTCTGAGGGAGGTTCTTCATGTCAGCTCCTTCATGTGTTCAGTTTTTATTTGATTTTAACAAACGTCCTTTATAAGACCCTGTGCTGATAGCCTGTGTCCATCTGTCTATTCCAGAAGTCCTCAGTGAGAGGTGGGACTCATAGGTTGTTTTTTTTTCCTGTCTGCAGGGTGTCGCCGGTTCTCTTGGAGAGAAGGGACTCCAGGGGCCACAGGTGAGAGAATTTATACCTGACATCATAAAAACTAAACAATATTCTTCCTCCTCTGGTTGTTGGCAGATTTAAATGTCCTGTTTCTCACGTTGTGTGTCACAGGGTCGACCTGGAGATGAAGGACTCCGCGGGGTTCCGGGCCCCGAAGTGAGTTTCACTTCTTAGTGATGTTTAAAACAAAGTAGATGATGACAAACGCTGGTTAATGAATAATTACCTGAATTACTGCAGGAATAAAATCCCCTCATTAGAATGGAGGGGTGTTGATGATGTGAAAGAATAAAAGTTAATCGTTTTTTTAACAAGGGTTGTTTGATTTTTACGTTTGCAAATAGCCACGTAAACAATGGAGCATAAAGATTCGCGCACCTGCTAGCAGTGCAATAAAAACCACAAACCAAATGATTTCAAATATAGAAGTAAAGAGGTTGTTCTTTCCCTGAGGAGCAGCTCACTTTGCTCAGCTCTAACATCTGTTCTCTTCCCAGGGGCCTCCAGGTGTTCCAGGTGCTGATGGGGCAAATGGAAAACCTGGACCCAGGGGAAGCGTAGGGCCCCCAGGGCCTCAGGGGCCACAGGGGCCAGCAGGAATCCCAGTGAGTGGGTACTAACCATCGACTGCTGTTTTATATTGACGTCACCCGTAGTCTGGAAAGATAAACATTGGAAATGATCAGAAAACCAGACGTTTAAGATTTGTTGTCATGTTTGTTCAGGGGCCACAGGGGCCTGATGGGTTATTAGGAGCCGCAGGGAAAAGAGGAAACAAGGTAAACTACAGAAAATGGAGGGTCAAAGATGATATTTGTTTCATTAACCTTCATTAATGATGAGTTGCTGATGTGATGCTTTGATTTCCAGGGTTCACCTGGTGTACCTGGGGAGCCTGGATCCACAGGACAAGATGGAGAACAGGTGGGTAGAAGTGCTTATTGTATTAGATGCAAAAAAACATGTTGGATGTTTGTTGTCAGCTTATTGTTTTGTCTTTTGCCTCAACAGGGTCTCATTGGCCAAAGAGGAATGGAGGGCCCCCCAGGACACAAAGGAGATCAGGTCAGTGATTGTTCTGGGATCATCCAGCCACAGTGAAGTGTTTGAAATGGAAAACTTAACAGTACGGCTAAAGCCGCTGTTGATTATCCCCGAAATGCCTGCAGTCTGATTTCCAGGGGTCTCATGTTGACGTGTTTCCGCAGGGCGACTCTGGGCCTTCTGGGAAACCTGGTCCTCCAAGTCCGCCAGGCGAGAGAGGACCCGAGGGGCTGAAAGGCCTCCAGGGACTCCCTGGGATTGTGGGTAAAGAGGTTGGTGCATTAATTTGCTCTTCATACAAACGACATACAGATGTGGACACGCGTGTCGAGTGGATGTCTCGCAGAGGACAGGAAGTGATTTTCTAATTCAGGGAAGAATTTCTCATGACATCACCTCCACAACATTCACTTTATGACAAACAGTCGCAGCGTGTTGTGTTGAACAGATGTGTTTGTTTTGTGTTGTTTTTATTTTATTTATTGGTGGAATTAGACTTTTATCTTCCTAAACTAAATATAGTGTCATGATGTCAGCCATGAGCCTGACTTTAAAAAACAATAAATCACCATCGCGGTTACATAAAGTGTGAAATTGCTTTTTCCTGATGATGCGCTGGCGTCAGTGCTTAACTCCCAGTGAGTCAGACATTGATTATATGACAAACCAGCAGGGAACTGGTTTTTATGATTTATGACAGGCCTTCACTCACTCTGATGGAGTTCGCCGCTGCATAAAATATCAATTTACATAAAACGCCATGCCGCTGGTTTCTGAATATTTTCTCATAATCTTTGGTTATGCCTCAAAACATTCATGAAATCCTATGA
The DNA here is from genome assembly GCA_016785235.1 of Pseudorhombus dupliciocellatus. Classification (NCBI taxonomy): domain Eukaryota; kingdom Metazoa; phylum Chordata; class Actinopteri; order Pleuronectiformes; family Paralichthyidae; genus Pseudorhombus; species Pseudorhombus dupliciocellatus. The sequence continues at coordinate 1,781,648 of JAFBJW010000814.1, forward strand.
AAATTAAAACATATTCATTTAGAAAATGAAGTGTGTTGGTGAGTCTTAAATGAACGAGCTTCGGGGGATGAAAATAGATTCCAAACGAAAATGAGAGAGGCAAATTAAAGCACCAGTGGGCAGAGTGCATCCCTCCATCAAGGCTGATTCATTTATTTTTCTATTACATCCATGGTGCATTCACGAATCTGCTCCAGGGCGACGTCGGCCCCCCTGGTGAAGCTGGAGATCCAGGTCCTGAAGGGGAGAAGGTAAACTCCACTCTGTCTTTGATTCAGTTCAACGTGACCCAATGAGTTAAAGTCTGTCACCTTTCCCTCGCGGTGCCGTTGGCAGTTTGTGATCAGTCTGTAGTTTACTGTCAACAGGGCGCGGTGGGGCCTCTGGGTCTGTCTGGACGGGAGGGCCCCTGGGGGGACCTGGGAGAGAATGGAGAGAGGGGTCTGAAGGGGGAGAAGGGCCACATCGGAATGATGGTGAGCGTTTTTACTCTTCACAAAATGTGTGGCAATTGAGAGACGGTTGATTTATTCCAGAAGAAACTTTGTCTGATGTCTATTTCTCCCTCTTGACCAGGGGGAGCCGGGGCTTGTGGGTAAAGTGGGACCTGGAGGTCTGGCGGGTTTACGGGTGAGATGTTGCTCAGGTCGACCTTTACGATCAGTAATCAGCTGTACGTGTTGTGTGTTGATCCAAGTGATCTGGTCGTCCTCGTTTCAGGGAGGCACGGGCCCTCTTGGACCTCTGGGACCAGATGGAGCTCAGGGACAGAAGGTATTAAAGATGGTTTCTGTAACGCGCTGATGTTCAGTCAGTTTATCAGAAGACACGTGTGAACCTTCATGATTTCCTCTCGTTTCTCCAGGGGGAGGCTGGGCTCTTGGGTATACCTGGAGCTCCCGGGTCAGGAGGCCCTCAGGTAACCTCTAATTAAACTGTCCCCAACACGTTTAAAAGTACTTACGTCTAAAACCCACCAGTTCTTCTCGTCTTGTTCTTAGGGGATCAAAGGAGCACTTGGAGTCAAAGGAGACGCAGGGAGGCCGGGGCCTTCTGTAAGTGTCACCCTGCGCCTCACTGTTTTCTCTTCGCTGCCACGGGGAGGTAATGACTTAGAATATGATGTCTCCATGTCAGGGTCCAGGAGGACAAGTCGGACCTCAGGGAGACCAGGGAGAGCTAGGAGAACCAGGACCACAGGGAGAGAAGGGGGAGCCGGGAGCTCCAGGTCCAATCGGGGAACAGGTTAGATCCTGTGACGCCTTGATGAGTTGATGACTTTCATGTATTGCAAACATCCATGAGACTGAATAATCCTGATCAGGGTGAAGAGGGTCTGCCTGGAATCCAAGGGCCTCCCGCTCTCCCAGGGTTTGAGGTGACAACTTCCCCCAGCAGCACGTTCCGAAGATTTATTTCCTCCCTCAACAACTCTGACTCGACTTCTCTGTTTCTACTCAGGGGCCTCCTGGAGAGATGGGCCCTCAGGGTCCCCCAGGTCCCGTGGGGGCTCCTGTAAGTACGAGCAGAGAAACAACCTCACATGAAGGTGAAATTTCATTTATTAAAAGCATTAACGTTGTGTGGCTGTGCAGGGAGGACCAGGGCGACCGGGCCCTGAGGGGCCCCGAGGCATGGATGGGGAGAAGGTATTTTTACACACATTTATTCTTTGGTTGTGTCCAAAGTTTCTCATTTAAAAGACTTTCTCACCATGAATTTTCAATTCAGATTTCAGGACGCAGAGTCCCAGACAGCTTCTCCATTTTGAATTTGTCCAGAAAGAGACTGTTTCTGTTTTTTTTAACTTCGACAGGGAGACGATGGTTTGATCGGATCCCCAGGAAAGACGGGACATGTCGGCAGGAGGGTAAGAACCTGTCGGAATCAAATTCTTTAACTTCGTGGAGCAGAGTCGGACGTATTTGCACAGGGTGATAAAGCTCTTGTGACAGCTGCTGCACAAACTGACTCATGCATTAAACATTCGGTTGTTTCGTGTGTGTGTGTGTGTCTCCTCGTGCTTTCTGTTGCCTCATTAAAAAACATGACAAACCCGTTCTCAGGGGAAACGGGGGAAGGCTGGAGCCAGGGGGACCCGTGGAGAGCGAGGACCGAAGGTGGGGGACACGCGGAAGGAAGAGCTCAAGCTTTGTGAACGTGTAGCTTCATCACGACGTGAGAGCCAACTGCTGATTGTTCTTTTGTCACTCAGGGCGAAAAGGGAGACCGAGGACAGGACGGCGTCCCCGGGTGGCCGGGTCTCATCGTAAGTCCGTTAATTCTTTCACTTAACGTCCATTCATCTGTTTTTATGTCCTCGCTGAGCAAATCCACACAAAGTCTCCGTTCAGCAGATCTGTTGTCCTCAGTGGACCGGAAACAACGAAATGACAAGTTAATGAGTTTCACTATCAAAGGCCTAATGTCCGCTTTACGCACGTCTTCTGTTTTGGTCTTTAGGGGATCCATGGGTTACGAGGGGAGCCGGGGGAACGCGGAGAAAAAGGAGGAGAGGTAAGGAAGTGCAGCAGCAAACACAAGAACATCTCACAGGATCCGATGAGTTAGAAATAAGCCTCGTTAAAATGTGGCGGGGTTGTATCATAACCAGATAAATGGGCAAAGAGATTCTTAATTCTTTACGTCCCCCTCGACTTTAAGAGCCTTCCACCTTTCGGGTTCAGTTCGGTTTCATCACATCAGCATTTTATTTTATTTATTTTTTTACTGTGGAGGTTAAACTGGAGTGTTTGTGTCCTCAGGGGGAGAAAGGAGACATGGGACTCCCTGGACCAGCTGGAGGTGATGGCATCAAGGTAGGAGCTGTGGAGGCTTAACGTGTTGTGAAGAGATAAAGTGAGGGCTCGGGTTTTTTACGTCCAAATTCACTGACGCTGGTTGAACAGCAGGAACGGGTCACTGCAGCCGGTGCGTGGTTCCGCCGTGTGCTGGTTATTATGGTGATGAATCACCGGCGAGAAAAAGAAAATATGTCGCAGGAAACTCATTATCGCTGTTTTCCTTTCCAGGGAATCCGCGGTGCTGTCGGGTTGCCAGGTCCTGGAGGCCCCAAGGGAGAGCAGGTACATAAAATCCAGATTTCAGGAAGAAAATATATACAAATGTGTTTTTTTTAATATATGATCTCCACCTCTGTGTCTCAGGGGAGTATTGGACCCTCAGGGTGGAGGGGGGCGCCTGGGATGCCAGGGATGCCTGTAAGTTATAAAACACTTTTATTCATATTTTGTGTATTTAACACATTTAGTGTATTTCCTACAGTCTTAAGTTCAGGATAATCTTCACTTCAACATTATCTTTTACATGTAACAACAAATTGTCCTTTGAATATCCAATGATTCTTTTTCAACTCGGAGGAACGTGTGATGGAAACGTTCTTGTTTTTGTTATGGTGTTATCTGTCAGCCAATCAGCTGCCAGCGTGATAACTGTTCAGCAGTTTGTGTCTCGAGGGGGAAAACATCCCTGTGTGAATCTGATGAGTTTGTAAAGCGGCAGATAAAGATCACCGAGAAGTTTCTCTGTTGAGTGAAGCTCACTGATGTTCTCCTGTTCTCTCTCTTCTCTTTTAGGGTCTGTTCGGATTAAAGGTATGAAATCGTCGAGTGGAGCACTTGACCTCCTCCATCGCTCTGCTGCGCGTTGATAACGCATTTAATTATAAAGCCGTCACAGTCTCCAGTCTGTATCAGCACCGGTTTATATTTATATTTATGTTTGTTGTGCTCGTCTGCAGGGTTTGAAAGGATACCAGGGTCCTCCTGGTCAGCCCGGCAGGAAGGGCCTCCCGGTAATTTGAATTTGTCACTTTACAGCATCTTTCCTTCAGAGCTTCAGTTTCCTCTTTCTAACTTCATTTGTGGCTCAGGGCCCACCCGGTGCCCCTGGTCCCCCGGGACAGTCTGTGAACATGACTGTGACTCAACTCAAGGCAAGTTATCCTCATCTCTGGTCTCCAGCTGGCGTTCAGAAGAACACGTGCTTTACACTAAACACACCTTCTGTCCCCAGGACCTGATGTACGTGTCCGACAAGCCCAACCTTCCCCTGATCCAGACCCTGCTGGACTCTCTGCAGCAGGACCTGCGGCTGCTGGTGGATCCCCCCGACGGCAGCAAAGAGCATCCGGCCACCACGTGTCTGGAGCTGTGGCTCTGTCACCCCGAGTTCAGCAGTGGTCAGTGCTCAGTACAACCCGAGCACACACTGGGTGTATTTTCTTTTATTTTATCAGCTGAAGCCGAGGTGTTTGTTTAGAGAGGAGAGTCAGTCCGCTGTGTCTCACTGTGAGGACCTGCTCTTCAGTTCAGGCACAGCTCACCAGCCTCTCTCTGCAGGGATGTATTACATCGATCCCAACCAGGGCAGCCCGGCCGATGCTGTGCTGGCTCACTGCAGCTTCTCCTCCACTGCACAGCAGACCTGCCTCCATCCCAGAGACTCTCAGGTACGAGGGACACATTTCACCTCTGGATCATGTAAAAGAAATTGAATTAAAAAATGATGTTCTACCTTTTATTACATTTAAAGAGCTAAACAAATACAGCCGAAGAGAAAGAACTTTGATAATAATGCTCTTCTGGACTGAATAAAGGATTCAGATGTTGTTATTTCTCATTGTGTTTCTGTATCTGGATGAAAACACAACACTCAGTCAGCCCTCACCTTTTCTTCTCTGCTCTGCTGCCGTCAATAACACATAAAAACACAGATCAAAGGAATAATATGGATTGGTCATGGTGGGGGGGCTGACAGGTATCCAAAGGTATCCAATTTACCGCGGGTTCCTCCTGCGGCGGCATGCTAATCCACTGACCTTCACAGACACGCACGTGAGAGCACGACTCGCATTCAGATTTGCAAAATGAGCGCTTTCTCTCTCCGTCCGCCTGCAGCTGCCCATGAAGGCCTGGATGAACGAGTTCTCTGAGGAGGGGTCCTTCGAGTGGCTCAGCCGGCTGGAGCAGGGTTTCCAGGTGGGCGTGTCTCTCTCCTGAACGCCAAACCAACAAATTCAACATTCACCGTGGATTCTTCTGCAGGATCAATGACGCTATTCGCTCATTTCTGTTTATTTGTCGTTCAGTTCTACTACCCAGGCGCTAACGTGGTCCAGATGCGTTTCCTGAGGCTGCACAGCACCACTGCGGTCCAGAAGTTGACCTACTCCTGTCATCCAGGACATAGACTGGGCGAGACACAGAGGGACATCAAATTTCTCACCGACACCCGGAGGCAAAGTTACCTCGGAGAGCTCAATGACTGCGTGGTACGTCGAACAGCAGCTCTGTAATCCATATTCACCATCTGAGATGAATGAATGAACGTACAATGCTTGTGTTTCCTGTGCGTCAGCCTGGAGAGGAGATGGTTTCTGGACCTCGTGAGTCTGTGTTTGAGTTCGAGGACCTCCAGCTGCTGCCTCTCAGAGACTTGGCCGTCATGGCGGGAGGAAACGCCACGTTCCCGTTCGGCTTCACGGTCGGACCTGTGTGCTTCAGCTAGAGACGCTGGACCGCTGGCTCACAGGTCCGGGACTCGAACCTCTGTTCCAAACAAGGACTCCAGGAGGACAACTGGGACGTCTCCTCCCGCGTTGGGTGCTTTCCTCTTGTATTTTGGGGATTCGATCTCTTAAGTTGAGTGACTCCATGTTACTGAATCTGAGCGGGCACAAGTGCTCCCCGACCTTTTTGTTTTTTTTTTACGGAGAAGTCAGTTTTGTTTACAGAGACATTTATCTTGCATTGAATAATTTAAAAATGTACTTTGTTTTTTAACCTTTATATATGTTCTTTCTGCTCGTTGTCGTGTATTCAGGGCTTCTGTTATCGCCGGCCCATCGTGTAGATAAATGTCCCACCTCATCTCTAAACAATGTGTTCTGGATGGGGACACAGCTACTGTCGTCCCGTTGGCCACGTAGGACGGAGCCAGTACATTCTCTCACTGTACTTTAACTTTCTTCTACTGCAGGTGAACGGTTTCTCCGGGTGCTCTTCAAGTTCTCTTTGACAAAACAACATTTATTTAATTCCAGCAACGATAAAGGGGCCGATCCTATCTTCTCAAACATACTTGATACATACCGACTCTAATAAGATGCAACATAGCTCGTAATGTTTTCACAGTTTTCAGATAATTTCATGTATTCTCACATCTCAGGTATGACACTTTAATGATCAGGAGCAAAATGAGTCGCGTCTGAGTTCTGCTAAAACCTTTTTAAATAAATTAAACCAAAGTGAAGTAGCTCTTTTTAATGTTTTATATTTTCGAGAGAGGTCATAACACATTCAGAGATGCATGAAGCACCATGTTGGGTTGGATTTGATAAACTCTGGTTTTTAATAACTTCTAAGTCTTTTCAACTGATCGATAGTTCAGCTTTACCCTTCAACTTGTCACTGGAGCAGATTCTGACAGTTGAAGACTCTCAGTCAGTCCCACACCTCTCAGGGGATCAAACCCACTCCCCCAGGTTTCACAGAACAGATGTTCAGGGAATGTTCACAGTCACTGAAACATCAAAGTCATTTTCAAGAAGCGTTTAGAAATGGTCACATAAAACGTCATTGAAGGAAGAATCCATTAGGAATTATTGGAATGTTGACAGGAACTCAGACTCGGGCTCAAAGTTGAAGTGGAATAAAATGGTCGGTTATCATGGTTCCTTTTTTCCCCCCCGTCCCTGAAGGTCCATAACAAAAAGGTAGCAGCTGCTTTAATACATCATCCTCTGACAGCAAATGAGACTGTACCACATTTTCATGAGATTTCATTCTGCTACACATCTGTCCCACAGTCGTACACAATATAATTCACTGCTTTAACCATAGAGCTGTCGGATGGAGGCGTGTGAAGGAGGTTCTCTGTTTTTAAATTCTTGGTCAAGTTAAATGAGAAGTTTAAATTTTAAAGGTGTTTTGTGAATGCAAGAGTTAAAAAGGGGCTGGTCTGCAGTGAAGGGAGCTCACTGAAATATGATTTAACATTACGTGAATTATAATTAAATTTGATCTGATCAGAATATGTCTCATTTAAGCAGTTTACACATCAACAACAATACTGTATTTTTTCACTGTACTGTAAAGATCAGTTTGACGGTTTCAGAATTTTCTGTTGGACCGAACTTCTGCTTCATAATCAGAACTTGAGAATCAGGACTGTGTCAGCAGTGAGTGGAGTAGAGTCACGTGCAGTCTGCAGGGAACAGAGGATTCAGAGGAGTAAGATCTCAGGGAGCGGAGGTTACCGGCCTCGTTCAATCAGCAGCTCTGAAGCTGGGAAACAAAATGGAGTCCATGAGAGTTTAAGGGTTTTAGCCACCGGTTTGTTCATTCTGGTTGTTGTCATGTTTTTGTATTTACATTTGATGGTCATCATTCTACATGATTGCCTTAGCTGGCTGAGACTGATCATTGTTACTTTACTTGTTTGTGTTTTTACAAATTGTCATTTTAAAAAGATATAAAATGACATAGGTGTTGTGTTGTTCCTTCATCAGCTCGTTCATCAACTCGAATAAGAATCAAAGCTCCTGTAGTTTTGTTTTGGAGAAAAAAGCAAGAAATGTTTAAGATAATAAGTTTGTTAAAGCAAAAAAGGGAAAACAAAAAAAAACATGAAATTTGATTTAACAGAATAAAAATATGAAGGTGTACAATAACTAAAATAAATTTAAACTTTTGACTTTTGAAATATAATATAAATATAATGAAATTATTAAAATATTCTGATTTAATATAAATTATATGTTACAAATAATAAATAACAGATGAAAAATAATGCATCAAAAATAAATAATATTTACATTTGAGTTGGGTGTGGGCAGGTCACTGCAGGGTTAACGCCCACACTGTCGCATGACCGCCCCACGTGACCACAGACCCGCCCCCTCAGCGCTGACACTTCCGCATCACTTCCTCCTTCAGCTAGCTTTAGCATGTGTCTCTGTGTTTACATGGTGTGACGGCTCATGACGCGGACTCCCCGCCTCACGTCGACAGTCGGAGCCGCTGCTGCGTTTTCATGTCGGCGCCCGTGACGGAGGAGAAGCATCTCTGTCCGTCCAGAGACAACGAGCGCAGGCAGGAAGTTAATCCCCCCGCTGCTAGCTAGGCTAACGGTGGGTTAGCTTCCCGGAGGCTCGCGTCGTCTGTGAACCGGTGAAGCAGCAGGAAGGTGAGGGGGGGCGGGGGCAGCTCACCTGAGGGGGGTACCAATATGTCAGGGGTGGGGGGGGGGCTGCATAGGTACAGGTGAGCCTTTGCTTCAAAAGCTGAATGGTCAAAATCAGATGTTTACATTTTGTCATCATGAATGAGTTCTTAAAGTGTTGAACCTGTAGAGGCCTTCCACACTGAAGGAACTTTAAAAAGGTGTGTGTGTGTGAGAGAGAGGGGGATATATATATATATATATATATAGAGAGAGAGAGAGAGAGAGAGAGAGTTCTCTCTTGATCTCTGCACAGGACAGTAAATATAGAAATTCATAGAAATGCAAAAGTAGTGTTTTTAAGATCAATTATTAAGAACTACTTAATTATTTTGACAATTCAAGGAAGTCACCACCACACATTCAAATACAGAATCATGATGGTCTCAGCCGGTGAAGCAGAAGGCTGACAAACACGTTTGTTTGAGACATTTGGTCTAACTGGAACTGCAAGTATTTTGCATTATGTGACAAAGCTCTTACAGGTTAAGTAACTTCAATACATGGAGAAAGTCTTTCTAAAGTCGATATACTTTTTATATTCTGGTGTTCCTCTAACCACTGGCCTCCAAAAGCCTCAAAGGAATTATAACATTTACTATACTCTTTTACTCTACTCATTTACATTACTGCCATTTAATTGACATATATGATTGATAGCTTGATCATGAAGAGAGTCGTTAATTTTAACGTTGATTGATCTGTTCCATCAGAGCCTTCAACAGCTTCTATGACCTTTGATCGTCTGCCCCCATCAGAGGATGTATCCGCCCTCCAGAAAGGACTTCATCGCTCTGACGCTCAGTGATCCCCACAGCCACGCCTATAACAACGGCAAGCACCGCCGACAGTCCTGCTGGAGGGTGAGTGGTCCCGTCATTCCATGTGCAGACGATCGTGTTCATTTCTGGGGTATTTTTCTCCTGGAACACACATGTAGCGTGTTCCCCCGCACGCCATGATTGACAGGCAAACGCAGAAAACCGCTGAAGAGACAGAAGGGATATTATAAACGTTATGGATTTTATGACGGATTTCCCTCAGTGCTCCAAATGGCCCGGTCAACCATGTTGGACAGATGTGTGTGTCAGAGGGAGGGGAGTTGGGCAAGGTGGAGTCGATGAAAGAGGATTTTACTCATTTGAAATAGAGCAGAAATGGGAAATCAATGTGTGGCTGTCAGGGTTGATGTTGTGGTCAGACAACCACACACCAGACCAAATCAATGTACACTGTCACCTCAGGTGTCTGGGTTGGATGAACACATGTACATGAACAGGTATTGCAGGATATTATGAGGTGACTGAGTCTGAGCGTGTATCAGTTTTCACCTTCAGTCAATAAGTAGCTGTAATGTTTTCCTCTCTGTTGATTTATTTTACAGCTTTACATCAGCTTTTTAGATTTCTTGATTCTGAGAAAGTTAATTACCGTTTTAACGCAATTAAATCTCCTGTAAAAAGCCCAAAGCAGCGTTGTCAGCTCACATCGAGGTACTTCATTCTATGTGAATTTAAAAGGCAAACCAGCCACTTCATCGACAGATAAATAACATTTTTATCACGGCTATATATCAACAGACATTTCTTCTATAAATCCAGTTTTATTGTCGTGACACCGTTCTGGATCAGCACTCTCCTGTACCTGTGGTCGTCAAATTTGACGACGGTTTATGGGAACACCCTTCTCTGCAAATCACATTCAGTTGAGTGGCTCATTGGCTCCATGTTGGCTCCTCACACAGAGAGATAAGTTTCTTAAGAAATACCTGTCAGATGGAAATGGAGAACCAGAAAGCTTCCAACCAGTTATTCTTTGGATTTTTGGATTTTGGATATGAGAAAATATTTAAAATCTTCAAGTATTGCACAGGAGATTTTTTTGACAAGGAACCTGTAAGCTGCACAGAATGCTCTTGTTTGAATGAGCTGGGTCTTTTGTTGTTTGTATGCTGCATTGCTGCTCTCTCACACGAAGGCACAATCGTTTCATGGTGTTGCACCGGTGTTAATTAGAGGAGCTGACTGAGCTGTAGCAGCCTGTCTGTTGCTCCTGTCTCCTGGGACATCCTGACTCTGCCCCTCCCTCCGCACTACTCAGGTGAACAGCTTACATTGTTTATTTGGGAGCTTGAACACGCCCGGTGGAGAGATGTTGAGTTTATCCAGGGTAAGGTTTAAATCTGCTGGTTTTGAAGAAAGGATAAACAGATATGTATGACTTTTACAACGGCGAGGAGGAAGTGGGTAAATCTGTCTTCAAACACTTGTAATTTGATCCCAGCGCCGTAACTTCTGTTTGTTTATTTGCCGACAGAAATGGAAGCAGTTGTCTCGGCTCCAGCGAAGCCTCATCCTGCTCCTGCTGGCTCTGCTGCTCATATTTGGACTGCTCTCATATCCAAGCCTCCTAGAGCAATGGGGAGGTAATCACTGGTCACCGACAGAAACCTGTCATTAATTATTTTAATAACAAACTGTCTCATTACTTATTGAAGAAATTATTTGGATTGTCTCTTTATTGTGTTGGGCTTTTTCTACCTGTGAAGGTTTTATCATCCTTGCAGGCATGCCGTCCTCGTAGCTTTAGCCTGAGCTTGATCTCTTGTTGCCCTTAGATCTGTCTGACAGGGAGGACTGGCTGGAGCTGGCTGACAAGGAGTTGAATGCACCTCCTCCTGCGCTGAAGCCTGTGTTGGGTGTTGCTGCTGCCAAAGTCCTCGCTCCAGTGCCGCAGCCACATTTGGGACCAGCTGATATTCCAGATACTGTGGCCGAGCCCAAAGGAGCAAACTTCCCTATTTTGGCAAAGCCTCCCATTAAGGTTTGAATTATTAATTTATCACAGCAACATAAACATGTTTCCCCAAATTCTAATGACAGCTTTGGAGCGTTCATGTTGTGTCCCCTGTTTCTAGCTCTAGCTTTTTGTTTATCTGCAGAAAAAGACAGTTACAAACAAGAGAGGTCCTCCGGGCACGAGGAAAGATGGCAAGGCTTCAGACGGTGGAGAAAATCAAGAGCAAGTGGCTGTTCAGGAAGAAGAAGGAGGGGAGGATGGGGATAAGGATAAGAAAATTGTCAGGTGATTTGTTTGTTTCCCTGTTCCTGCTCAGAAAATTTGCATTTTAATACAAAAATACTCGAGATCTGAACCAAATTTCTGGCGTCTGCTCTCGGGCCTTGTGGCAGCCGTCTCGTCTTTTGGTGGTTCATGAATCTGGGAGGCAGTCATAAATAATTCACGCAGGTGTTTTCTGCTCTTGTCCTGCAGCTGGAGAGGAGCGATGATCGAAGCCGAACAGGCCACAGAGCCTTCACCTTCGGCCGCTGAGAAAGACGCTGCAGCGGCGCCGGCCAACCCTGCTGACACAGCCCCATTGGAAGGTAAGCACGTGACTGCTGCTTCTCCTGTTGAGAAATTAGAGGCACACTGCAGGAATTACTGCTTCTATTTAGTCTGTTAAATGATAAATCTAACCAAGGTCACATCACTCAGTCTCTGGTATTGTTGGACTGACAAGAGAAGCCACAGGAGTCAAAGTTCCTGTCGTTAGAAGTCGGCAGCACAGTGGGACAGAGGAAAGCTGATGCGTCCTGGCTCTGTCTAGGACGTTACTGAATTTCCCCTCAAATAGATTTTTTAAAGCACTCACTGGCCAGCTCTGCTTTTAAAGTTTCAATACTTTCAACTCTTTGGATAAAGCCCTGACGTACTCAAAGCAGCAGCATTAACACATGGCACAGAATATTCTATCCGTGCACTGAAAGTAATCACTGTAGAGGGAGAGAGACTCTGAGAAGAAATACAGGCTTTACACTTTCATTTCTTACTTCTTTCTTTCTCTGCGGACCACTGCAGCTTCAGCTGGAAAGGTGGACAGGCTGGAGGCCGTGCGTGACGCCTTCAGACATGCATGGAAAGGCTACAAGGCCCATGCCTGGGGTCATGACGAGCTCAAGCCCATTTCCAAGTCATTTGGGGAGTGGTTCGGTTTGGGGCTGACCCTCATTGACTCTCTGGACACGATGTGGATCCTGGGGCTAAAAGAAGGTAGAGGGTCTTTCGTCACTCAACTTAGAACAAACAAATGCCAATCAATCTTTCTTTTCCTCCTCACCCTTGTCTTCTGACTCCACTCAGAGTTTGAAGAAGCAAAGAACTGGGTAGAGAACGAGCTCACCTTCAACAAGAATGTGGACGTTAACCTTTTTGAGACGACTATCCGCGTCCTCGGGGGTCTGCTGAGCACCTACCACCTGTCAGGCTACCAGCTCTTCCTGGATAAAGCCGTGAGTCGACTCAAAGGGTTGATCTCTTAACTTAGCTGCAATGCTAACATGAGTCACTCATCATTCTATCCTTTGTTCTTCTAAACCCCTAAAGAAAGATCTGGGCTCCAGGTTGATGCCGGCCTTCAAAACTCCCTCAAAGATTCCGTTTTCAGACGTCAACATCGGAAAGGGAACTGCCCACCCCCCGCGGTGGACGTCCGACAGCACACTGGCCGAGGTCACGAGCATCCAGCTGGAGTTCAGAGAGCTGAGCCGCCTCACCCAGGAGCCACAGTATCAGGTCAGGACGACTCCAGGATCTTAGAGTATTCATCAAAGTGTTCTTCAGTGTGGGAGTGTGGGAATTATTTTTGCATTACTTGAAATGCTCAGCGATGGACTGTGACAAGATTGGTTTCAGTGTTTAAACAACGTTTCCCTGGTTGAGACTGAGCGTTTCTCTTCAGCTCAACTCAGACATTAAGCGCAGCTCGCAGTGACAAGCGTGGACTGGGGTTCGCTCTCGCTCCATCACGTTGTCACAGTTTGAGTGATTCCAGGAACGAGAGCTCGCGCCGTTGATTTTCCCACCAGCTTGACAGGAACTTGAGTAATGTCTGTCATAACCCGAGCCTGCCCCCTTGAGATGCAGCTTTTGATGAAGCCAGTTTCCTCAAAGTGGGGAACTGCGTTTAATTTTCCACTGATAAATCATTATATTCAAACTGCTGCTTTTTCTTATTTTCTCACATTTGTTAATTTCTCTTGAAGGAGGTTGTGGACGAGGTGATGAAGCTGGTCCACAAGCTGCCGGGCAAACACGACGGCCTGGTGCCCATGTTCATCAACACCAACAGCGGACAGTTCTCCCACAAAGGAGTCTTCACGCTGGGAGCCAGGGCGGACAGCTACTACGAGTACCTGCTCAAACAGTGGCTGCAGGGGGGAAAGAGCGAAGACGAGTAATTTCACTTTTTTACATTTCTGAGCTGAAGTTCCTCTGAGAAAGGAGGAGGAGACTTGAACTCAGAACTTTAAAGCAGCTTTGGTCATTCAGACTTTCAAAGACGACTGTGGGCTTAGATGTTTCAGAAACTAAAAATCTGCTGCTGCTCCTCAGATCATTTCTTTCAAGCTTGTTAAGCTCGTATTCAGATGGAGAACTCTCGGAGGCAGAACTCCACTTTGAGACTAATGTTGCGTTCTCGACGTGTGTGTTCTCTGCAGTCTGCTAGAGGACTACCTGCAGGCTGTGGAGGGCGTGAAGAAGCACCTCGTGAGACAGACGGGCCCCAGCAGATTAACCTTTGTTGGAGAGCTGTCCCACAACCGCTACAATGCCAAGATGGTACTGATGCTCACGGGAAGTCATTGTGGGAAATACAGGGGTCGTCAGCTCACACTCTCCTGATTGCCCCCGTGTCGCTCCTCTGCAGGACCACCTGGTTTGTTTCCTGCCCGGGACGCTGGCACTCGGGGCCCACAATGGCCTCCCTGCGGACCACATGGATCTGGCAGTGCAGCTGATGGAGACGTGTCACCAGATGTACACGCAGATGGAGACGGGGCTGAGCCCAGAGATCGCACACTTCAGCCTGCAGGCCAGTGACGGGCGGGACGTCATTGTCAAGGTACCGCCGGAATTTTCTCTCATAATGAACGCCATGTTGACTTTTTATATCGTGCTCAAAGTCTTAAATTCTAATGTTAATTACAGTAACATAAATGTTGTTGTCCTGCAGCCTGCAGACAGACACAACCTGCTGAGACCAGAGACAGTGGAGAGTCTCTTCTACATGTACAGATTCACTAAGGACACAAAGTACAGGGACTGGGGCTGGGAGATACTGCAGAGCTTCAATAAGTACACCAAGGTATCAGTTCCACTTTAATTCTCCTGTCACTTCAGATGCAGCAAAGAAAAACGAGTCTTGTTTATATTTCTTCATGTTTCATCACGTTAGCAACTTTTGATTAAGTCATGATTTGTCTTGGCTCTGAATCCAGTCTGGGCTGATTTACACTCAAGTAAACTGAAATCTAACTCTGGGTTTGAGGAATGCATCACGGCAGGAAAATGAAATCAAAAGGAAAAATGTTGAAACTGAAGTGCGATTAAAGGAGGCGTTCAGGTTCATTTAACTAATTTATTCAATTTAGAAAGGTTTGCCTGAGTCTTTTAAACAGTTCTGACAAAAACCTACGACTCACACAAGAGGAAAGAAACGGGCTCGTATGTCTCCTTTAATAATAAAGACAAAGTGGCATTAGCTCCCGGCCTCGCTGGGCTTTAAGGAAAGTCAAACATGAACCATCAGAGATTCCTAAGCCTTATTAAACGGCTCCGACCCCTCCTCCAGGTCCCTGATGGTGGTTACACGTCCATTAACAACGTCCGTGACCCCGTTAACCCCGGGCCCCGGGACAAGATGGAGAGTTTCTTCCTGGGCGAGACGCTGAAGTACCTGTATCTGCTCTTCTCTGACGACACGCAGCTGCTCAGCCTGGATAAGTACATCTTCAACACAGAGGCGCACCCTCTCCCCATGTGGCCCTCGGCGCCCAAGTGAGGTTACCGCGCAGGACTCATCTCTCATGACAGACACGGTGTCTCAGGGTCCCGTGTGAGTCAAACGGCTGCTCGGTCAGGGACACGTCCAGGCTGGAGTGACGCAGATCTGTGGTGTCCACCGTCTTTTCCACATGAAGGAGTTGATTATTTTTCCTTTTTCTGAATTTTTTTTTAAATAAGGAAAATGTTTCTGTTGGAGCTGGTCTCTGATGAAAATCACTGACAATCTGGGGATGAAGGAAGAGGAAGAATGTGGGGGTGTGGTCACAATTACCACCTGTTTTGCTTTTCAATTTTAGGTGTAGGCCCACGTTAGTCTCTCATGAATTCACCACACGCTCATCACTTTGTTGTCCCTCTCAGGACATTGTCTCCTGGGACTGGTCTGTCCTGGGTTTTCCTGGAGGAGAGCGCAGTCCCAGGGCAGCTAGTGCCTCACTGACACACAAATAAGATGGACGGCGTGTCTCTAATTCCTCCAGAGCCGTGGCCCTCAGGTTGTCGGCAGCGCACTTGAGAACGACTGATAATTGGATCTTTTCCCGCAGCAGCTGGAATCTACAGTATCTGACACCAAAATACCAGTTTAAAGGGAAATCTGGTCTTTAAATGAAGAGCATTGGTACAGAGGAGTTGTGGTTTTTAAATTGTGTTTAAATGTCCTAAAAGTTTGAGGGTGAATTGATTAGTTTGAATGTCGACACTTGTTAATTTTTTGGGGGGAGATTTTGTCACGACAAGAAGTCTCATCTTGAGTTTTATTAAATTATTTTTTCTTTATATATCAGATGGAGGAGAATTATCTGAGGCCGCCACGCAGCCTTAAATCTGCTGCGCTGTGAAGTTGGATCCAAATGAACGGAGTCATCACTTCCTGTGTCAGGGACGATAAACACGCAGACGTTCATTCATCCTCTGCTCACACGTGGAGTCGTGGGGAATTGTTTTCCTCCTACTTGAAGGAGTTTGATTCATTGCTGTTAAGCAGTCGCTGATTTCCCGTCAAATGTGATGTAGAGCAGCGCGGGAGCTTTGTTCTCCATATGCTCACCGTGACAAATCATTTTGAAGGATGTATCCGGTGCGGTGTGCGCGTGCTGCTTGAACAAACATCCCGATCCGGGACAAAAGGTCACACTTTATCCGTCTTCTTCTTGTCCCGTGGACTTCGTCCAACACAGAGCCATAACCCGCGTCGTCAGTGAATGTGCTCGACACTTGCCAACGCTCTGCTGTGCCTGAAATGTAAATGATGCTTCCGTGGTTTTGTTCTTTTATTGCTGCTGCATCAGTGGTGTTTACTTGTGAACTGCTACATGTGAAATATTTTGACAGCGGGCGGAGGGGGGGGGGGGGGGTACATATTTCTAAATGAGTAAACGGTTTCCAGCTCGTCTACTGAATCAAACCTGTGCGTCTGCTGATTTGTTAGATTTCTCTGGTCTCCTGCGCTGCCGTGTCAACAAAGTGCTGCATCGTGCCCCGTCCTCAATTTATCCCCTTAAATATAATTTCAGAAACCCTGTCTGCAAAGGCCTTCCAGCGACGAAGCTGCGTCCTCAGTGAGACTCGTCTGTCCAGATGCGTCCATGGAAAGTTGGACATGACAGGTTTTGGCTGAGTGAGGACGTGAGAACAGCTTCAGTTTGGGTTTATCAAGTGAATCCTTCATCTGAAACTCGTCTGATAAGATCTGGATGAGCACAATACAAACAAAACCTAATCTGCCAGGAACGCTCCACACTTGAGAGGACGCGGCATCAATCCATTGTTCCTGATTGTCATCGAACTCGGCGAGAGTATAAAAATCGTTCATCCCTCAGATTGAAGTTGTTTTTCCAACCGTGGCACATTTGTTTTTATTTATTTTTTTCCCTACAGTGTTTAGATGATTTCAGATCAGTCGTGTTCACTCTAAAGATTCTGCCTCATCTGCTGTCACAGATTTTTGTACAGCAGCGGATAAAAGACCAGACTCGGTGAGCTCCCACAGAATCTGAATTAAATTCACTCTGAGGCTTCGTGTTCTCGTGGTTCTGAATAATTAAAGAACGCGGCGCCGGCTAATCATGTAAGAGGTTGTTTGTTAAATTATGAAAGTGGTGAAAGTGATTCTGAAGAGGGATTGATGTGCAGCGTTTTCTCTGCTGTTGGTCAAAAACAATGTTATTTTAAAAGTAATTTGGATCCAAGCCATGCAGCTCTGCTATTTAAAGGGATTAAGATGAGGATCAATAATAGTTCAACGCTAGGAACAAAAACCACATTTCAGTGGACTCATTTGTGAAAAGCTATTTATCCTCAAATCCACATCCACTGTGCATGTGACTGAACACTTTGTATGCTGTGTCATGTTCACCCAATGCAAACTATTTTCCTGCCGCCTAAGTTTTTAAATAAAAGTTTCCAGCAAAGTTTTTGTACTGTATCTTGTGTCCAGCTGACTTTTTTTTTTTTTTTTAATCCCAGACCTCAATTTGCTTCAGCCTGAAGCGTTGAGCTTTTCAGTAGTCTAACACCAGGGGGCAGCAGAGGCCACCCACCACTAATGATCCTAATGGAAGCAGGAGCTGCAGATGTTTCTCATCTGTGGATCACTGAGGTCAGGGATTGATCTGTACTGTTTTTCTCACTTCTATCACTTTCCTTCTGTCTTTGGTTTATTGATTGGCCGTGTTTTTGTTGATTAGCTGTAATCTTTTTAAGATTTTTAAGTTTTCATCTTTTCTGAGCTTCCTGCCGATTCTTCTGATGTCGAAGGCCGTCTCGCTCCAGACATTCTGGTCGGGTGTTGTTGTCATTAATCATGTCAGTCCTTCCTAAATGAAAATATGGTAAAATCCAATCGTGAGAAATGTTCAGTGGTGAAAGCCTCTGATGGATAAACCATAATTCTGACCAAACTCAAATGTCTGTGTCGATTTGACCGTCTACAAACTGATTCCCTCATTGATCCTGTTCCAGTTTCCACCAGATGGTTTTAGACTCCAAATATAATCCATCACTCTTTAAACCCTCGGTGCATAATTAGCTGTGTGTGTTTCTCAGGTTTAACCTGAGGGGTGTTGGGTGTTAGTGTGTAGTGGTTCTGCTCTGAGGCTTTCAGCCCGAGGCTTGAACCTGCCTCTCTCTCTCTCTCTCTTCCCCCAATGAAGTGAAGAATACATTTTCAGACTAATTGTTGCCTGAGGGACGGATCAGAAGACACTCTCTGAGCTTTTTGTCAACACACCGGCCTTACGAACGTTGCAGTTCCTCTGTATTCAGATCGTGTGACTGGGCGGCACCTCAACATTTTACTTTACGGCACAAAGCTGCAGCTCCTCTCTTCAGCGTCTGTCTCTAAAACTATTAGCACACTCCACGCTTGCTCCTTTAAAGCAGGACTCCTGTTTTTGATTTTCTCCCCCCTGCTCCTCTCTCCTCCGCCTCGGGGGCAGGTGATCCGTGGACGGCTCAGTGCCAATCCTCTTGATCACTTGAGAGCTGGATTCATCCGAGCAGCCGGAGAGCTTTGGCTCCAGCTCGGAGACGTGGGCTGATATCTATCAGAGAAATGTCAGCCTCCATCGTGTGGTCTCTCAGATGAGAAATTAAAGCAGAGGCTGGCGGACTGAAGGCAGAGATGATGAAGAGGCTGACAAAACCATCTTTGTTAGTTACTTTGAAATCTGTTCCTCAAACGCCTCCTCCAATCGTCGGGGTCAGAGGACACAGAGCTGCCGGACATCAGGTTTTACTCGCTGATACACATCTACTTTGCCAGAATATATAAACAAATATAATCGTACTTTAAATAATCAAAAGGAACATTTTCTTTTCTTGTTGCTTGTGTTGTTCTTCTATTTCATCAGAGGCCCCGAGGGGCTCTCTCTTCTCTCTTTTCTGAATTCATTCACGCTTTAAAGAAACAAAACTTCTTCTACTTTCCACGTCTCATCTCATCTGACGAAGGTCAAAGCTGCACTTTTTGACAAATGCTCTTCTTTGTTGTCAGGCAGGCCTAATCCTTATATATGTGTTTGTTCAGTGGAGAGACTCCGGCTCCATCACAAGGGGACTTGTGAGAAATGTGTCTGAGGAGGGAACCCACGACTCCACACTTCCTGTCGGCGTCTCTGGTCCCGCCTGAAGCAGCAGCAGCAGAGCGGCGAGCGTCTTGGTTCAACGGCGGCGGTGAGGGCGAGCGGCGCTGATGTGAATCTGCAGAATGTGCGGCGGCGGCGGCGGCTCGTGATTGATGTCCAGTTTATGCCCGCAGATCATCCGACCCGTCGTTTCCAGTGAGCTCAGCCAGGGGCCCTGCAGGCTGGGTGTACGAACCATTAGAGCCGCGCCCCAGTCGTCAATCATTAACGAACGCAGGGCGGCTGTTGATGGGCCAGGGTTAAATATTCCTGTCCCTCACGTGTCCCTGGGTGTCCACAGTCCTCAGGCTGTCCTTTAGTTGTGTCTTCAGTTGGATTTTCCCTGCAGCTGCTAACATTAAAATGTGAGAAATTCAAACTTCAGCCAGACCTTTAAACGTGAATTCACTCTCCGGAGCTCGAGCTCTCACAGTCTCTGTCACAATTGAGCTTTAAAACGTTCGAACGTCCCTCCACACAAAGAGAAAGCAATTACACTAAATCCTTATCAGTTAAATGTCGCGGCGAAGCACCGACTCTGAATGAAACTCTGGTCCCTTCTGCTCAATAGAGCAGGTTTTAAAATGAATCGACGGGAGAAGTTGAGCGTGAGTCACTGAGGTGTGAGTCCTGCAGCTCACTGAGCGTCAGGCCGAGCTGTGACAGCTGATCTGCTGTTGACGTGACGGGGAGTCGATGCATTGTCTTGAGCTGATGTCGGAAGAAGATATTTTTAAGACTTTTTTTTGTGACATCCCTTGAAAGGATGTGAACTTGATCCTGTTTCCATAGCGACACATTTGCAAATGATGTTTCAGACGTGAGCGTCACTGTGGGCTCGGTCTGTGTTTCAGTATTTCCTGTTTTTCAGATTCTTACAGTTAAATACGACAAAACACACCTTTGAGGAAATCTGGACGCTTGAGATTCCAGTTTGGTCCGTGTCCAGTCTGCTAACATGGAGGAGGATCTCAGAGCTCAAACATCCCAGATCAACACGAGCCAAAAACATTTCCCCCCTCTTCAATTATCTTTAAAAGTGATGAAAGCTGACGACTCTGCCGCCGTGACCGGTTACAGCTGATTAGGTGCCGCGTTCAGGCCTCGTTAAACCTGCTGAGTGACCAGTTAACCATGAAATGGGCCCATTACCTCCAGTCTACTTTGCTTTTGGGAAACATCTTTCCTGGAGGTTCGGTGCTGTGGTCCCACTGATCCACTGCAGGGAGCAGATAAAAACCCAACTCCTCAGCTCGGTGTCCATTCCTTCTGTTTTCATTTGTCCCGCTGTCTCTGTCCCGCTGTCCCTCTCTCCTTTGGTGGAATATTCGTCTGTTTAAACTGCAGCTCTGAGCCATTCGTCACCACAGAGGCCTCCGTCCAGCCGCCGTCGTTCGCAGCTGATACCATCTCCGGTTTGTTTGTGACTGATCTCACAGTCGACAGGGTTCAGCTCCACTTTGTTTCCTCTGGCTGCAGCGCCACAAACTCCTGGATCAGGGATTCCAGGCATTAGACTCCACCGGCTGACCTGCAGGGAAAGAGGAAATTGTAAAATCGAATCTGGGACAAATCTACAAAACTGAGTTTAATATTTTGAAGATGCACTTTAAGAATGTTGTTTGTAAGGTTCGTATTTTTATTTTTTTTCACATCGTTCCTGGTTGTCTGTGTTTAATCCTCTCGCATTTAATTTGATTGTTTCCTTTTCCTCTTCCTCCTGTACTTCCTTGTAATCCTTCCTCCTCTTCCTCCTCTCGTCAGGTTTCCTGTTCCTGTTGTTGTTATTTTTTTTGTTCTTGTTGAATAGTTTGTTTATGTGAAACAATTTAAGGTAAAAATAATGATTACCTGTGTTATTTTTAGTAACCTGGTCGCGGCCGTGTCTGTGCTGTCTGTCATTGGCTGCTCGCTGCTGCGTCATTTCCTGCCGGAGGACGCTGTGAGGTGGACGATCTGTCAGGCGCCTCAGTCGCTGTAGTAAACTGAGGAGGAGACGGCGCGGAGCTGCGGTTCACCTCCACCGGACCACTGACACCACCGCCGGACGCAGCCGGATACAAGCTGCCCTCCTCGGGACTCCGTCTGGAACTAAACCCGGGGGGTGACCCGCTCCTCCGGACGCACGGAGTACAAACAGAAGTTTTCCCCCTTCTCTCCATGGAGGAATTCCTTTTTCCCCCCTTGGATTTCGCGCGTAGCCGAGTGGAAGTAGTGCCCAGCCTCTGCGCGGCTCCACCCGGGGCTTGCTGTCGGTGAGGCGGACACCTGACCCGACGCTCGGCGCTAAGCTCCGACGGAGCCGGACCAGGCTTCGACGCGCCATTACGCACGCGAAGTTTTCCGAATCCAATCGTTCCGCTAATTTCCTAATGATGGTAAGTGGCAGTTAATGAGTCGACTGTGAGGTTGGATCCGTCGGACTTGTTGAAGTTGCGCATTTCTCGGATCTACCGGCGGAATTGTGCGCAGCAAGAAGGGAATAGGAGGAGGAGGAGGGTGGTGGGGGAGCCGTCATGGATGCAGCCGGAGCGCGCGTCCCCCAGTGGTCGTGATGCCAGGCGCCGCGACGCCAGCGCGTAATGCCCGCTCCACTCGCCCTCTGAGCCCGCACCGGTGTGGCGCCGCGGCCCGGTCCCGCCGCTAGGATGAGCAGCACCGACCTGGAGCGCATGTCGCTCAGCTCCTCCGCCAACTCGGTGGCCTCCAGCGCGCGGACGCTCTCGGCCAACGTGAGGAAGCTGCACAACGCGCTCAACCTCCTGCTCAGCGACCTGGAGCGGGAGCAGTTCATCCACTGCCTCAACGTGTACCACTCCAAGCGCAACGTGTACGACCTGGTGCAGACCCTCAACGTCATCCTCAACGCGCCCAGCAAGCGGCAACTTCTGCCCATGCTGCGGCTCGTCATCCCCCGCTCCGACCAGCTCCTCTTCGAGCAGTACACCTCCGAGGGCCTCTACCTGAAGTCGGATCTAGTGGCGAGCAATGGCACCGCCGAGCCCCCGCCGGGCGACTTCCCCAGCGCCAGCCCCACTCCTCCTCCACCCGCTCCTCCTCCTCCTCTTCCCGCCGGGCACTTCTCGCCCAGCAGCCCCGCGGAGTTCCAGGTGGCGCTGCGGGGCTCCCCGGACAGTTTCAGCACCAGCAGCGACGGGACGTCTCCGCTGGTGCCGCTGCTCGGGAGGAACTTCATCCACGAGCCGCCGGGCGAGCTCCGGCAGGTCAGCATGAAGCGGCACAAGAGCAACGAGGGCCTGGGCTTCAGCATCCGCGGCGGCTCGGAGCACGGGGTCGGGATCTACGTGTCGCTGGTGGAGCCCGGGAGCCTGGCGGAGAAGGAGGGCCTGCGCATCGGGGACCAGATCATGAAAGTCAACGACAAAGTGTTCGAGAAGGTCACGCACGCGGAGGCGGTGAAGGTAAGTGTGACTCCACACACACGCACACGCACGCAGCATCCCAGTCCTCCTCCCTGCCCCAGTCTGGTTCTGTTCTGACCTGTTAGATGCTCAGTGACGTCATTGATGTTGTTGTTTGGTTTGGACCTGGTTGTTCCTTGAGGTGTTGGCAGGGCTGGCTTTAGGATTTTAGTGGCCCCCAGAACAGGGAAGCCAAATCAGACACGCTGATCGTGTGGCCCCCTTCGGTGCAGTTATGGCCCTGAACAGCCTCATCTGCCAGCGGCCGGCTCTGGGCGTTGGCACTATAGTAAACAGGATGTGGGCCCCTTCAAGCAAATTATCCAGAAAGCATGCTGGTGAGGAGTTACTGTGGCAAAAGGTGGACGTGGCCCTAATAGAAAATAACGTGTGGTGCTGCTGTGGCCCAGATCTGGCAACCAGGAGCCCGACCGCCCCTGCTGCCATCAATCCACGTGTGGGCCAGCTCTGGGTCAAACCCATTTCTGTCCCCTCTCCGGGGCCTAACCAGCTCCCGCCTCATTTCCATTTGGCCCCAGCGTCTCAAACTCGACCTCTCCGCGCTAACGAGGATGCATTGTGTTTGCTGGAGGCTGCTGACCGTCTGCTGGAGCGTGCACGTGAGGCAGGCAGGTAACTGGACACCGTGGTGGCAGCTGGTAACCATAGTGCTGTGTGTGTGTGAACTCAGAGTACAGCTGGGGACGACTGGAGCCCTTGGCTCCACTGTGAGTGCCAGAGAGTGTAAAGAAAGCCTATTAGCAAATGAGGTGATAAAAGAGCATGTCTGATTTGTGCACGCTGCAGATTGATTCAGACAGGGGCCTTGCAAGGTCCTTGCTTTTTTTACGAGCCAGTTCATTGAGCTGAAAATGAATCCTGGGGATTTCTTCTCCTTTCCTGTTTTACCTCCTCCACTGGTATTGCCCAGACCGGCGGCTAAATGTGGACCCCTCATATCCCAGGATTCATTGTTCTTTATCAAAGGTCAAATCAATTGTAAACAATTTTTTTAGCTTTATTTGGCCGCTTGACTTAATTAGAAATGGATACCTGTTCGTTCCTGATCACGTCAGCCAGGGCGGTTCTGGTTTCACTTGTTTTAGAGCAAAATAACAAGGCCTCGAGGAGGAGGAGGAGGAACCCGGGCGCCATTAGGGGACAGGCTTTTTGCTGATTTTGTGTAATTTTGGCGCGGCTTTGTTGGACGGTGTGCCACTCCTGTTGTATAAATCCTATCCATATTGTTATCTGGCAGTGTTCCTCTTCCAGCCTCTCGGCCAAAAACAGATTTAATCTCTCGGAGACTTTGACGAATGAAAGAAAAACTGGAAAGATACTAAGCAGAGCGCACGTGTCCGCCAAGGCCCACATGGCTCATAAATATCTGTCCCCGTAATGCTACTGGTGTCGTCAAGCCCATCTCTGGGGAAATGGAGGAAACGTGAGTAAACACCCACCACGATAAAGAAAGTGAAGCTAATTATCTGTCTCTCGTCAGCTCATCTCCTCCCGTCCCTCACCTCTGTTCTTGTAATCGTGTTTCCTCCACCTTTGCGGTTGGTGTCCACTTTGTTTCCGACCGAGCGGAGTCTGTCTCTCGGCCCAGCGTCTTCATACGCGGTTATTTATCGACTCGTTTGGCGAAGCGAAGCGATCATTGTTCTACTTGTGTCTCGGCGGTGTGTCTCTGAATCGGCTCCCGAGACTAAATCGTTTGTGGAGGCCGTGGCAGAACGTTCCCGGGCCTCGTATCGAACGAGATCTCAAACTGCGTCGGAGGGAATACTAATGAGGGCATTAACCATCCACATATTTCCAATCAATTCCCTCCACATTTAAAGCCGCCTCTTATCCCCAGAGCAGAGGCCATCGATTCCTGCGACTGTATGAGAGAGTTTCCTCAAGTTCCTTTCACAGAAATGTTTTCTCCTCTTCTTCTTCTCCAGATACAGAGGAGGAGCGGGGAGCGGTGACTTCCTCCTCCCCTCACTTTATTTGTTTCTATGTGTTGCCTTCTCCTGAGATAAACTCCTCCGAGAGGTTAATCATCCACAAATGCAGTTCCGTTTTTGTCTCTCAGTGTTATCAGAGGCTTTTAAATATTTTGAAAACTGTAAACTCTGCCAGACGGTTTATAGAATCCATCATTAACGAGTGATGCTGTGCAGCCTCTCTCGTCTGGTGTCCTCTCGACCTGCA
Source organism: Pseudorhombus dupliciocellatus (assembly GCA_016785235.1). Taxonomy (NCBI): domain Eukaryota; kingdom Metazoa; phylum Chordata; class Actinopteri; order Pleuronectiformes; family Paralichthyidae; genus Pseudorhombus; species Pseudorhombus dupliciocellatus. Next base: position 1,806,489 of record JAFBJW010000814.1, read on the forward strand.
CTGTTTATTCTCTGAGACCAGAGCTGCCAAACTCTTTATTTTAGCGTGAATGTCAATTTATCGATTGTTGTTATGCGCCGGCCTCGACTGAGGGTTATTATTTCTTGGTTATCTGTCTAAAGATCTCTGAGCTGATTAACTATTACCGACTGGCCGCACGTTTTACAGCACTGATCAAGAATTTAATCAATAACTGAGTCCTTTAAGTTGTCATTGGAGTCTGAATCCAAGACAGAGGACAGAGGACAGGAAGTCCTCACCTCCAGCTGACCTCTACTCCTTCATCACACAGTTTAGTGACTTGAGTGTCTGAAATGGGCTGGTGGGAGCAGATAGTAGTGTGATGGAGTTGTCTGACACCTGATCAGGACAGTCCTGGTTTGCATTCGTCTCTGAGATGTGTCTCCTGCAGCGTGTTGCTCAGTCTCCCTGCTCTGCTGCCTCCACTTAATCTGCTCCACTTTAGCGCCCTTTGTCTGCTGATGAATTCACCGTCGGCCTCTGAAAGCAGCAGATTGTTGTTTTGGCCCAGCAGGGACGAGCCGAGGGTTTACAGCTGCGTTTCTGTCCGTCTCTGATTGTCCTCGTCCTAATAGTGTGCCTTGGCCCCGCTCCCTGGAGCCGCTGCCAAGGTTAGCTACCCACTCAGCATTTAGACCTTTCCTTTATCATCGTCTCCGCGAGGCGCTGGACACTCGGGAGATGAGACGTGATTGGGGCGGGGACATAAATCACACATCGACATCAAGATGGCGAGCAGTCCCCCCCCCCAGAGCAAAAAACTGGGAATGATGGTTTTTATCCCAGTTAGTGTCTTAACTCTGTCATTAAGGTCATTAAGTATTTAAAAGGACAATTGGCCGGTGTGTTGGGGAGACGACTAAAAACACCAAGGACGACATGAGTTGATTCCCAGCTTGAAGACCAGTCTGTGGTTGTGACAGAAGATAATCTGAGCCCAACGCTGGAATCCCCAGACCAAATTTCTCTTCCAAATCTTGGCGAGCCAAAATGGCAAAAAGTCAAATCCATTTGTTAGAGTCTGTGTCTTATCAGTTCCAAACCTTCAAACCATAAAAAATGCATGACACCAGTGTATTTTTAGTTTCAGCAGCTCTGCAGGCGGCTCACATCGCCCCCCCCTCGCTGGAATTCTTATTTCAACTTCTGCAACACAGTGACTTATCTCTGCCCCCCCCCCCCCCACCACTGTCCTGTGGAGAACTCCACCGTCACCGTGTCTGTGGTGGCCCTCTTCCCCTCTTATCAGCGGCGGGGGCCTGGGCGGGGCTAATGTTAGCGCAATCCTCCGCAGCTTCCAGGTTTTTTCGCCGAGTTGCGATTGCGGTGCTTCGTCCTCCTTTCGCTGCAGAAATGAGGGGAGAGCTGAAGCTTTGTCATCTCTAAGTTGCCGGGACGAGCAGCTCTCACCGAGGTAACAGGCTGAACAATGCGAGCAGTCTGACGAAATCTCTCTGACAGCTGCGGGCGCCAGGCAGGAGAAAGTCTGAAACGGTTCGATATCGTTAAAATATACTTCTCCAAAGAGGCGCTGGCTATTGGGAGTTTTATTTGAGCATAACTTTATTTAGCAGTTTACAAACTGCCGTTGAGCTCTCTGCTCTTTTGCATCCAGCCACGAGAGCGTTGGAGGCTGCGAAGGCGCTCGCTGCTGCGGCTTATTAAGCACAGCAGCCAGCAGCCAGGAATAAATGAGGTACAGTTCCTTCAGGCCTGACCTCCGGGCTCCTGTTTGTACACTTGTGCCGGCGCATATGTAATAACACAGAGCAGCACATTTGTCGAAAGTCTCCAAATAAGTTTGTACTTGTAGTTTCTTCAGTAAACAATCGGCCGGTTGGAGCCTGCGGGCGCCCCGGAGGTCGGGCAGCGCCGCCACAGCCGCCACAGCACAGTCACAGAGAGGAGGAATGATTTCCTGCGGTTCTCTCAGACGTCAGCCGTCAAGAGTGAAGGAGCCCGAGGGCGAGACCCTTAACCGTCAACTAACGAGCCAACACGAGTGTGTTCATGCATGTGGAGCTAAAATACTAAATAGACCAAACAACACGACAACTAATTACTCTGCCACGCTTCCTTTATTCGAAGCGTCAGAAAACTTACTGGGTTATTAGTTTGAAAACATTATGGATTCATATTTAACTAATTCAGATAGATTCTCCCGGGAACAAACGCTTTGATTACGACGCATGTTTCATTAGTTTTGTGCAATTATTAATTTCCGTATCATTTAATTTACTAGGATTTTTTTTATGTGTCCCAATTTCTTATTTCCCAGAATGCCGTTGTGCCTCAATGGCAGGGTGACCATCTCAAGTAGCATCAAAACATAAACAAATAGATTTCATCTGCGTCATAAGGAGCAGCGCTGTTGGATCCCGGCTTTTTCTGCCGCCTGTGACGGGTGGGAGCAGACGGGCCCCAGCGCGAAATCTGATTAAACAAAGTGCGAACTCACGGCTGCTGCTTCAGAAACTACTCCTGCGGTGCCCTTGAGCAAGACACTCAGCATCTAACTGCCCCCGGTGGCTCCAGCGGCCACCAGCCCGCGCTGGCCGGCGTCCAGTGTGAAGCGAGTCAGGGCTGACGTTTGCAGGATCAGCACTTCTTCCTCTTCTTCCTCTTATTTTTCATAAAGTTAATTTTTTTGGCAGCTATGGACTCGCTGCCTCAAGGACGGAGGGAATAGCCCTGCTGCTGCCGATCCAGGCCAGTGGTGTGAGACATTTTCCCATCAGCCACCAGTTGGCCAAAAGTTTTAGAAAAGTAGAAGGAATACTTGAAGGTGCTTAAAGTTTTAATCAGGAGGGAGGGGAGTGTTGGTTCTTGGCCGAGAGCAGAGGGAGGGGAAGCAGAAATATTACAGACGAATAGAAGAATACAAAATCCGGTTGTGTATAACTTTCCCTCCATGAAACATCCAGCGATGCATCGTTTAAATGCGATGCTTGCACCCCGATCGATGGAACGACTGTGTTGATTTGAATCGTCTACTCAGCAAACAGGATTAGTGCCACGCCTCCGTTCGGCTCCTCTCGGTAATTATCATGTGAAATATTTATAAATGGCTTTAATTAAGTGGGTGGGGGGGCCGTGCCAAGTGTCACTGGCTCTGTGTCGTTGCCACTCTAATGAATATTGAAACATTTACAGGCCTCGGAGGCTCGGCGCTGACGAGATGATGGAAGGAGTTGTTTGTTTGATTTCTCACTCTGTTCTGGCGACTGTGACTAAAGACGGATGAGAATTGAAGCCGTTAACATGGAGGAGGCTGGGTTAAGCTCTCGCCGGCCACCAGGCGGCGCTCAGTTGGCTTCATTTTCAAGGCACTGTCATCCATCTTTATGCACTTGTTGTTTCTCTCCTTTCCTTTATTTTTAATCAGCCACACAGGACATGATGGGTTTCACATTTCTACCGTCACTCCTTTCTGCTCCTGGCACTAAATCAGGAACCGTCCCTCAGGCTCCTCCCCGTGTCCATCTTAAAGCAGGATGTTCTCCTCTGGACGTCCCGGCCGGGCTGCCTTCAGAGCGCCTCGCTGCCAGAACCGCTCCTTTGTAGCAGGCTAATTGATTTTCAATGGAGCTGCCAAAATGCTCGGGTTCACCGCGAAGGTGTCCCTGATCCATCACCTGATCCGCGCCACACTAAATCACCGGAAGAAGCCGTTAATATCCGGTCAACGAGCAGGCTCCTTTTCTCCGTTTCTGGTCACGTCCGTCTGTCGGCAGGAAATGACTAGTGGTCCCTCGGGTGCTGCTGGCAGTTTGACATTAGTTTGACACCTTGGCGTCTCCGTGACGTCTTCACCTTGAACATGTTGGTCGTTGTGACCTCACGGATCCCGTCTCGCCTTGTGAGGGAAGTTTTGAAGGGCAGTGAATCGTTTAAGCGGAGGCGGCGTCCACGCGTCCTCAGGCTGCCTGTGAGCCGAGCTTGTCCCTCTGGCGTAGATTCCGTGCGGACCTCCGGAGCGATTTGTGTCAGAGCTTGTTGGACATTTTTCTCCGAGGCGCCGCTCCACCGTCGTGGGAGTCGTGAAGACTGCGGGAGGTCTGCTCTGAATATCAAGAGGCTTTGAGAGGTTCATTGTTATTTTGGTTTTGTCTGTGGCGACTTGACAGGTATCATTATGACACACACACACACACACACACACACGCTGCTCAGTAGTCATTATTATCCGCCTCTGAAAGAGACGAGTAGTTTGGACACAAATACGTCTCATGTAATCAAAAGTTCTTATCTAAATGCAAAGTGAAGCGACCTCGTCCCACTTCTGCTTTTCTGTCTTCTTGGTTTTGATACCAAAAACTTGAAGACCCGTCGCTGCAGGGACGAAACCCCGCCTCCTGCCCCCCCCCTCAGGATTAACATTACAGATAATGGAAGGATGCGTGTGTTGACATCGTCCACATGTCATCCATCACGGCCGGAGCCGATTCAGACGAACCTCCTGCGTCCCGTCTCGTTATCTCATTATCTGTTTCTCTAAATGACATCGCTGGTGTGATGAATGTCCCTCGCTGCATAATGTCCTCTGTTCCCTCCGTCAGAGAGGAATAAGTCCAGCTGATGTTTGAAATTAACTCGTGTATCGCGTGGGATCGTTTATCTGGAGTCACTTATGAAAAAGAGAAGAATCATTCTTCTGGAATCACTGATGAGATAAAACCTTATCAGATCACTGCTGGATGTTATTATCAAAAAAAAAAAGAGTTAAACTGCCTGTGTCTGGTTTGCTGTATTGCAATATAGTGAGACGTGTACACAGCTGGTGGAAGTATTCTTGATTTAAATGTTTGAATGTGAACGTCTCTTCCCTCCATGCTGGAACGAATTTTCAAAATTTAAATGGGACACATTCAGGAAATCTTCCTTTCAGTGCTGACTCTACCGCAGGAGGCCGGAGAGGAGGAAACGGTTATGTAATCATAAGAGAGGACGATTTAAATAATCTCCTGAGAGCAGCCGCTTCCTGGGAGGTTGTGAGTTGCTCCAACTTGCGCGTTCTCCGAGCAGCGGTCCCAGAGGACGGGAATTCACTCAGGTGCAGTGGAGATCTTTACAATTGTCTGGATTTAATCACTGACATATTGCACTAGCAAGCACCGGCAGAATCCTAAATCCTCTTTTGTGTGTCTGTCAGATTACATTATTCCCTCCACAACACACAGAGCCAGGGCTGATCCGTCAGCCGGCCCAGATGTCTCTTTTATGCTCGGGACAGACGGAGAGGAGCCCTGCCGGACATCTGATACCAGGGAGCTGGCTTCCCTATCTCCTGCACACACACACACACACACCTTGAAAGAAGCGCCCAAACCTGGGCAATAATAAAACGTGAGGAGGTGTGAGAGACCAGATGAAAGTTGTCTCCAGCTCTCTAATGAATTGATCAGCTGTTGACTGTGGGCGTTACTCAGGTAACGGCCGGTCGACTCTGCCAGAGGAACGTGAGCGGCGCCCGAGCCTGGCGAAGGTTCCTGGGCGTGAATAATTTAACAGGAGAGAGCTCCGCCTCCCTCTTTGTGATTACAGTTGATGGACGCTTGCTTTGATGCCAAGGGCTTCGGATTGGGGAGTTTGTTTTAGATGCGCTAAGATAATTTGTCAGGTTCTACACATGGGGGGGAGTTGGTGCACATTATCTCCCCAAATAATCCTTAAGTGTGTGTGTGTGGGAGGGGAGGGGGGGGGGGTTAAATAGTAACCTTGATGCCTCTTAATTGTAAAGCTGCAACCTATTATATGCAACCTATTTTTTTTCCACTAAATAAAGAGCACTCAGACGTGAGGATGGTCAGATATTTTATTTTCACGGCTTTCCTTTTATTTATATCCAGAGGTTTATTTAATGCTGCTCTTCTCTTGATTTAATGAAATAAAATGCTCGGGTGCAGAGACGGGGTCGCTGAGGTCCTTGTTCTCGCGCCCTTCAAAGTGAGATGGATGGCCGACCTGGTCCTCCCTCACAAACTCCATCATTCACCTCTGTGTGTGTGGAGCGGAATATCTGAACAAACTTTCCTCTGGTTTTATTTCCAGCATATTCCCACCTCACGCTTATGTAACTCAAAGTATGACGCAACATTACTTAACTTCCATTACGGGCGGTAATTCATCAAAAACCTCTTTCCCACATCTTTAAACTGTCTCAGCCGAGGCTGATCTCTGCCCTCGGAGCCTCCACAGGCACAATTACCCTGAGAGGAGAGGATGGCCGCAGGGTCGCTGGAAGGTCGAAGCACAATTCAAGTAGCATCACGCAATCCCCGTGTTATAAAACCGGGTTCTGATTAGTTGGCGGCGGCGGCGGGGTCCGACTAAACCGTGGCGCTGATGGTTAGTGCTGATTTGGCCGGGATCAGGACTTTTGACAAGGTGGCGTGTCGGCAGACTTAAACCCTCCCCGCAGCGGGATAATTGACTCCATGTTGATGGGAGATGATTATTTCATCTCTGGGTTGTTTCTGCTCGAGATGCTTTTGTATTAACGGATGGAGGACGAGTGGAAACGGTGATGGGAGAGAATCGGGGGGGGGGGGGCAGACGGCAGAAGATTGAGCTGGACCGCTTCATCCGTCAACAGCTGGTGTGTTTTTGTCAGAATCCAATTCAGTATTATCACCGGTGTCCCGCTCAGTCCTCTGTGTGTCCTCTGCTGATGGGATCGTTTAGACGAAGGCAAAGGCAGCAGTCGGGGACGTGGAGCTGGGGGACGCCACTTTCAGACATCCAGTCTGGTCTGAGGGAAAGCCGGAGCCAGATGAGTATCGGGGGAAACGTCCGAGTGAGAATAGAGCCGGAATATATCTGGAAAATCCACATTTTTTTATGTTTCTATCACAGGAAATGTGGAAGAATGAAAATATGTCACAGTGAAGAAGAGCAGACAAACATGTCAAATGTATGAAACGTCACATTCTGCTGCACTAATCCGACTCTTAATCTTCTCATCTACTGATTTTCAGGTTGATTTGAAAATCCCCAAATAGCCAATCGTCCCAAAGACTGGAGGAAGATGTCGGCTTGATCCTCTTAAGCTTATTATTTGCATCAGTTGATCATCATGAATTAATGTCTTCAGACTGACGCAGAGGGAACGAGTACGACTGCAGGTTCAGTTCTTCTGGTGTGAGCTCCCACGGCTCCTGAGTCAACGCACACACGCTTCTTGTTTACAATCCTCGAGGTGTCAGAGAATGTCATTTCACACAGTGACAAAGAGTGGACGTGCGTCCGCCTCACATGGCAACGGGCCCAGGTTGGAATGCAGCAGGCCTTGTCCTCGGCTTGTCCCTCCATTAACTCCGGCTCTGTGTGTGTGTGTGTTGTGGAGCTTAGTCAGCAGGCTGGTGTGTGTGTGTGGAGTGAGTCAGGTTCAGGACGAGTCAAGTGTTGGAAAGTGTTGGGGAGATGAGACACTCTTTGAGGTGCCTCTTTTGGAGCTGGGTGAGCTCTCTTATGCTTTATTACCTTCAGTCTCCAAACCCAAGGCTATCGGCTCCCCAGAGTTATTACAGCACACACACACACACACACACCCCCCCCCCCCCCCCCCCCTTGTGTCATTATGAAAGCAGCTCGTTCGGTTTTAAAACATCGCCGCTCTATTTTCTGCTTTGACCTCGGCCAGCGGCCGGCGGCGGTGGCCACTCGTGTGGAGAGCCCATCTCAGCTGTGAGAGGCCGGGGGCCGTCTGTCAGCTCTCATTCCTCCATGAGAGGATGTTTCATGGGAGAGCGGTGGCTCTCACACAGCCTGTGATAATAGCTCAGCGGACCTCTGATCGCCGCACCCCCCCCCCCCCCCCCCCCCCTGTCCAACACCTATTATGTCCTCTCCCAATTACCCTGTCCAACACCTATTATGTCCTCTCTGTCCAGGCGTCTGCATAAAGTGTCTCACGCCCACAGATCGCGGGAGAAGAGAGCAATTAGGGAAGAAAGCAATCGTCAGCTGAAGCACTGTTTGTGTTATAATCGATTAATCTTTCGCCGGAAATGCAGCAAATCACGAGGACGAGGACGGCGTCCTAACTCTGACTGATGCTGAAGTAAACGAGACTTCAACTGAAACACGAGCTGACTGGACGCCTCCGCCTCAGTGGACCCGAGGGAGGGTGCAGAGGCAGCTGGGTAATAGGAGGAAGTCAGACCACACAGCTGTGTGTGTGTGTGTGTCTGAATTTGTAAGCAACACACACAGAGGACGTCGCATCCACTCTCATGCATCTGAAACTAACCCGACCCAATATTTCCTTACGTCAGGATATCGATAATGTCAACGATGAACGTGCGACTGTCTTTCTGCTCCCGGAGGGGGGGGGGCTGTTACCTGAGACGTGTAATAAAGGCAGAGCGACGCGGTCGTCAGGCTCATTATATCATAAAAGCCTCTCGCTGCCACTCGTCACCCACTCCAGCTCTGACTCACCTGCTCTCACCGTCACGCCGTCTCTGTTTGCCTTTCCCCGAGCGACTCTGTCTGAGAGCTGGAAGCGGCAAAGTGGCGATTTTGAGAAGCTTCTGTTTTTAACCGTTTTTACCACAATTGGCTGCTTCTGGCCTCTGAAATCAATTTTACTACATTTTAATTATTTTATTCTGATCTATGAATAAATGCATGTGTCAAACATTACATTTTTAAGGACAATTCAACTTTTCCAGTCCAGCGCCATCTTGAAATAACCCTGTTTGGAGGAGGTGGGGGGCGGAGCCTATTGGACAGTCACTATGTCCAACTAACTCTGAGCGTGTCTCTTCCCAGGATGAGCGTGTTGGAGAGCTGCTGTGGTTTGATTCCTGCTCACTGCTGCCTCCCTTTGAGTGAAGCCGTCTCTGAGAGGAGCACAACAGGCGTGTACAAGTGTCATAAGCAAAGAGATGTACATCGACTGTCTGAGGCAGAGAATGAACAGCCCACACATCTGCTGCGTCTGTCGGCTGCGATAATGTCGGAGCGTCTCACATTCATCAAACAGGATTAGGAGCAGACGCGGGGAACAGGAGGCTTCTCTATTTTGCTATTACTTCTACCTGTTGTCAGTCACACACCTGCCTCACATCTCATTTCCTGTGTTCCTCCTCAAGCTGATAAAGACGGATTCTTTCAAATGACTTTTCTAATATGTAATCTAGTTTTTTTCTTTTTGTTCAATTTAAAAGTGCACCACAGGGAGTAGTAACACACACGCACACACACACACACACACACCAGTGACAGCCGGCAGCTAATCAGCTTAACTCTTTCAAATCTGGCTGGAAGGGGCTTTGTCTGGTTCAGTTCTTTTAACGTTTGTTAGTGTGAACTCAGAACTCAGAGTCTGAAACTGGCGATTTTAAAGTTCTCATAACGTGTTCTTAAAAGGCTGGTGGTCTTAGTTACAGTGTGTAAGTACGCAGAGGAGGGGTGGGGGGGGTTAAGAGGATGAACTTGTTTTACATCGTCATGTTCTAACTGAAGACATATACAAAATAAACGTCACTATTAAACACATTAAAGGAGAAAACCAGTTCTTGTCAGGAATATATTTTTATTAATCTATGAGAGCTGCAGTATCACAATCCACTCCTCACCACAGAGACTCTGACCTTTGACCCCTCTGTGGGGCTTCACAGCAGCTCCCATGTTGTTGTTGTTGTTGTTATTATTTCGGTTCCAGCCCACGGCGTTTCTGTTTCGGTCTCGGCGCTCCCGTCGGCCATGTTTCCTGACGTGGCAGCCGCCGCCTCACACGAGGCTGCACGTTTCCATCCCATCGCGTCGTGAGTCATGCGACATCACGCGCTCTCTGTCCGCTGAGGATAACGAGCTCATCCCAGAACTCCCTCCATCATTCCATGTTAATCAGGGGGAAGGTGCCGCAGCCAGACTCACTAAAATAAACCCTCTGCTGTCCTCTCTTCTTTAATTCCTCTGTTTTTCCCTCTCTTGTTTTTCATTTCATTGTCCTACAGCGAGATGTATGGCTGTGACGTGCTCTTCCATATGCCAGGAAACCCCGCTGGAACATAATTAACTTTTTGGCGCACGGAGAAGCAACAGCAGCCAAACGTGTTCACGCGGATCAGCTAATTCTGAAAATCGTTTTCTATGAACGTTGGCTCAAAAGCCAAAAAAAGTCTGTGAATTTATTGAATGAACTGGGTTTAGCGTGTGGTGAACACCAACAGAGGAAACACGTGCTTCAACCTGCAGATCCTCGTCGATGCACATGTGTGATGGATGTCAGTATGTCCTGGGCCTGGTGAGGGTCGGGGAGGGGGGGGGGGCTTGGCCTGCCCTCTGAGCGGTAGCATCTGTAAACGTGCCAGCAGAAGTAGGCCAGGCTCTGTGAGTCGATGGAGTCAATATCTGTGCCAGGGCAGAACATCCTCTGCACGCCACGCGGCCCCGTGTCGAACCATGACCATTCAGCGGCATGGTGGGAAATGGATTAGGCTGTGGCAATGTGGGCCACGAAATCAACCTGCCCCCGCTGCCAGGGCCAGACGTCGATACACAGCGGCCCACAACAGGAAGAGGACACGTGTTTGTGTGCGTCTCTTTCTCGTGGTGACTCGGCCTGGAGCTTTTTTTAGAACGCGGCGAGCTACGGTGGAGGAGTGTGGTCAGAGCTTAACGAGCTTAACGAGGTTAATCACTGTTACCAAACAGAGGTGCAGATCCCCGGCCTGCAGGTGACCATGTGGGCGTCGGCATTCATAAAGGATCTGTTTATTATTGCTTGGATCAATTAGCCATTTGAGCACAGTCTCCTTATTTCTGCTATTTTGAATCAGGCTTTAGTGGCAGCTACGTTTTGTTATTATGGATTTTCTTAATTAAGTGTCAGACACATCCAGAGATCGATGTGTGATGATTTCAGTCTGGCACACTTGTGTTCCTTGAGTGTAGCGTGATTGGTCCCAGTGGACAGGAAATAGAAGGAGGAACCTGCTCTTCCTTCATATAAAACTCCTCCTCAGATCAAACTGGAGAGCAGCGCACATCTCGACACTGTGTGTGTCTCTGATCAGCTGAAAGAAAAAAGATTTAATTAAGTTATTTTAATTAGCTTCCTTTCATACGGAGGGATTAGTTTCCCAGCATGCACTCAGAATCCAGCAGCAGCTGCACATTAAGACACTTAATCACACAGCATGGGAGGCGACAGTGTCAGCCAATCACGTCCTGGTGGGAGAGATGATTCACAGGCTTCACGATAAACAGAGGATGCACGGGGGGCAGGGTTGGATCTTCAGAAGCCAGAATTAGCAGACCTCCTCCTCTCTGACCTCCCTGTGGGAGGAGGCAACTGAAAAGAGGATTTCCCAAACGGCGTCACTTCGTTCCAACCTTAAAAAAAAAAAAAAGAGTTTCCTCTCAAGTTAGCGGCTGCTGCTCCTCCTCTGGCCTTGGGCCCAGTCAAAAGTTGCACCCTGCAAGCAGGACAGATGTCCGTAAACATGTCTCTCTGTGGGACACGTCCACTGTCCACCGCTGAGGGAAAGAACGGCATCTCCTTTCAAGCTGAATATTCTGATGACATCGCAGAGCTTTATCTGCCGGGAGCTCTGTCGTCTTCAGGTGTCATGATTTTAATTGAAACATCTGAAAATCCCAGTTGTGGCTTGTCGGTTGGTTTGGATTTTTACTGCTCGAGCTAAGGTTGGAATGAGGGCTGTGTGAGCATGAGGAGAGGAATTGAATCTGGTACGAGAGTCTGCAAGTAGCTCAGTAGGTAGAGCACTCGGCCTGGGGACCCCAGGTTCGCCGGTTCGAATCCCGGTTGGTTTGGATTTTTACTGCTTGATCTAAGGTCGAGTTAGGGTTGTGTGAGGATAAGAAGACAAATTTCACCAAGCACAGGAGTCTGCAAGTAGCTCAGTGGGGGAGCACTAAGCCTGGGGACACTGCGCTCACTCTAGGTGTTTGTCTTAAGTTGGGTCGGGCGTTGTGGGTATGGTGTCGTGGGTTGTTTGAGGCCCCCTAGAGGCGTTGTCTGAGAGGTTGGGTCGGGCGTTGTGGGTATGGTGTCATGGGTTGAGGCCCCCTAGTGGTAGGTGCGTGACACAAGAGGTAGGCCCGCTGGGATGTGCCCCCTAGAGGTAGGTGCGTGACACAAGAGGTAGGCCCGCTGGGGTGTGCCCCCTAGAGGTAGGTGCGTGACACAAGAGGTAGGCGCGCTGGGGTGTGCCCCCTAGAGGTAGGTGCGTGACACAAGAGGTAGGCCCGCTGGGGTGTGCCCCCTAGAGGTAGGTGCGTGACACAAGAGGTTGGTGCTCTAGGGGTGTGCCCCCCCCGAAGCACCGAGTGGTGCTTGTGTCTTAAACCTTTTGCCTCAACCTAATATGCAAAAGGTTAATGACACAAGCTCCTCACGGGCAGCTGGGGGCCCGGTCAGATCAAACACACCATCATCATATGATTTCTTGACTTTTGAGTTTTATTAGAAGCACATTTACACATTTAACTAATCATATTTTAGGATCTTTGAACATTTCCAATACGAGCACAGAGCCCTGCGTGCCTCCTCAGACACAGATTTCATGAGTCTGGCAAGTTGGGAACATGAGTGCTCCCAACTTGCCCACTTCTCGTTCAGCAAGAACGATAGTGGGCAAGTTTGTGGATGGTTGGTTGGACAAACACCTAGAGTGAGCACTCCAGGTGTTTGTCTTTAGTTTGATGCCGCGCCACCCCGCCCCCCCCCCAGCACGCATAGGTGTGCCCCCTAGAGGTAGCTGCGTGACACAAGAGGTAGGTGCAAAGAGTCAGCACGCAAGAGGTGGGTGCGCTGGGGTGTGCCCCCCCCCCCAGAGTCAGCACGCTACGCGAAACTCTTTCTAACATGAAGAACCCTCAGTGTGAGACCACTAGAAAACAGACCATCGATAAGTAAACGTTTACTTTGAAACTAGAAACTTTTGAATCTATTTAACATGTTTTTGTTTTTTATTTACATAAAAACATTTTTCAATTTAGCTAATTTCAATTAATTTGCTTGTTTTTGTTTGTAGTTTTTGTAAAACTTTTGTGATTAAACTTCAATTTAAATATGCTACTTTATAAGATTGGAATGTTTATATCAGAGCTTTTCTTGTGGAAAACCTGAGGCGGCCCAACCTCACCCAGACTCTGCTTCCAGCAGCCCCCAGGTAAATTGAGTTTGAGGCCCCTGCTTTAGACCCAGTGCATGTATTCAGCCTCGCTCTCAATTAGCTTAAACTGAAGGATCATCATTTCTGGGTGATTTGACTGAGATCCACTCATAAACAGCCAGCCCCTATTTTCTTTAAAGATGCACACACACTTTAATGTTTTTTGCATCATGATTATCTGTTCTACATAAACAGTCTAAAAGTCTTTTGGTAAAAAAATGATATTTCGTTGACTTTCTATTTGAAAAGCGAGCTAATAAAAATATTTTATTTGTCTAAAACAGGGGTCTCAAACTCAATTTACCTTGGGGCCGCTGGAGGCCGCTGGAAGCAGAGTCTGGGTGAGACTGGGCCGCCTCAGGTTTTCCACAAGAAAAGCTCTGATAAAAACATTCCAATGTTCCAATGAAAAAATAAATATACAAATTAAGAATTTTAGTTCAACCATTACTCGTTTTCTAATAGTCAAGGCAGTTCTTCCGGGAGCGCCGCATATTATCATTATATGGAGGGGCAGTATAAATTTGTACTGCGGT
>JAFBJW010000816.1:0-157154 GCA_016785235.1 Pseudorhombus dupliciocellatus
AATGCTTGTAACAGCTGAAGAAGAATATTAATGCAAAGCTTATTTAAAGATTTGTCATGTCGTTTCATGTCGAAATCAACGAAAAGGGCAAAGATTAGCATGTGTGTTGCAGAAAATGTGGTTTGGGCCCAAAACATTACATGTGAAAAATCGACAAAAAAGTCATAGGTTAGCATGTCGTTTTTTAAAAAAAAATTCATACATTACTATGTCGTTTTTCAAAAAAAGTCATCCATTAGTATGTCGTTTTTTGAACAAATTCATACTAATGTATGACTTTTTAAGTTAAATGACATACTAATGTATGACTTTTTTTGGAAAAACGACATGCTAATGTATGACTTCTTTTGGAAAAACGACATACTAATGTATGAATTTTTTTTGGAAAAATGATATCCTAATGTATGACTTTTTTTGGAAAAACGACATACTAATTTATGACTTTTTTTTGCAAAAACCACATACTAACGTATGATGTTTTTGGAAAACGACATACTAATGTATGACTTCTTAAATTAAATGACATACTAATGTATGACTTTTTTTGGAAAAACGACATGCTAATGTATGACTTCTTAAATTAAATGACATACTAATGTATGACTTTTTTTGGAAAAACGACATGCTAATGTATGACTTTTTTTGGAAAAACGACATACTAATGTATGACTTTTTTTGGAAAAATGACATACTATTGTATGACTTTTTTTGGAAAAACGACATACAAATGTATGATTTTTTTTGAAAAATGACATACTAATGTATGACTTTTTTTGAAAAACGACATAGTAATGTATGACTTTTTTTGGAAAACGACATACTAATTTATGACTTTTTTTGGGAAAAACGACATACAAATGTATGTCTTTTTTCAGAAAAAACGGTGCACAGATTTGTGTCTTTTTTTAAGAAGAACGACATACAAATGTATGGCTTTCTGGTAAAAAAAACCATACACAAATGTGTGACTTTTTGGTGAAAAAAATTACATACAAATTTATGAATTTTTGGATGAGATTTGTGTCTTTTTTTTAAGAAGAACGACATACAAATGTATGGCTTTCTGGTAAAAAAAAACATACACAAATGTGTGACTTTTTGGTGAAAAAAATTACATACAAATGTGTGACTTTGGTAAAAAAATTACATACAAATGTGTGACTTTTTGGTGAAAAAAATTACATACAAATTTATGAATTTTTGGATGAAAAACAACAAATTAATGACTTTTTTTTTTTTGAAAATATACATCCATACTTGTTGGTACTTTGGCCCCCCCTTGTGTCATAGGAGACATACAACAGTTATTCAGAAAATTAGATTCCATTGAGAACAGAGCAGACAAAGTATTGTATCTTTTTATTTAAACTGCACTGAATGCTAAATGTTCACCTTGTACAAGAAACAAATACAAATACTCACACTAAAAACAAAAACGTACTCCTGGCTGCCTCTTCTGCTATTGTTTGGGACACTAAATAGGAGTTTCTGCTATTGCTCTTACAGAGTACAGGGTGCCCCCAAATAGAACCTGGCCTTCAATAGAAGAAAGAAAATAGAAGAAGGAGAGAAGAGAGGTTGGATCACATAGGACTATGGTTATAGGAACATTCAACTAGGCAATACAAATCTAACAGGACTCTTCAAAACTCTTTTAACACCAAAAACATGGGATGCGCCTTGTATATAAAAATACCACAATGGAGAGGATGAGGGAAGAGAGAAAATATCCAGACTAACCAGATTAGTCTTAAATCTTTTTTTTCCTCAAAGACAAAATTCTGGGAATAAACAATATCTGCAAAAAGGTGTTTTTCCTGAGTCGTTAAGAAATGAAGTTTGCTTTAACCCTTTCCTGTCCGCAGAGTGAAAAGTGCTCAAAGAAAGTAGGGAGAATCAGTGTGAACACCATCGCCAAGTACCGATGAGCTGTCCGCCATCACAGGTCCCTTGGTCATCAGAGAAGAATCACCAATGTCACACTGGTCTTCTTACTTCAATGATTATTTTAAAATGCTTTTTTCTTCACAGCTCGCTCAGACGTCACCTACTCTCCATTTTTAATAATTCAGCTACAGTCAGTTGTATAAAGTCAAAGCGTTGGTGAGTGTTTACTGCAGAGAGTGCCCCAAACTAATTGTACTGGAGCAACCCCATGTGGATCAGGATGTATGAGCGCCCTCGGGTGGTGAAGACATGTAACCAAGGCCGTGCCAGCCGTGGTTATATTGCCAGGAAAGGGTTAAAACCCACTCTAGATTACTTTAAGTGATGAGCAATCTTTTCCTTTTCGTTTGACGAATGATAAATATATTTACTTCAATAATCCATTTTTAGTCATTCACACTAAAGATTGGAAAATAAAACACAAAACAAAAAGAATTCTCTTCTGAGGCATAATGAGGGTCCTAAACAACACACATTAGTTACATAAGGGAGGAGGAGGAGGGCAGAGGAGGGGAGCGGGTGGGGGAGGATGATGAGGAGAGCGGTTGATTAAGGGGGGGGGGGCTAAGGTCCAGTAGCACATAATGCCAAAGTTTATTTCACTCTTGTCGTGTTGAGGAGACGTGGGCCTACGTTTCCCATGAGGTGAAGGGGCAGGGCAGGGACGAAGAAGAGAGGGGGGGCATCAGGACAGAGTCTCGTCGGGTCATCATCCCGGAGAGCTGAAAACACTGGACTCTGTGTCCACAATCAGGCATGTCCCGAAGATAAACAAACCAAAACAAAAGAAAGAAAACAACATCATCATCAAAGATTAAAGTCGGTACTGAAGCCAAAGAGACAGAGAGTAAAAACTTAAGCGTTAAAAGTACAAATTCCCCTGGAACTCGGCGGTTCCCAGTTGCTGACTGATGGAACAGGCAGCCGCTTGTGTCGTGTCACTGTCTCTTGGTCCCAGTTGCGTTGCGTTGGTTCTGAGTGTCGACGGGTTGGATGAGATGTCGCCGCTGCTCGTATCCCTTCTGCTGCTATTGCTCGGTGAGGTGCTCTCTGGTTTCGCCGTGTTTGGAGGGCTGGTTGGGCGACGGGGCCTGGGAGGGGTGTGTACCAGAGGGCATGGTATGGGCGATGGGCACCCCACCTGGGACGATGCCCTCTAACGCTCCCGGGATGCCGCCCGGAGCCACTCCAACCACACCTGGCGGGTATCTGGTGGATAGGGTGCAGAGGGTCAAAGGTTTTTAGTGCTGCAGATGGTGAACTTTTCTGCCAGGAACCTTTTTTTTTTTTTTTTTTTTTTAAGTTTTAGCTTTAAATTTTCAGAAATTACTGGGGTGAAGTTTTATTTATTTATTTACTTATTGTCAATCACTGATTCTTGTAATTGTATTAACCTGTAAATAGATTGAACGCCACTAAAAAAACTAAAGAATATTTTGCTTAAATACACTTCCAAAGAATGGAAAGATAAGACAAAATTCTTTGTTGCCATGCTCTAGAATCAAACAAACTAACAGATTCAATACTGGAAGTCAAATGAAAATCATATTTTGATGTAAAATACACATATATTGGATTTGTTTCCTTTCTGTCTGTGTCTGTATAAAACACTTAATGGTAAATTTTAAAAAGGCACTGTGTTGTCTCCATGAATGAAATGTCTGGGCTGCAGCTGCAGATATTCTATGACGGAGAGTGTTTTGTCAGAAGTGTCAGTTTGGAGGTTTTCAAGGTTCTGAGCGCCCGAGGTGACGGCTTCGAAGTGTTTGAATTCAGGGCTGTTGACACAAATCTTCACATTTAAGAAGCTGAAAGTTTCATATTTTGCTTGAATTATGAATTATTAAAACGCTTTTCATTTTATTCTTTAACTTGCAAATTCACAAACATTCACAAAAACACACGATCAGTTCCTGACTCGGTTTTTGTTTTTTTCGGTGGAAAAGTGCGTTTGCATCGGCTCATTCTGAGGGAGGAAAAACACACCATTCCAACCAGAGCAGGCGAAAGAAAGATCAGTTCCACAGAACGTGCTCAAAAACCCCATGAACGAGAGAAACCATGAAGCATGACTCCATCCATAAGACTGCATGTGAATGGCTTCCCCTCATGCTTACTAGGACATTAAAAAAAAAAACATAAAAACAACCCACATTCACTCCCATCCATCTCTACTCTGTGTTCAGTCAAACAGGTGGGAGCTGGGAGGGGGGGGGGGGGTTTAGGGAGGGGGGGGTTATAGAGAGGGGGACACACATCAGTTGACCATCAGGGGGGAGGAGTTTTTATCCGGGACCTCCAGAGAAGAGGCTGTCGGCTCGGATTGGTCGTATTTACCTGCTCCTGATCTAGGCATTAATTTTGTCTTGGGGGACGCCGGTTGTTACGGCCTGAAGAGTTTGGTTCACTTGGCTGTGTGAGAGAAGCACATGGAGGTGGACATGCTCAGATCAGGAAGCGCCCAGAGGGAGAGGGGGGGGGACAATGTTACAGCTACACAGGGCGGTTAGTGAGGGGGGCGGGACACGAGGGGCTATAGCAGAGTGGTCAGTGATTCATTTCATCATAAAACATCAATACAGAGGAGAATGGAATGAAACAGCATTTGAAGATTAATTTGTTAGCATAGCAGGAAGGAAGTTAAAAAACTGTTTATGACCCTTTGCCATTTGTTTGAAATAGTTACAACTACAAAAATAAAACTCAAAATACACAGGCCAGTAATTCAACTGAAAGAGACTTTTTAAAGGAAATAGGAAATTCTTTTTCTATCTTTACTCAAGAGCGGGACTTATTGATTTCACATTCATATTTGTAACGCTTTCACTCAAATATATTCTGGACTGCATATTGACCGTTGTGCATTACAAAAATTCAAGCGTAAAATTAAAATCCTGGTGGAGCACAGAGAGATCTGAGGCACGGAAGCAACATGTGTGCACAGAGAAGAACTGAAGCCAGAGTGTATTTGAGTTTAGAGTCAAAAACTGAAAGCTCTTGAATAAAGAGAGAAAAAAAAAACAAATGTTTATAAAACTGAAAAAAGAGCTTCACGTCTTTTTATTGTTTGGTTCTGACCTGTAGGCGGCGCCGTTGAGCTCGTGGTGAACCCCTGGTTGATCCATAACTGCCCACGGTGCCGTGGTGACAAAGAATTCCTTGTTGACACAGTTCCGTAGGCTGTCGGGGATTCGACCTGCGATAAAAAAAAACCAGACACTTTAAAGAAGCGATGAGGAGACCACACACACACAGACACACAGATCATTCAACAAGCTGGATGTTTTGAGACAGGCTGCTCTGCTCTGTGCCGGGGAAGCTAATGATGATATCTATTAAGACGTCCAGATTTAATAAAGGCTGCCCAGAGCCCATTCAAGTGGAAATGTGACAGCTGGAAGAGAAGGACGTGCAACAGGTCACAGAGCAGACTGAGGCTGGGGAGGAGAAAACAAAGAGATTCACTGTATTGTCGAGTCAGAACGTGGAGAACAGAATTTAACTGCAAAGTACCGGTGATGGCTCTTCGGATCTCGGTGGCGGCCGCCTCCCTCATCTCCAGAGAGGCCTGCTCGCTGTACCAGGCTGTGTGCGGCGTGCAGATCAGGTTGGGGGCGTCTTTCAGCGGGCCCTGAGCAAAACTAAAACACAAAAAAAATCTGTGGGTTTTTCTTTGTTTAGTATCACGCAGATATTTTTCTTTTTTTTCCAGAAGCCCAGGAGGAAATATTGTGTTAATCACAAACACCACCCATCCTCTCCCAAACTCACACTGTCCCTCTCATGGGGCTTTCAGAAATAGATTATCCACTCACTACCTCGTCTTGCAGCACCCTTGTGTGTAAGTGTGTGTCTGCATGTGATGTGAAGTGCTCCGGCAGCGCCCTCGATCAGTGTTGTGTCGTGCCAGAGGGGCCGAAGTTACAAAACACTCCGCCCTGGTGAGACACTGGGTCAGCGGAGCATGAGTCTGAGCCTCCTGCAGCAGTCGGCCAGAAACCAGCAGTAACTCCCTCACCCGGGGGGCCCGGGAGCACGAGCGACATCAGCACACCTCAGAGACGGGAACATGGTTCTCAGAAAGGTGGAAAACTGAGACGCGTGTCAAGACGTTTGCCCTCGAGTGACGGCAGGAGAGGAACGGATATGAGGATCTGGTGTCAGCAGAATCGGACACTGTGCAGACGTCAGTCTTTGAGGGTGCAATATTTAATAAATAAGGATCATTTATCATCTTCTATTGCAAGTCTCAAGTTTGCTCTTAAGTGTCTGTTGCTAAATAACTTTAATTGAGCGAATAAACCAGCACAAACTGGTGTAAGATCTCATTTTTGAGAAGGAAACAGTCCTGAAGTGTGTAATGCTGATTTGTACGCAGCATTTCAAAAGATCTGTTCCCTACAAGCATTCTCCCCTTCTGAAAACTGCTCTGATCGAAGAAATCATCTCAGAACATTTAACCGTGCGCCAGCAGCCGGGAAGAAAGCGCACGCTCCATCTCCCGAATCCCATTAACAGCTGCGCCCTGGAGGAGCCTCTTCGAGCACGAGCCATCTTTAACTCGTCCCGGCTGAAATTGTTTCTGCTCGCCTGTCCGACTCAGGCCCTCCGCCTTTTCTTCCTGAGTCTCATTTGTCATTTTCTTTTCCTCCGTTTTAAAATAGATCTGTTCTGGTTTATGAGTTGATGTTCATTCACCTGAAGGGCTCCGTCTCGTGGACGTCCAGGGCGGCTCCACGTATCCTGCCCTCCTTCAACGCCTGGGCCAAGGCCTTCTCATCCACCAGGCCGCCCCGCGCAGTGTTGACCAGGAACGCACCCTGACGCATCTGTGGCGACACAAACACATCGTCACCGGCGAGAAGAGATTGAGCCGTTTATGTTCAGATGAAATATCAGATGTGAGCGTGCGTGTGTGTGTTCTGAAACATTCGTCAGCCTGACACTCAAATTAATCTAAAGCGAAACATCAATCCGGAATGAACGTCTGCATTTTAGAGCCTTGGAACACGCGACGCCCCACAGATTGAGGGAGGGGGGTGACGAGATCTTTGTTGCGTCTGACGTCTTAAAAAGATCCAGGTGACAGGCAGCCCCTGGGATAAACAGCGTCAGATGTGGATACAGAGGAGACTCGATCCAAAAAAGCCACAGATGAAATGAGGGATGAGCTGAAAGATGAGGCAATGCCACCACCCCGTGCTGCTTGTGGAGGGAAAAAAAAGACAACAAAAAAGTGTAAGAGGGGAGGAAGGAAAAAAAAAAAAAATCAAATGAATATGCTGAGAAGAAAGTAATCCCTTAATCTTGACAAAAGCTGAAATCCAGGGGCATGAAAAGCCTCTACACTGGCAGGCAGTCTTTTACTAGGCCTTGGTGGTTTCAACACACAACACACACACACACACACACACATTTCCACTTTAGGAGCTGAGAGCGACTGCCAAGAATTTTGGTGAGGAAAGTGTTCTTTCATTGCAACCTTTAAGAGGCAGCTGAGGAGAAAAAATACACAGCGAGTTAACTAGGTTAGGGTTTTACCCTTCACCCACTTCTCCTCGCACGCCTCTTAACTCAGGGAGAAGGCCGCGCTTGAGCCGAGGCCGAAAGCAGGCGAGCGCTGAGGGGACAGACGAGAGGAGAGAGAGAGAGAGAGAGAAAGAGGAGCAGTAGTGGTGGTGCCTCTTCTGGAGTCGTTGCAGTTCTTCTCCTTCCCTGCAGGTGTCACCGCAGGCGGCGCCTCGGAACGGCGTAATTGACTCGGAGAGAGGGAGAGGCTCTTTTCCACTCAGCGCTCCTAGCCCCCTGCTGTGCAGCCGAGTCGATATATTTGCTGTAGCCATGGGCTGGCGCTAATTGCATTTGACAGAGCAAAGGAATGAATTTGTGTCCAGCTTTGGTGGAGCTTAAGATAAAGAGCAGGGAATGTGCAGGCAGGAAGGCTGCAGCTTCTGCTCCCTCTCTCTGTGTGTATATATATATATATACACACACACACACACAGACACACACTGACTATAATGCTCCGTGGGACGGCCTCCAGACTGTCAGAGCAATAATACACCAGCAGCTCTGCTTGTCTACCTGTAAGATAGCACCGCTTTAAGCCCGGGTCGGGTCATAGCTGCTCAGTGGGATGTTCAGCTCTGTCTGGATGACACGTCTGCCTGCGCGTGTGCGTTTCCTACCTGTTTGATGGTGAAGTCGTTGATGAGGTGGTGGTTGTGTTCGTTCAGGTTGCAGTGTAGGGAGACGCAGTCGCTCTGGTAGAGCAGGTCCTGCAGGGTGTAGACGCGCTGGACGCCCAGCGAGCGCTCCAGGCCGTCCTGCAGGTAGGGGTCGTAGAAGATGACGTTGAAGCCGAAGACCTTGGCTCGCACCGCCACCGCCTGGCCCGATCGCCCTGAGGGGGGGACACGGCACGCACAAGCACACGGTGATTATTTGCGCACACAGAGGGAGCAGAGATGCACGTATGCTGCTTTTATATTCACCTCCGTCGATGGGGTTATGTTTTCATCTGCTTTTGTTTGTTTATGCAAAAATCACTGGACAGATTTCTACCCGACTTGGTGGAAGGATGTGGTTTGGGCCAGGGAGGAACCCGTTAATTATCGGTAAAGATGCAGATGCAGGAATTCTTGAGATTGAGAGAAGTTTTCCTGTTTTCCCAGGAGGATAATTGGAAAAATACAGGGGATTGATAAGATTTTGTGTGGAACTTTTGGGGAACTATTGCTGATGGGGATCCACACCAAAGCCCCTCCACAACATTTCATGAAAGTCAGTTAAATCTCGTTTCCCATAATGCTGCTCTTAAATAAACAGACGCAGATGAAAACATTGATGGAGGCATGGATGAGTGCAGGGCTGTAAACGCATCATTATTAAAAGCCGCTAACTGCGTCAGTGTTGAGCGCGCGGAAACAAAACAAAAAACCTTCAGACAGCATTTAACATCCTTTTGTTGTGCAGCAAAAGAACGACGCGAGCTAACGCGAGGCCGAGAGACGCCGCGTCTCTCGCAGCCATTTGTTGTGTAGGCGTGGAGCGAGTGTCCACTCTGCTCAGCAGCAGAGAGAGAGCGGGAGAGAACCTGCTGTTGCCGGTGAAAAGGTTCGATAACGTTCTTTACGCTCCCATCCCGTCCCAATCTGAGGCTCTACAGCTGCAGCATAAACATCTCGGTCCAACAAGTCTTTATAAACTCAGGTTGAAGATTATTTTCATTTTTTAAAATATATAAATTTACCCTACACACAGGGCACGACCTTGTTTTCAAACTGCTGGTCCTAAGTGTGGGTTGAAAGAGGAACTCTGACGACGAGGGTGGTGGGAGCAGCAGCAGGAGGAGGATTGAGTATTTCCAGTTTTTTTCTATAATTATAATTTTCTAGCAGGGATTCATTAATTTGGATGAAGCAATTAAAAAAAAATGCATGTTTGCATTTACATGTTTCAGATCTTTTTGTGTCTTTGTGTTTTGTTTACTAGAATTATTTTTCTCTGATCCCGCACTGGATTCACTTCAGGAGTAAAATGTTTAATCATCACATTTTTTTTTTGTTATAATATTTGCAATATTATATAACTATAAATAATAAATATAGTAAGTCATTTTATTGGTCATCATACCTTCCAATTACCAAACCAATCATCATGATAAAAATGTATTCTGTATTCATGAGCGCTCACTTAGTTCCAAACACTGAACTAAAGGGACTGATCCAGGCAGTTAAAACTAAAACAATCGCATTACATAAAAAAAAAAACAAGTCAAATGAACCTGTCAGTGTTTTAAAGAGTGCACAGCCAGTCAAGGATGGAGGCAACTTTGAGTGCCTCTGACTCTATTGAGCCAGAGGTTTTCTCTTTCAGTCTGTGTCTTCGCAGCCTGCAGAGTTGTGCGACTGTGTGTGTGTGTGTGTGTGTGCGCAGAGTCCCACAAACAAACACCAGGAGGCCTCCGTTCTCTCCTCAACCCCCCACTGGCAGTGGACACTGTGCTGGGTACGACATGAGCCAGGGAGAGTGGGAGGAGGTGGATGGAGGTGGGAGGACTGGGTGAAAAAGAAGAAGGGAAAGAAAAAAGCGAGAGATTGGTGGTGGTGGGGGCGCTTTTCTTTGCCAGGACCCACTGCACAGTAAATCTAGGCAGATGTCTGGGACTTGTAGGGGGAGGAGCAGGTTGTGTGTGTGTGTGTGTGTGTGTGGGGATGTGGGGGGGGTGTGGACACAGAGATAAGGTGGCACTCTGGAAAGGTTTTGGAGCAGACACAGTTGAGACCAGGCAGAATGATGCACAAACACACAATCAGCAGTAAAAACACACACACACACACACACACACACACACACACACACACACACAGAATCCACGCTGCCGTGAGGGGTCTGAAATGACAGGGGCGAGATGTCAAGGGATCACAGCGACGCTGTGCTGAGGTTGAAGATGGAAGAAGGGAGAATGTCGGAGGCATAATGGCGAGCGTTAGAGCAGTGGGATGAGAGCAGAGAACAGTGGCAGAGAAAAGGAAGTCAGCCCGGAGGGAGGTGAAACACACAACCTTGAGATAATCTGTGGGACGGGCACGGGGAGAAAAATAACCTTATCAGGGCAGGAAAGCAGAAGGCACACTGAGCAGGGAGAGGATATGAAAGCAGAGGGGGAGGCATGGAAACAGAGCGGTGGAGGGAAAATAAAGCAAGAGCAAACGGAAGTAGGCAAGAGTTTAACTGCGGATTTTTTTAATTTACCGAAGCCGATGAGGCCGAGGGTTTCGCCGCGGATGCGGGCGGCGCCGGAGGCCACCTCGCGTATCTGCTCCACGCTCTGGACACGCGTGCCTTCCCGGAGAGCCTGGTAGAGCCAGGTGTTTCGCCTGTAAAGGTTGAGGATGTGGCACAGGGTGGAGTCGGCCGTCTCCTCCACAGCCGCCGAGGGAATGTTACACACAGCGATCCCTAACGAGAGACACAGACGGGCAAAGACAAAATCTCAAAATTGTGTTTTTAGGCGACAAACTGTTACAAATATTCTCATCAATTATATCAGAGAATGGATCTAACATCACAAAATTGAGACAGGAGTAAATTAAGTTTAATAAGGGATTGATTTTATGTTGTGAAATTATCCAACAATTCTCTTAATATCTATCACACTGATCCTCCTGAAGAGCTTCACCACACACAAAAGAAGCTTTGGGTATTTGTTCTTACAGTTTTAACATAATGTTATGATTAAAATATGGTTCTGATAAGTTATATTTAATAACTGCAGAGTCAAATTCGATGTAAACTTGTGAATGTGCAGAACACGGCAACTTTCCGACGCTTTCGACTCCAGTGCACTGGCTCATAATTGTGTTGCATTCAGGGAACTCAAACCTCCTGACCCTGTGGTATTACCTTGCTTATCTTCCACAGCACAAAGGTTTTTATTTTTATACATATATTTATTTATTTCCCTGCCACACTTAAGCACTTCTGCCTGCCCTCGCTCTCCTCTAATGTCCTCATCCTCACCCTGTATCTCGCAGGAACAGCACAGCTGCGTCTGGACAGCGAAATGATAATTAAAAAAACAGAGGCCAGGCTCAATCAATGGCCCCTTTTCTCCCCCCCACCCCCAAGAACCGCAGTCGTATCAGCGCCGGCTTCTCCAGCCGCGATAGCTTTTGACTCCTGCGTTGCGAGGCAAAGCGCCTTTGGTGAGTGGGTGGCGGTTAGACGCAGTATCTCGTATTGGCAGGGAAATGGCAGCTTTGTCAAGTGTGAGGGCTGTTTGAGCCACCAGCCAGCAGATAGACGTTCAGAGGAACGACCCATCTCTCTCTCTCTCTCTCTCCCTCTCTCTCTGTGTTTTTTCCCTGGTTTTCTGTCTCTTTGAAAGCTCTGGCTCACAGCGGGACGTCCACCAGCCACTCTTTAATTCAGCCTTTGATACGGCTCTTAAAATACATATTGTATGGAAAAAGGGAGGAAGAGGTAAACACGTTCAGACCGAAATCACTGTCAGCTGTGTGATCTCGTTTCGACCTCTGAAGGCAACGCCCACCTTCGGCCAACAACGGCCAGTTTAATCCTGCATGTGGCATCATACACGGGGGAAGAAACAACAACAAATGACTACATTTAAAGGGGTCATGCACTGATTTCCTAATTAAAGGAGACTTGGGCTAACCATTTTCAAACTGTTGGAGGACTGATCTCTTTTAATACAGTTTTCCTGGTTAGATCACGACTAATGTTTCTGGAGGGTGAGCGTGCGTACCCAGCTCTCCAGCCGCCTTGATGTCGATGTTGTCGTAGCCGCTGCCGATGCGGATGATGATGCGCAGAGCTTTGAACTTCTCCAGATCCTCTCTGGTCAGGGTGATGGTGTGGTACATCATGGCTCCCACCGCCTCGTTGAGCACCTGCATCACAAGTATTTGCTCCAGTTATTCACACAGAGCACGGCACGCGGCCACCAGCCCATCTGCGTTCGTTCCCATGACAATCACATGATCGCATTCCTTCACGAGCGCCATGAAAATATTTAAGATTTCACAGCCAAGAAGGTGACGCGGGGGGGGGGGGGGGGGCGGGTACAAGAAAAGGTGGGGGGGGGGGGGGGGGGGGGGTGCAGTCACATGACATGGTCACCAGCAGCACTGGAACATTGTCCTGTTGTCTCCGCCCCCTGAGGGTGAGTACCAAGAAAAGATGCAGGACGAGTGAGTGCACGGAGAGGTTGTGGTGGCAGCTGACCTCTGGACAAACCTCCTCAACATGTGGCGGGTTAATGACAGATTTTGTCAAACTGCGATGACCTTCTGACCCTTTCACAACCAACACACGACAGGCTACAGAATAATACAAGTTTTCTACGTTCACTCTAAGCAAAACACCGAAACTGAGAGCCGGATTCAACACATCAGTCCGATTTAAGTCCCTTCGGGGACAAGGTGACCCGGTCTGATGTGGATCTGAACTATTCCCCCTCAGCATCAGCCGCTGTCTGCACCCACACCCCTGCTCTGCTTTAGCCTTTCTGTGATTAGCAGATTGGCTCTGAATTTCCATACAGCTTTTATTGGAGCTGTGTCCTCAGCCAGGTCCTTTCAGATACTAGTTCAAGGTTAAAGCACTCCTCTCACTCACACACACACACACACACACACACACTCATGCATCTCGTGTTTTTTCTAAGCTGGAGGCATCGTTTAGCGCGAGCAGGGAAATCGTCTGAATGCAGTCTTCTTCAATGGAAACTCTGACTCTAATCTATGCCCCCACCCCGACTCTCCACTGCAACTAAAGCCTTGCTGCTTTCATCGTTTCTATCATTTCTGATGACGCCCAGATCTGGCAGCAAGACCTTCCCTTTTTGGCCCCGGTGAGCTTGAGAGACAGAGAGAGACACAACTTAATGGTACTCGTCCTGAGCAGCTTGTGTGTGTGTGTGTGTGTGGTTTGCTGCAGATTTTATGGCTATGAACTCATCCCACCAGTGAGTGAGTGAGTGAGTGGATGTGAGAGCGGGTTGTAACACTGAGAACAGACTTTCTCCACCTGGCAGAGAGGATCTGCATTTTTTTTTTACAAGGTCTGTTTCTTTTTTAGCGTGCAGCACTTTTTAAAGGGTGATGTGGTCGTAGTTACACGACTACTCGATGCAATATGTTACTGGCAGATCATAACTTTTAAATCCACTTTGGCAGCAGAGCAGACATGTGGATAAAGACTGTTAAAATGAATGAATGAGGCCAAATAATCATCAAACAGCAAGTGAATTAGGACACGTTTGATAGGACAAGAAGAAGAAGAGATCGTATCCTCTTTGAATGGTCGAATTATCTCCAGAAGAAAAGTATATTTCCTTAAATATGAAGAATTCCTTTAGCTAGTGCTGAAACAATTAGTGGAATTACTGATTGGACAGACAGAAGTTAATAATCAAAAAATGGGTTTTGATCCCAAACATTCGCCAGTTCCACATTTGCTTCTATTATCTCAGCTGCGCGACAGTAAAGTGAATATCTTTGTGTTTTGATTTGTAACTCGGACAAAATAAACGATGTAATTTAGTTCCGCGAATTGAAGAAAATCCCTGCGGATCATTTGCTTCCGTGATTATTTCAGCCCTCAGCTTAACACCACAATTGGATGAACGGCATCCAGCAGCAGCGAACAGAGCGTGAGGCCAATGTTGACACTGAGCCATGTGGGCTACCGTCCAACGCCTACACACAAGCCACATGTGACTCTGAGGCTCGGCGGCTGGGAGGAAGACGAGGGATCATCGACCTTGGATGGTGATGATGATGATGATGTTGGGGCGCAGGTGCTGTGCGCAGCAGGATTCTAAGTGATATTGTAGCCGACCTGTGTGTCCCTCTTTCTCTCACAGACACAACCTCGCCAATCTTTCATACTTCTCCCTCGACCAGACTTTCCTGGAAGTTCCTGGATCTGTGGATGAGGGCGAGCGGGACGGCTGGTGTCTGCGCTCACAGCATCGCAACCGACAATCAGCAGCGAGTCATCGCGTCTGCGCATCCAGGAAAGCAGAGATTGGACATTTTCAATCTCCATCGCCCCTGTGGGTATCTAGGCAGCGAGTTATTACAGCGAACTGCTGAATGTGCTGGCGAGGTGAACATTACAATCATGTTTTCCCTGATAAGGCAGTGTTAAAACAAACAAAAAGCCCCCCCCCCCCCCCCCCCCCTCGCAACACGCCGCCCGAGGTCTTTGATTAAAAGCCCCCCCCCCCCCACCGGCCCCCTCGCAACACGCCGCCCGAGGTCTTTGATTGAATTGATCTCTATGCAAATGCCTCATTTTTTAATATGTCCCATTTTCATAAAAAACAGCGAGAAGAAAGATGTGGCGGCTTCTCGCTCCCGCCTGCAGATGGAGAGATAGCACTTGGGCGATACCCATCTCTGTGGCCGTGTATTGTTTTGCAGCCATGGTGCAGTATAAAAAGCAATAAAGAGCCTCTACAAGCCAATGTAATTACACTGCATCCCCGCCGTACAAGAATCTCTATTAGAACAATGGCACTGACACGAGCACAGCGCTCCGTGGCACAAAGTGACATTAAATCATAATGAAGCCTCTGTATTTTAACTGGCAATTGCATATGGGGCCAATATAACCCTCTACACGTATCGGCATTGTGATAGGAATAAAACGAGGCAGCCGTGTGTGAGTGGCAGGATGCGTCTCTACCTCAGTTGTAAAGTGTGTGTGCGTGTTCCCTACCTTCTCGTGTATCTCCTGTGTGGACTGAGCATCGCAAAAGGCAACAGTTGCCAAGTCTTTCAGGATGGGCATCTCCACGGTGCAGTCGCGCCCATCCAGCAGCGCCACCAGGGGGCGCGGATGCATTGGCCCGTTCATGATTTGGGGCCGAATACCTGGAGACAGAGGAAGGGGGAAAAAAACCAAAATTATTTTTCATAAACGTTGCTTTTGCAAGGTCTTAATCGAAACAACAAACACACAAGATAGATCAAATCATTTTATTTGTTTAATTAAGTGTTTTTTTTGGACCATGAAATGATGTCATCCAACTGACTGGCATCAATTCACCGTTACTTTCTGACAAGGAAAAAAAATACAGTAATCATCTGCTCCGTGTGTGTGTGTGTGCACATGTGCTGATTACTATATAGAAGAAGCAGGGCTTTTTCCAGCTAACAAGTGTTGCTCAATAAATCAATGCACCTACTCAGGACTGGATTAGACTACAGCCTCACTGACTGGAAGCCTCTGCTGTCGTGCACACACACACACACACACACACGCTCTCACAGACGCACACACGTGAACATATAGACTACACACAGTATGCAGGTGTTTCACATTTATCCACTCAATCATAGTAAGAGGAGAGTATTCCCTTGTGTGCCCGAGCGACAACTGCACTGCAGCGTGCACACACTTTGCTTGTTCTCATTTCTCAGTTCAAAGGAGAGGATCCTACGCTTGCTGCACAGAGAGCGACCAGCAGCTGTGGAGCCGAGGAGAACAGAGAAGAGGCTGCGGCTTTAGAAAAGAGTTTCACTCCTGTAGAGCCATGTCTCACTGAAATGGAGAGCGCTGGAGAAAACACTACAAGCCTGAAAACAAACCCACAGCCACATCGCATCTGCACTCCAGTGCACTTCACAAAAGTGCGCGACGTAATTCGGGTTTTTGTCTCCGCTCGAGCTCATTCTCCTTCCCACTCGCCACTTTTCTCACTTAGAGTGAAGAGAGCCGAGGAGAGCCGAGCTCCCCGGCGGCCTGACCTTCTCACACATCCTCCTGAAACAGGCGTGTCACCTTGAGCAGACAGACAATTAGCAGTCCTGCTTCATGCAATGTTAACAAGTGCGGGGGCATCAATATTCATGCTGAGGAGCGGCGCTGCGGCCCTGACACCGGCATGTGGATAGATGGACCTGATAAGGAGCGAAGCATTTCCCCACTGAGTGCCGTCGACCGGGCTGTGCTCGGGTCGTGATCTTCACACGCACTCTCCAGCTCTGGATCTGTCCGAGCTGTGACAAAACAGGCCGAAGAGTCGCCAGAGATTTCCCTACGGATGTTTCCCTGTGATTTCATGACATCACTTTTCTTATCTGGTGTTTACGCGCTCTCCACCGGTTTGCTTCTAAGATGCATATCTGGACTCCGGAGCGTGACATCACTCTGTGCGTGTGTGCGTGTGTGTGGCGTGTGCAGGTGTGTGCGTTGGTGCGCTCTTAAAAAGTTATCCCAGGGATTAGGATGACGTCACGGCTCGAGATAAGTAGGATGGTGGGGGGGTGAGAGGAGGGCTAGATAGAGCCACGCTCCATGGGATTACGGCAGCAGAGGAGGCTGATTAGGGCAGATAAAGGTGAGATTATGAGATGAGAAAGTTGTGCGTGCGTGTGTGTGTGGCCGTTACACAAACAGCCTGTTACCTACAGCGAGGGAGACGAACAGGTGGGAGGGAGACAGAGAGGAGTGAAATTAAAATGTACAACGTGCGTACATAAAAAACAGACTAAACACTGCCTGTTAGCCTGAAACGCTCCCAGGAGCCACATCAGGGAGGAGGAGGAGGAGGATGAAAAGGAGGGAGAGCAAATAAACGACAGGAGACGAAGCAGAGAGAAGCCCGGGCTGATGGAAAGCGATCAGTCCAGCAGAACACAGCCTTTCTGGGTAAAAAAAAAAAGGGGGGGGGTTGTGGGGGGGGTGGTTGGAGTGGGGTTGTCGTCTCCCCGTGCCTTCGGCTTGTTGTCATGGCGATCACTTAACAGGCTTTGGCTGCCAGTTTTAATGCACTTTATTTTTGGCACCGCTGGCATGTGCCTGGGAGATGAGGTCAGAGGCGCAAACACCCGTATCCTCCTCGCAACCGCGGCCGTAAAGGGCGGAGGAGATGTTTTCTCTCCTGACAGACAAGATGGAGAGCGCACCCCCCCACACACCCAAAATCCACCCCTGCCGTCTCCCGGCCTACTCATCACACTCCCTGTTCAAGATGGATGACATGTCGACGGCAAGGTTGACACACGGCAACTCGGCTGTCTGTGCCACATCTGCGGCTGACAGCTCGTTGAATATTAATGGCGGCAGCTGGTAAAGACTGGGCGCCAATGGCCCGAGAACCAACGCATCAAACCGGCGAGAGTGTCGGAGGGTGCGCGGAGGGCACTGAATGCCTGGACGCGTCGGAGACGGCGCACGCATGCAAACAGGTGCCGAGAGGATGAGTGATGGAGCGGGAAGAGAGCGAAGATAAACTTTCGTCAGTACCGGCTTTTCAGATTACGACGATTATCTGCTTGTTCTCTGTTTTACGCCGGCTCTAAATCATGGGAATGGGCTTTATATTAGCACCTTAAATGTGCCTGATCAACAAATTATCCTCTTCCCTGACCCAGGGAAGTGTAATTAATGTCAAATTAATGAGCAGGGTGAAGTACACAACCTTCTTGACGGAGCACCCTCATCTTTAGAAATACTGAATATTGATTCAGGTTTAAAAAAATCAACATTTCTGTTCTTATCTCAGAGAAGAGACCCAGGCCACCTGTTACTGTCTCATCTAACCTGTAGTTACTTGTGAGGAACGAGTGATGCGCAGCAGCGGTGGGTGTGCAGGTGAGAGGATGAGGCAACAGGGGAGCGGAGCGGCTGGCAGGCTGCATCCAACCCTCAGGCAGAACTTCGACAGGCTGAAGTCCATGAATCATCCGCTGGGTTTCTCTCCGTCTCTCTGACCTTTCAAGTCCCTCACTCCTTCAATCTCCCTCTCGCTGACTCTTTCCTCCGCTACATCGCTCTCTGTCGTCTGCGGGGTTGTGTTCTCCTGTTCTGTCTCCACGCTATCTGCTCCGCCTTTTCTTTAACTCACGTGAATCTCTTTCACGGCTCTTCTATCATTCCCCCTCGTCGTCTCTCCGTAATCGCTGACCCTCTGTCCTCTGCCATGTGTTCACCTCGTCTGTCATTCATTCTCTCTCCTTGCCTATGGTTCTGTCTTTCAGCAGGGTGCGTGTGTGTGTGTGTGTGTGTGTGTGTGTGTGTGTGTGTTTGCAAGTGTCCTCCTGTGTGACAGATTGATTCGCACTCTGCTGATTTTAATGGAGGGGAGGCATGGAGGTGACAGGCAACACTCCTGCTGTGGTAAACTGACAGCGTGTACATCAAACCGGTCTCATCCAGAACCGCCGGGTCGTTTGTCAGCCGCACAGCGCTGCCACACTCGGATCTCTAATTATAGATAACAAAGTAAAACAACGGATGTATCTTCATATTGATAACGTACTTTTCTCTTTGTCTTTACCCAAGATGCTAACAGTTAACCACTTATCTGGGTCCATCACGTTCTCCGCAGGGGGGCCCTGGATTAAAGCAGCTGTTGGCCCCCTGACGGCAACTCAGGCAGATGTAGGACACACACACACACACACGTACGTGCATGTTATCGAACCCCAACTAATGTGCACTTTGGGTGAAGGGGTGGGGGTGTTGCAGGCCACGTCAGAACCGCAGGAGGCAGAGTGCTCTTAATTTCCCTCCTCCATTAATTAATCTCCCTCATTTCCTTTCCTCTGCGTTCTCGCTTCCTCTGCTTGTTGTTAAACTCTTGCCAGGCTCCGAGTGTATGCGAGCGAATGTGTACACGCCTATATGAGATGATTTGGGATGAGTACATTTTCACTGGGGGAGGCAGCTGCTGTTATGAGTTTTCCCAGCCAAAAGAATAAATGCATGCAACACACACACATGCACACACACACACACCCCTGCTGGGTCTGTGTAATGATATCCTCCGTCAGATGTAGGACTGCAACGAATGACTTTCTCCTCACTCAGTGATTAATCCAGAAATGATTCTCTCTCCTGATCAACTAATTGCACGGTTTATAAGACGTCAAACACAGCGACAAATCAACCCTCCGACAAAACTCTGAGCGACGAGAGCTTGACGTGCCCTTTTCTTAAATCATCTGACAATAATCCAAAGAACTATTCAATTTACACTCGAACGATAAAACGATTCTGTACTGATGCATGTTATTAATTATTTACCACGACATGACAGTGGAAACATACATGGCCATGAATCATACTCTCATAGCATGCTATCTACTGCTATTAAGAGCATCACAATGGGCTTTGAACATTTTTCTTTTTTCAAAATGGGTAAATATTATGTTCCCGATTGTTTCACGTCCCCGTAATGAGGAGGTGGTGGTGAGCTCAGTGAGCCCTTTAAAATAAAAACAGTTTTCTCAATAGGAGCGCACAAGTCATCAAAAATGAGAAGTGGGTCACGACTCAAAATTATTTTGGAAATCTGGGTCTCCGCTTTCTTCTAAACTCAATATCTCAGTCATTCATCAGTATTTCTATTCTTATCGTTCCCGTGCAGCGGTGGTTCTCAAAGTCTTTCATGTATACTCCCCTTCAGAGGAGAAACAGCCCGCCTTCCCATTTTTTCATTAATTATGAAGGAGCAACTAAGAAAAAATAGAATTGATGTGAAATTTCTGTGAAACTCAAGTTAAATACATCTCAGGTAAACCAAAGAAGCCAATTGATGCAAACAAAGGGCCGGCGCAAGTGTCTATCACTGGGAGGTGAATGCCCGGTTTGTGGGACTTATGACCATTGAAAAGGGGGGGCTTTAAAGTTTCAGTCAATTTTTGCACCCTCGATATCCACCCCCCTGGAACTGGTGCCTCAGACAAAAGCATGTGGAACCCAAACTCAGCCCGGGATGGAGGCTGCGGTTCCTGAGCCAGCAACACTTAGTCAGAGTCTGGCAGCAGGACGCAGCAGAGCGGCGCACCGGGAGATGAGGCCAGAGTTTCCATTATGTGGTGAAGGGAGCTAGGATTCTCTTCCTACCGCTGGCCTCGGCTGCCGGTGTTATGTTGCCTCCAGTGAGGCGAGGAGGGACCGGAGAACAGGGAAGCGCAGTGTTGTTGTGGTCAGGAGAGGAGGAAAGAGAGAAAAAAAAATGGGAGGAGAGGAGTCGCCACTTAAGTGGTAATGGGAGACCTAGACAAGGCCTCCACCGTACTGTCATCATCTGCTGCCACCGGTTACCTAGCAACCCCAACCTGCGGTTTGCATGTGGCTCCGTCCTGACAACAAGGATCAGCCGCCGCTGCTGCTGACCACAAACAGTTACGGTCCATTTGCTGAGCCACCTTGAGCAGCACTGCGCCGACCCACCTCCTTGCCCCAGTGAGCCGAGGCAGCCGCGCAGTGAAACAGGAGTGGAGGAACCTGCAGGTGGGGTTTTGACATAGATCAGACCCCTGGATGATTTGTCTATAGGGTGTAGCTCTGACAGCCAGTTCCACTTTGGATCAGGTGTCGGTTTGGCAAAGCAGCTGAATTAGCTGACAGATCAAATTATCACCAAAGACGAATGTACAAAACGCTGAGGTCATGGGCCCCTCACAATAAATCATCTCTGAACGCCGGCATCTGAAATGGCAAACATTGCTGGCAGTAGATGATATCAGCTGTAGCTAATTAAGGAAAAGTTTCCAAGTTACTTGCCTGAAAGCCAAGTTTAAACTGGCTGGTGTCTGCTTAATGTGCTGCAAATTGGCATCTGTGCTCAGCCAAAGATAATTAGCGAAATAAATGGGAAAAAAAAAAAAAAAAAATCCTCTGACATCACTCCACGGTAACAAGTCCACGGGCTGATTCTGCAGGTCAGACGGAGCTGCAGAGGTCGAGCAGTCCTGCTGATGGCTTCATGTTAGCGTCAGTGGAAACATGATTACCCATAGTTAGCTAATGTGAGGTCTGAATTTGGACGTTCGCTCAAAACAAATCAAGGTATGAGGAAGCATGTTAGCTGTTTTCAAAATACAGATATTCTCATGATTTTTCCTATTCAAGCGAACCCTTGTCAGCAAAATTCACTATGACTGACAGCACAACACGTGACAGACGCACAGAGAAAACTATTTTCTCTCAGGATGGAGAAGAGGAGAGAGACACAAAGAAGCTGTCGATGAAGATGCCAAGAGTTGGACGAAACCAAAACATGTGATTCCAGCAGTGGAATTTTTACGTAAGATCCGAACAACGCGTCTGACCCAGACCGTCTCCTACAATGTCCTTTAGATGTCAAAGACAAACTTTCCCAGTCCAAACATTTTGGTCGGGGCAAGTTACGGAGTTCACATCCGAAAAGCGCTTTAGTTAAAAATTGATTTAAAGAGCAGATTCAGCACAAGATTAATTCCGTCAAACCTCAACCATAACTGTGTGTAATCTGTGGCAGCAAATGACTAGGAACCCACTCACAGGCCTTGGACGAGTGCCTGGAGTTTGACTGTGGAGTAACAGAGAAGCTTGGCACAATACACAGATGTGGCATCGGGTCAAACAATACTTTGTTTTCCTCGCTGTAGTTTTGCTCCCTCTGCCAGACTCTGTACTTCTGCTTTACTAAGGCTGAATTACTCATTTACTACTTTCCTCGCTCACACACACACACACACACTTCATCTGCCTGTGGCAACCCGAGGTCACTGCATGAGTTGTAGAGGGTGCACGCAGCAAGCGAGGGGGGGGTGGGTGTGTAAGTATAAGCACCCTTTGTTGGCAGCCTCCTCCCTGCCATCCCCTCCCTTTACTTCCCCCCAAAAGTAGCACACAAAGGCCACTTGTCCTGCACCGCGAGTGCCCCACCCCTGCCACCACCCGGCTGCCCGCCACACCAATCCATCCCCTGCCAAGAAAATGAGCGCATGCCTGTTTTAAATGGTGCCCTCTGTGTGCCCGCATGGGCCGGGCCCGCACTTCCAGCAGCAACGGGACAAACGCGGGTGTCAGCAGCATCCATGGCACGGCCCGCGCCGGCCCTCCCATTCCATCCCCTCCCTCTCTGTTTTCCCGCTCTTTTATTCCCCCGGCGTTGCCACGAGCTACAGAGCGTGGTCGGGAGCCTATAGAGCCGCAGGGGGAGCGGGAAAGACGGAGCCAAGTGCAGCAGCACCAGACGGGCGGACCTGGAAATGACAGCACAGTTGGACAACTCACCTACCTCACTAACCAAACACACACACACACACACACACACACACTCTCTCCGTCATCCCTCCTCTTATCCATACCCCCCCACCCTCCCTTGGACACCTCCCCCTCCCACATGCCAGACTTTATTAGACATCAGGAAAAGAAAACAGGAAACATGCTGCTTGCCTGGAAAATGTTGCCTCCACATTCTTCAGCTTAAAATCTATGCATTTCAGCGAAAACAGAAGGACTGACGCAGGTGGAGGAAAAATACAAAAAAAAAAAGAAAAAAAGAAAGGTGATAGACCCTCCGCAATAATCCCAAGGAGGGTATCCCCCCCGGTTGTTCTTTTTCTCCTCCTCCAATACTCCTTCAGCCCCCCCTCCCCCTCCCTCCCCTGGAGTTGCTCCTCTTGATCTGGCCTTGTTGGTGAGGGGAAGGGGTTTTTGGCGGCGCAGGCTCTCACTAAGCCCCCGGCTGCATCATCGTCAGTCCATGCCTCTGAGGGCTGGAGGAAAAGCAGCGTACACCATCAGCGTCCACACAGACACGCACAAACAGAGCAACGTGCAGGTCGGTGAGCGGACGGCAGTGGGCTGGAGGAGGCGGGGGAGATGCTTTTGTCCTTTTTTTTTTTTTTTTTTTTCCTAATCTCCCAGGAAGAAAACGCTGCGGTCACGGAGCGCGATGGCTGGAAACTCTCTGCTGCTTCCTCTGCTGGTAGCTGCGCAACATCTATTCACTCTGCGTCTCTCTCTCTCTCTCTCTCTCTCTCTCTCAATCTCTCTCGCTTTAGCTCTTTTCTCCCGCCTTTGTCTCAGGCAGAAAAAAAAAGATTGTGCGGCAGAAGAAGGAAAAAAAATGGTCAAAATCAAAAGTGCCAGCTCGAACATGCGGAGCTGAGCTCTCTGGGCTAAGCAATTTACTCCCCGGCTGCGTTCACTTCATAGGATCTGCACACACACACACACACGCACACAACACAACACTGGAGCACAATCCCTCCTCCTTTTTTTCCTCCTCCTTCTCCCCGTTTTATGTTTTATTTCTGATCTGGACTCCACAGTGTTTCAAGAACCCCCCTCCCTCTCTCTCTCTCTCTCTCTCTCCCTCTCTCTCTCTCTCACACACACACTCACACTTGCTTTCGTTTGCTTCCCAGACTCATCTCTCTCTCCCCTCCTGATGATTTGCTTTCCTCCTCTGCTTTTTCCACTTTCATCGAGACCAAGACCTCACCACCCCAATAACACACACACACACACACACACACACACACACACAGAACACAACCTCACCCCACCCTGGCATTTTGCGGGTTACCAGGAAAAGATTGGAAGAGTGACACTCACTCACACCCACTCCTTCCCTCTGAACACGTAACACACACACACACACACCAAACCAGAGGAACAATGCAACATTCAAGTCACTCCAGCAATAACATTACAGCTGTGGACTTGGCTGTTTTTCGCACCATCAGGGAAGTCATCAGGGGCGAGTGTGTTAAGTTCACAGTTTGGTCCCTGGAGAGACGAGAGAGGAGAGAGAGAGAGGAGGCAATCTGACAGATCGCTCTGCTGAATGGCTGCGAGGACGATGAGTAGCTGAAAACACCCTGTTTAGCATAACAATGTAATCGGAGCCTCCTCGCAACTGGGCAGCATGGACCGAGCACCGCACCGACACACACATGCACACACCTCATCGGCTGCATGACAGGCGCAACCAATAGACAAAGAGCCATGGCACGGTCACATGCCAGAACCGATTATCACTGACAGTAAAGTGGAAAGGTGGACCTGCCCGAGCAGTTTTGGCTCACTGGGTGGTTGGGTGGATGTGTCCATCCCCTGTGAACACTTCCCTTTTTTTGGTGTATATTAACCGTGTGTATCTACTCCAAAACTGTGTGTGTGTGTGTGTGTGTGTGTGAGAGAGAGAGTGTACTGCTGTTTCTCAGCCGTAAGAGCCCAACAAGAGGAGACACGGTGTGTCAGCCACGCCACTGTCTGTAGCAATGACACATCTGAGGGAGTATGACCATCAAAGCAGCAGCCCCCACTTCCTGCCAGTTGGCCAGACACACACACACACACACTCTTGATGGAGTGAGGGGATACGGCTGCCCCTCTGATCTTTCTCTCTTCAATAACATTAGAGGATGTGCAGGCGGAGGGAGTGTGTCTGGCGGGTGGGGGGGTGGGGGGGTGGTGTCTGACTGACAGCAATATCTTATTATGAAACTTGGCAGATCAGAGCTTGTGAAAAAGGCAGGGCCGTTCTGTGAGGTGGAGGAAAAAAGCCTGGCAGGTTCCATGAATGGAAACCGTTCACAACCGCTCACAACACAGGTCAGAGGTCAAACAGAATTGAGCTGTTGACAGGTTCACTCTGAAAGGCTCAATTATCACACTACACTCAGGTGTAAAAAGTAATTTTTCAATATTGACTGTTGTTGTCACAAGTTTTGAAGTCCAAAAAGGGGGCAGGGTTTCTCTCTGCTGCTGGTGGCAGACAATCACATGCAGACGAGTAAAAAAAAAAAAGAAGTTAAAAAAACCCCAACATGGCCAGACAGAGGGTCACATGCAGCCACAGGTCTGGTACAACACACACACACACACACACAACACACACAACACACACAACACACACAACACACACACACACACACACACACACACACACGCTTCCTCTTTCAGATGTAGAGCAGCCAGACTTGGGTCTAAACCAGTGCTGAAGGCTACATCTGTTAGCCCCTCAGTCGCTGTTGCCAGAGCTGCAACCACGCCTTTGAACACACACACACACACACACACAAAAACACACACACACACACACACTTTGATACACAAACCAGTGAAGGAAAACTCCCATTTTTTCATTTTAATTATAATTAATACACTCTGTAATAAAATATAAATATAAAATATGTAATCAATCATAACATTGTTTATGAGGTTTTGATGCTTCATCCGATTCACCAAAGGGATGGTTTATCCTAAGAGGGATTTTCCATTTCTTAACATAACCGTTCATTTTTTGCTTCAGAGAGTTATTCTGACTTCACCTCTCATCTCCCTCCTGACGCACAACTTCTTTAAGCCCTGACCTTTAGCACAGTGAGACATCAAGAGCGGCGGTCATGCTCGAGAAGACCCGACAAATGGCCCGAGCCTCCTTACAGTCCATGTGGACTTAGCGCTGAGAGGGAGCCCTCTCCTTCAACCATCGTATTTATACTGTAAGCGCCCTTTTCCTGTAAGTGCAGGAACTTGGCTCCTGGATGTAGAAGCCTGTTAAATCCCCCTAAGGCACTTAAAGGGATTTTTTAGAAAAGCAAGTGGTGGAGCGAGCTAACCTGCTGCCGCCTGGAGACGAGGCTTCTGCTGACCACATTATGACCAGAGCTTCGGGGTCCACTTCAGAACTGGACTCAGGTCAGCACAGGAGCACTCGTAAACCAGAGTTTTCCTTGTTTTGGATTTTTTTTTTTGTTGTATTACTGCGGAAATACAACGCTGCGTGAAAAAAGCATAACAGCATTTTCAAGGGTTTCGCAGAATCAGACTCTTTTTCAATTTGTTGAAAGCGATCTGAAAGCGCCAGTTGTGCTCCACGCGACCACACCAAGAACCTTGGAAGCGGTCTCAGTGAGATCACAAACAAATTCTGGAGTGGTTAGTTTGTGGTGAGAATATGATCTGACCTTGAGCTAACAGGCCCGAAAATGAGCAGGACCAGAAACAAGGAATTCTTATCCAGCAATTTGTCAGCAGCAGACTGTAGGTTAACTGAACTGCCCTTTAGGGTCAATTCAGTTAAAAAAATGACTCACCATTGCAAACATTTACTTTTTTGGGTTCTTAAACCTGAGACTTGGAAAAAGAATCTGTGACAACTCATTGAGATGGGAAAGCAAATTATTAGTGGGGGGATGCTATGTTAAATGCTAACTAGGTTACGCTTCCTCACAGGCAAGGTTCTCATATACATATATTCTCCAAACTTTATGCGAAGGGAATGAATAATGCAAAATAATGTCATCAGAAGGTCATGTTTGCTCATCCAGCAACTTAGTTTCAGAGTTGAAACCACAGAGGAAACAAGCTGCGACTGCATCTCACCAAAGCATCAGCAGCGATCGCTCCTCCTCCGCCTTAAATAAACACTCATCATTTTGTTCCATGAAACATTCAATAGACGCCGACGATGCTTCTTTTCGGGGTTTGCGAGTAAGACGGCTGACTCTCAATGGACTGGACATGCTTAGTGTGACAAGAGGCGGAGACGGGGAGGGAAAGGGAGCAGAAGTAGTGTAGCTTTTTCTAAAGCAAGTCTAATTTCCCCACGGTGAATATTTATTTAGGAGGCCCAGGTTTATCCACTGAGAGGCACCTGCCGTAGCAGCAGCCAGGGTAAATAACTGCCCCCCCCCCCCCCCCGCCCCACCTTCAAGGCATGTACCCCCCCGCCGCCCCACCTTCAAGGCATGTACGCAGGCACACACACACACACACGGGCCCCCACCCCCTCCGCATTGGTCCAGATAACAACCCTGAGTCAACACAGCCTCTCTGCTTTTGTTTTCTCTGCCTCCCCTCCTATGTTCCCCTCCCACGTTCCAATCCCTGCGGAACCAAAAGGACCGGGGCTGAAAAGATGCAGGGATGAGGGACAGAGACATAGTGAAAGAGAAAGAAAGAGCAAGAGAGAGAGAGAGGTCTAAATTACAGCATGGGAATGCAAATGAGTGTATTTTATTTGGGGGGAGCCAAGGAGGGCAGGCAGGCTTTATTTTCCAGGCAGAAACAGCCCCTCTGTGGTCTCTGGATCCGTTTCAGCTACAGCGAGGAAAGAAAAGCGGACATTCGCACTCTGCGTTTTTACTTTGGGAGGAATAAAAGTAAAAGAGAAATACACCAAACACAGAACCCACATCTCTCTGAGGCTGGTGCGGTCATAAAATAAAATGATATTTTGCTATGCTTTCACACCGCCACCACCACCGCCACCGCTGCTGCTGCTGCTGCCACCACCTCCTCTTCCCATCTCTCCCTCACGCAGTGGCGCCACCCCCCCCCCCCCCCCCCCCCCCCCCCCCCCCTTCCCCACCCTCCTCCTCCACCCTTGGCAGAGAGGCACTAAAGTTGCTGAAATATGGGCACAAATCACAGCCTGACCAAACACGCCGCTGCCACCGCCGTCACCTCCCCCATCTGGAAAAACAACAGCAAGAAAGTGAATTTGTGTGCGAGGAAAAGCGACAGGGTTGGGGGAAGGGGGTGGAGGGGTGGGTGAGCCATCTGCAGGTGGTCTCCAGATGTGGTGGCCCAGGGGACGGGCCACTCTGGCGCTGTTAAGGGCGACTCGGAACTCCCTCCTTCCCCCTTTCTCCTTCCATCGCTCCTCCCTCTCTGTCAGTGACAGGAGCCATCTGGCCTGGCAGGGAGAGTGGAGACACAGCAGAGTCCCACCCTCCCAAATGTGGCCCCTGTGTGCCACTCAGCGGAGAGCACAAGTAAATAAAATGCATGCACACACAGACACGCATCCAACGCCTACTGCCCCCCCCCCCCCCCCCCCCTTAACCCATCGAAGCTGCGGCCCAGCTGTGCTCCATTACGATAAATACACCAGGGTCGCGGGGTCTTGTCAGCCAGGAGTCAGCCATCAGATACTATGAGGTGTCCACTTACAGCCTTTTAAAGCTCACTTTGCTGAAGAGTTACAGCCATTTCCATCATCATCACCCCCTCCCCTCGTTTCATCTCCAACACCCTCTGGAAAAGAAACTCCCAGCGACTTGCTCCTCGTCCTCCTCCCTGCAACCCATGGCAGATGATATTTCACACTTCCTCTGAGCAGCACCAACCCCCTTTCCCCTGATATAGCCATATCCCACTGTAACTGGAGTTTTTGTAACTCCATTCGACACCTGGAACACCCGACACCTTCGAGCCACACTGACGCTGCCCCACTCCCCGTATGCCATCAGCTGATGCACTCGTTCGAGCTTGAGCGCAGTAGCCTTAGGGTAATGACATGTTTTCAGAATAAAAGGAAAGACAGCCTAAAAAACTATTTCCTGGAAGACAAATTATTTGACTTATTCATAGGAAAATAAAATAGCTTCCCCCCTCTCAAACTGAAGAATAGTTTTGGAAAAGGTTGGCAGCCAAGAGTTAAACCCCGGCTTCTTCCTGGAGGCGTTTTTGGTCTTTGCATGGGCTTCTCTGCTGCTAGAAACTGGGAATGGAGGAATAAGGACTTTAATAGGCAATGGGTGAGATGGAGCTGTTAAAAGTGAGAGTTAACAATGCTTGCAATTTATTATCCGAATTTCATTCACCGCTCTGTGTTGAGCTGATAAGATCCAGTCAGGAAGCAAACGTGGGCGTCTGTGTCATTGCTTCCAAAAAGTTTCCAGTTCTGTCCAGACTCGAATGCAACCCCAGACGTTTTGAACTGAAACAGGCCTAGCAGAGTTTCCAAAAGCCTCCATTTGAGGTAATGTGAGTAACGTGGACGCCAGGCGTAAATGTAGCTGCAAATATCCGAGAAGGAACAAAAACTCCATGGCCAATAAGCATGCAGGCCACATTTCATCTTTCAGGGGAAACTGCATTCAGTTTGCTCACTAGACAAACACGAAGCCAGCAAATGGTGGACACAGAAATATTCTATTGTGTTTAAAAATGCCGTAAGGATGGTAAGAAAATCAACAGAGCTCTGAGCATCGAAGGTGCGTTTCATTCTTATCCTCGCAGCCCATTGTACGCGCGCTCGCCCGGGAGATGCTCCGAGGGTCTCCGCTGTGTTTGTTGGCCGCCGAGCTAAACGAATGGCACCCAGCAGCATTGATTTGCAGCGCAGACCGCAGATCAAACCGCAGGACAAAAGACGAGACAGAGGGACAATGGAGAAAACACAGCGGGCCACACGGGGAAAACGAGGGATGACGGGTCGATCGGGGTGACCACAGGCGGCCACGGGGGCACTCGCTCCAAGAACGAACAGGACCTTGACAGATGCAACAAGAAAATGTTATTGACTGAGTGGTGGCAACACAACAAGACAGCGCACTGAGGTGGTCAGACCATCGAGTACTTCCAGGGGAAATAGATCCACAGCAACAGATACTACGGTTCTACCTTGTTTATTCCTTTTCTTTCATCCCTCATCCCTGTCCTCCGCTCCGACCTCACCGGCCATAGAAGAAAGTAAATATGTGAGCAAGGTAAAGCAATCGGTTAACCTTTGAAATACCCTTGCAATGAGATCTGCCGCTCTTTACTCTTTTCAGCTGGGGGAGAAGAAAAATGAAGACGAAAGAGAAAGACGAAAACACACACACACACACACACAATGTTGGCCACCACTTCAGAGGGGATATTCAATATCCATGAGCTTTTTCATTTCACACTGATGAATAATTCAGGGTGACCTGCTCACCACTGAGGAAGGGGGAGACAGAGGGGGAGGAAGGGAGACAAAAAAGAAGGGAGGACCGGGGAGGTGCGCAGAGGTATAGTTGTCTGTTTTAGTGGATGCAGCTGTTGCCGGTCGACGTGCATAAAACCAATCTCCTCCCCAGCTGCCGTGGAGAATGGAATAATATACGGCAGCTTCGACGACAGATAATTAGGGAGATTATACCAAAGTGCTGCCATTGCATCGCAGCAATCCTCTAGACAATAAAGCCCCGGGACGAGGGCGAGCAGCAGAATAAACATGCGATCTGCCGAAATACAGAGGGAGGAAACTGTCACAACACACACACACTCTGGGTCGTACAAACACACAGACATCTCATCTCATCATTAGCGCCTGGTGGCGACCTGTAGGCCTGTGGAGGAGCCACTGTGACGT
The DNA here is from genome assembly GCA_016785235.1 of Pseudorhombus dupliciocellatus. Classification (NCBI taxonomy): domain Eukaryota; kingdom Metazoa; phylum Chordata; class Actinopteri; order Pleuronectiformes; family Paralichthyidae; genus Pseudorhombus; species Pseudorhombus dupliciocellatus. Next base: position 30,350 of record JAFBJW010000816.1, read on the forward strand.
CAGCTTAATTCCTCAAAGCTTCTATAGAGAAGCTTAAATCAGGTTCTCTACACAGGATGCAAACCAAATGTGTAGGTATCTGCCCACCCAGGCCAGAAGGTTCGTTTCAAAACTTCTCAAAAACTTTGTTTCCACCATCAACTCTTGTATGATTGAACAGAAGCAGCATAAATGGCAAAAACCTAAAGATTTAAAGCTCACTAAAGAATAAGGACAGTGCTCCTGACCCTGCTAGCAGAGGTCAGCTGCTACTGTCGCACACACACACACACACACACTCGAGCACTTGAGCTGTCACAAGCAGGAGGACACCAGCTGTTCCTCATTCGCTCGAAGGCTCCGTTCCCTCCGTGCGTTGGCCGGCTTCGCAGAAACCATTAATCCCTCTGTGAACGCAACTGATGGTTTGGAAAGATCAACCATGAGAAAACAGCGAGGAGGCTGTGGGGGGAAAGAGGACGGGGCTCAGTAACACTTTTTTTTTCCTTTTTCTTTTCACTTGTTTTGTTTTCCGAGAAAGAAAAAAAACCTACTGCAGTGGAAAAATAGATTCTCCTGGCCATATTTCCCAGAGGACACAAACAATACGAGGGCTAAGTGGAGATTGAGCAGCAGATAGCTCGTGTAACATTTACCAGGTTCTCCACAAACTAGAGACACATGACAGAGGAGTTCAGATAAGCGTTTAAGAGTCGGGAGGTGAACAGTGAACATAACAACACAATCTTTGCAGTATGGAGTATAGAGTGCAGTACGACAATTTAAGAACCAAGATGTTCCGTATTGATTTTGCATTTGCACTAAAGCACAGAAGGTTTCAAATGAAATGATGATCACAAGGTCCAAGTTCCAACTTTCTAGTTTCAGGGTGAAGGGGTGAAAGAAAATAAAATTAAGTAGACAGTAATAAAATAGAGTTTCTGTTGAATTTAAGATTTTTTTTAAGACTAAATGAAGGAAATCCAAACTTTTTTTTTTTTAAAGAAAGCTTATATATAAAGAAACTTAAATTTAAGCAAGCCACAGTCCTAAAGTTGAGTGCGAGTGAGCTGTCAGAATGGAGGATGGTCATATCCATTTTTTGCTGCTAATGACTGAAGGGGAGATAAGCTGCTGAGCCATTTGCAAATATGGATTTACACTGGTTACTTGTCCGATTATGTTCTGTGTATACAAACATTCACAATTCCTGAATTAGTCATCCTGAATCATGGAAAAAACTAACAGTCACCGTTTCATTTTGAATTCAAAGAGTAGGCGAAAGATACACACACTCCACGTTAGAATAGTCAAAAAAAAACCTGGGCCTAAATCCACACACGTCATCGGTGCATCATGTTGTTCTGCATGAGCAACGTAACAATGTCACACAGCTTCAATCCCCATAATAACCTCCTGACCAAAGCCGTGAGCCGAAAACTCCACTCATTCATATGAGTGGGATTAGTGACGATGACAGAGACTCCCACTGCCACGTGACGCCTGTATAGTAGCATCCATGCAAGTACTCACACACACAGATGGCCACTAGGATTTCCCCCCCACTCCTAATTATCAGCTTCTTTCCTGGACAGGTAACATAAGCCGTTAACTCTCCGCAATAACCAGTTACCAAGCATCAGCACATGGACGTGCTCCCTCTGTGGACCAGAACATGAGATTAAAGCTCTGACTTTTTACATCCCTATCTTTTATAATAAAATAAACAATATTAATTCATAAATAAATTCAGCATAACAAGTGTTGTTGGTGTTGTTTATATATATATAGTTCTGGTCAAAGGAAGATAGAGACAGACAGAGGACACTTAAGGTCTTGTCCCCATGTCCTGCTGTCAGTTCTGTCACATTCAGATGAAAACAAACATTTCTGTGTGAGTGGCAGCAGCACTGAGCCCAAACACACACGTATATGACAAGTTGTGGTTTACAGGTGTGGGGGAACAAAAGCACTACACGGGAAAAAATCAAAAAGCAGAGAGGCTGCAGAACGCAGGAACTCTCTCATATCCCAAACTCAGAACTCAAACACAGATGTGTCCAGTCTGAGGCCACACGGACACACAGGGAATGTTTTCTTTCTCACAGACTGGAAGACGGGCCAGGGAGTGCATGTTGAAATCAATGTCAGACACCTGAACAAAGCAGTTTAGCCAAGGACAGCTGAGAGCACATTAGGCATGCATCATCCTGGATGTCCTTCCAAACACAGGCAGAGAAATTAAAATCCCATTCGGGTCCCTCACGGGAGCTGTGCATTGGGAGGTTACATAACTGTTTGTCGCAACGGTGATGGCCTCCTGTCAAAAAGAGAAAAAAGAGACCTGGCATGCTTTTGATCAGCCTCTCTGCAACCTGTGCACAATGTCAGGGAGTGAACAGAGTTATACAGGTGAGCACGTAAATTGACACCTCCCATAAGGCTGCGAGGCCCTGTTGCCAAGTTCCACTCTCTCTCCTCCCTGTAAGCGATGAGCCAGGCCCCCAAACACACCACCGTTGCCCCGCCTCCTAATTCTGCAGCCCAGAAAAGTACAGCTGAAGATGTTCCGCAGATTATCTCCACTAGGAAACCACGTGCCGGCATTTGTAGACAACATGCAAGTGTCCACCTCGGTTAATCTACTGAGCACGCACACTGTAAATACCGCCAGCCAATCACATCTCTAGCTATAGTGGCTATTCTGCCTCACGTGACACGAAAGATTCGCTTCACCAACCTGAGCCACTGACAGACACCTCCATGGCCAATGTGAGTGCAGCACAGTGCTCTCCCTGCTATAGGTGGAGGGGAACTGTTGTAAGTCAGCTCGACTCAAACTTTTAATGCCATTACTAACACTACTTACGGCTTTAGCCAACCAAGACGGTGCCCAGCGCAGACGAGCCCTCCCACCTGCAACTTGCATCGAAATATTTTTAGGCACCAGCTATTTCCCTTCCGCTCACATCTCTTCTGCACTCAGAACAAAGGAGAATTTGACTGTATGGAAATGAAGATGCCTCAGCTGTGTTGTGAAAAAGTACACTTTGATGTCACATGATAAAAAGATGACTGGTTTTATAAGAAGATCTACCAATTTATTCAGTGCGTGAGAAAGGAATAACATGTCAACTTTCATCAATATGCATGTTTGAACATTCAACACCATGCATGTAATAAGACTAGCTCTTCACTAGTGAACTGGAGCCTTTGCTCAAAAGTGTGGAATGGTCTCTTGAGTGGTGCACTGTTCACAAAGAGAAGGGAGGGGCGTGAGAGAAATGCTTTCATTAAGTGTCTTAAAACATTTTTCAAACTAAACCAAAAAAGGCTGCACGCAAAAAGTAGGAGTAACAAGTGTTCAAAAATAAATGTGCAACGCTGCACGCAGGGCTCTACTTTTCCCTTTTTCCTTTAATTTGAAGATTATCCATCTCTGATTACCACTGAAACATAGGTTGCCTAGCAACACACAATTAAGAAGTATGCTTTCCGATCGTCTGCGAGGGCCTGCCGCTTTATCAGATGAAGTTACTGAAGCAACAAATGTCAGCTACATACAAATGAGCTTGAGGGGGGGGGCTATATTTTCATCAAACATGAAAAAAAGGGACCTCCCACTCTACTTTCCCTCGGGGTGCCCCCTCCTCTGGATCTTGCACCTCGCTTCTTATTTCCTTGACAACACATGAAGGGAAGCCACTTCATAAAAGTCATTACTCTATATAAAAAGTGCAGCAGCCCACAGACCCATTACAGAGGCAGGCAGGATATGGGGTTAGATGGCTGAAAGGAAGGTTAAAAAGATTCAATTCTTCCCTAAGCTCATCAGCGCTCATCAGGAGGGAAATATATCAGCTTGTTATGAGCTGAGAAATCAAGCCCTTTATGTGGAGGCCTAGCTGGAGAACTGACTCTCACTGTAGGCTGAACATAAAAAGCTGCCACACTACTTGTGCATTAACCTTGCACAAGACACAGAGGCTCTGCAGAAGGATAACAACATAATTATGTGTTCTGTGAAGCAGCAAACAACACATTTCAAAAGAAGAACGTAGTTAAAAAGGAAAAGCAAATTTACATTTATTGTTTGCAACGGGACCATCGCGAAACCGTCTAAAGTAATTATTTTCGTGTGTGTATGTGAACTGAGTCTTACGACTTTGTAAGTGAGCGTTGTAGCTGCTCTTGTTCAGTGATAATATCTAATCCAATATATCTCACACTGCCTCAGCTGTGAGATGTTCAGGAGAATGTTAGGATGTGAATGAGGACGGCACAGAGCTCACAAAATGTCCATTCATTGTACAAACCCACAGTCTGAAATGACAATGATTGAATTTGTGTCTGTGTATGAACAAACAAATGCGTTCGAGAACATTTAGCTGCCCTGCAATGCAACCGAAATCTCACAGACAACAGAGTGTCTATTAAAAACAGTTGCCTATTATAGTCTACACAACTATACATCCAATTAGTATAATTGGATTTGAGGCAGTTAAGCCATTGATTAGGAGAGAGTCCAGTGTAAAATAGAACAGCAGCAACTCTGCATCAATAAACTTTAACAATATAAGAAGAAAACAAATGTGTGTATTTTTAATATTTTCTTACTATGTGTTGTAAAAAAAAAAAGCAAACCCTAATATTTAGGGCTAGCAGGCTGTAAAGTTTTTTGTGATTCTCACTGATTAAAATAAGCACATTAAAGTTAAAGTACGCAAAGTGGAGCAACAAAACAACACCCAAAACACACTGTTGATCCAAAAGGATTCTGACCACTAAACCTTGTGAAAGAAAAGCACCAAAAAATGTTAACCTCAATATGACTAGAGCTTCTCTCATAAAAATTCAACGTGCTGATGAGAAAGGATCCCCTTCGGCAAATGACACAACTCTGTTGCAATACGCGTATAAATAGTTGTGTAGTTAAAAAAATGGTCTCAAAGCTGCTTAGCTCTTCAGATGTATCTTATATGCTACCCCTCAAGTGTCATAGTAAAATATCACTCTACATTTATCTACAGACAAAATCTAAAAAAGGAAATATCACAATTACCTATTGAAACAACAAATCAGCAAAAATGACAAAGACCAGAGAGACACTTTGAAGACATCAGCGAAATAGGTGAGGTTTGACATTACTTGTGTCAGGCGTGGTGACCATGGTTGAGACAATGACGGGTGGACCAGTGCGACGTCCAACCATCTTGCTGTTGTTAAGATTTTGTGCTTGGAGAGCAGAGGAAGAGGTAACGGGAACAATGGTACTTTCAGGGGCAGCATTGATCCCTTTCCGGAGCAGTTGGGGGCTATGCAGGGGGCTTGGTGCTGCCGCTGGTGATGCTGGAGGAAGGTTGGGTGCTCTCTTCATCAGTTCCATGGGGGAGTAGGAGCCAGAATAGGTCTTCGGTGCTGCTCCTTGGGTACCCGGGGCTGATGGAGGCTGTTGTCCAAGAGCAGACATGGCAAGACCAGTGTGGGCATGATACATTGAGAATGGTCTTCCCTGAGTCACAGCATTGCTATATCCTCCAGGGCTAATTGGAAAAGCTCCACTCCCCAAAGGCCGGGATCCTGGGAAGGTGGTGGTCTCCAGGAGGTGTTGGGAGGGTGCACTACTTGGTCTTCTGCCGAGAAATTCTCCCATCCTGGGCGACACATTCTGAATAGAGATAGGAGGCTGCTGTATGAGGCTGGGGTCCATGGTCAAACCCTGAGGCTGCATGTAGAGGTCATTGCGATGACTAAAACTGTTGGATCTTGTTCGTGGTGCTGTTCCACTTGTCTTGCAACCAAGCACCACACGTGAGAGAACACGGGCCTGGGCCAAGTTAGGGGCAACAGAACGGACATCATGGTCTTCCATCATCCCCAGGGTGGCATGGGAATCAAAGCCATTTTGCAGCAGAAGAGTAATAGTGCTCTCAGCCAAGCCTTCAGCTCGCAGGGAAGCCAGGAAGGTAGGGTCCACCATCTTCTTTGGGTCTGCAGCACTGGGATGGTGGAGAGGCAGACCAGAGGTAAATCCAGCTGTTGCAGCAACCATCGCTGAACTGGGGTCATAATTTGGGTCATAAGGTAGCCTTTGAGAGGCTACAGCTCCATAAGCCCGGGGGAAAGCTCCGTCCATTCCCTGGTATGTTGGGTCCACCACAGTATTAGTGGCTGCCGGCTGACAGGAGTCCAAGGATGAGCAGTTTATATTGTTGTAAGCTTGGTGAGCAGAGAGAGATGGTGGCCCAGCAGCATAAACAGGAAGAGGGGGCTGGCCCCCGTAGACTGCAGGACCAGGAGAGCTGCCGCCAATACGCTGGGCGTCTGGGATCATTTTAGATCCAAGAGTTTCCCTGTACAAACGGCTCAGCTCATGAACAGGAGGGGGAGGAGGAGGTGGAGGTGGGGGAGGAGGGGGAGGGGGAGGAGGCACAGGGTTAGGTGTTGAAGCAGAGGCCAACGCAGTAGGTGTGGCCCTCGTCTGTCCTTGATCCCAGGTAGGCTTCACCCCCCTAGCGTTGGACCCATAATGCGACGCTGATCTGGTGAGCAGGTGCTGGTTATCCCTATAAAACCCGGACTCTTCAGGTGGCTGACGAGAACCAGTCAGGTAGTAATCCACAGGTGGTGCGGAGGCAAGGCTTGCCATCATGTGTCTGAGGTGGAGGTTGCTGCTGCTCAGATGAGGTGCAGAGTTCTTCCTCAGGAGCTGTCCATGCCGGTCCTGTTGGATCTGGGAAGACTGGAGGACTAGATGCCGTTTCTCATCAAGATCTGGAGTATGGTGAGACCATACGCCACCGTCTCCCCCACTAAGTGCCAGAGAATTCCTACGCCCTGCCATGGTGCCACAGTAGTGACAACGACTTGCAGTCTTGTGGTTCTGGCCTTCAATCCATTCAGGACCGTGCTGGCTCAGAGAGCCACCAAAATGCGACTGCTCACTTGAGTTAGGCATCAGTGAAGACAATAACGAGGACAGCGATAAAAGCAGAAATAAACCCGGGTATTGTGTTTCAACTCTCCAGTTACACTCCCTACCAATCAAAAAGGAGTAGTGATCAGAAGAGAAGGGTGAAGCATGAGGAACCCTTTTACCTGATCTGCTGCTGGAGGCCACCCCCCTCCCCACACTCTATAGAGTGTGCTATCATGTAGCTCCCTGCTGGCAGCATATCTAAATAATTCAGCCCTGGAAACATTAGAAATCCACAAGGGCATGAGGCACAACATAACAAACACAGAGTACACATGCATACACATTCAAGTTATAAAAGAACACACCTTTAGGTCGAGGATCTACTCCATTCTACAGCAGGGATCATGCTTGTGGTTGGCATCATGCTTACATTCTAAACTAATACCTAGAATAGAGAAATTGGGCTAAAAGCACATGCTGGACAATGACAACAGGATGGAGGAGGGGACGGGATGCTCTAATCCAATGAGGTTGCTGCACGCCACTAGTAGGACAGCCCTCTCGTCCACAGCATTTGCCACAAGGGGATTAGCATCAAACTAAAACCTGCTTAAATCCGCTGCCCCCTGTGACATCACTTGGACCAGATAGTGTACATAGCCAGCACGCTGAGGCCCCTGGATGTGTTCACAGAGTGTAAAGCTACAGTGTTATGGTGCTTAGTGGTCACTGCTAACCACTTCATTGGCCTACAGCCAGAATCCCTCTGAGTATGAATGGATCCAGAAGGATCGGGGACTGACATGGTTGCTGAAGTGTGTCTCTGGGGATGGGGGAAGGCCAGACACAAGTAATGCTGGGGGTCAGTTTTAATCCGGTGGCCACAAGAGGAGAGCCGGGAGTTGCTCCACTTGAGCCATGGGGAATGCACAGCCTCCTCTGCTGGGCAAGGACAGCTTCACATAGACACATACAAGTAATTACACAGGCAGGAAAGAAGGAAGAACATGCAGCCTCCCTAAAAGTTCAATGTTTTCTCACCATCGGTCCAAAACTGAAGCATAGTCATTTTACAGTTTGCAAATGCACACACCTTGAAAATGCACTTAAAACAAACTTGTGATTATTTCCCCCTCACCCTGCTGCATACACCAAATGTAAAAGAGAGCAGATAAGGCTTATCTGAGATGTTGCCATCAGAGATAACTGTTGGTGTTTACTTGCCATGACAAGCTATGTAAACAAAAAAATAGTGTCAGGAGGAGAAGAAAAGAGGCTTTGATAAGAGGCTGATGGGTGAGGGGTGGTGATAAGGCAGAGGACTGTTGGCTTTGCCTTCACCTGCCAGACAGACAATATGGGGAAGTACAAGGCATGAGGAGAAAGATATGATTGGGCTGCGCTGGACCGTGACAACTAGATGGCTCCAAGCCTGTTTCTATTCTGTCCTTTATTTCTGTGTGAAATAGGCAACAGGGGTTTAAAGGAAGCTTTTTTTGCAGCAAGACTCCGGGGATATTTTCCGGGTGCTCCTGAAGCTGAGACACAGAGACAGCGTGACTGAGATGAGCTAAATTTATTACAGTTTAGGAGTGACAGGCGACTGCTGTAGTGCCATGCCTCTTTACGTTGTCCCACTACCTGTCAAGCCACAGAGGGGAATGCTATAACCAACTTCTTTCATTTTAAGAGCTTAAGTGATGCAATCATGACATAAGACCAAAAGCAAAACAGATTGTTTCATCATGGAACATCCAAATTGAAGAGCATTAAGTAGGTCAAAACAAAAAGAAAGCATTTCATTTTCCTTCTAGCCTTGCACAGTCCAGGATGATGCACTTCTAAAATGATGCTTTCTTTCACTGGAGGAAAAGCATACCTAGCAATTTACTTGCAGAGATTTCTCAGCACTATCCTCCCAGGTCTGACTCTCCCTGAGCTTTTTGTCAGCTGTAAAACACACCATTAATCACTGTGTTGTATCTCTGGATGGCGATCGCAATAACTTCTTTTAATAAGCCCCTTCTAGAGCCGTGTGTCAGTCAGATCCCCGCTTCCCGACAAAATATTAATAACAATAATAAACATCTCAAGTGGGGTCGGGCTGGTGTTGTTAAATCTGAAACAAGAATATGACATATTGTATATCCTGCCATGCAAATTGCTGTATTTCCCACAATTCATAAGCAGGAGAAGCTGGGGAACCATATTCATCTTGTCTACTTCCTCTGATATGCCTCTCATGAGAGCTCCATAATTAAGTCAGCATGCTATATTACACTCATCAAGCAACAGGGACCCCATACTTGCTAGCATGAATAATATAGCAGAGGAAAAGAAACCTCGAACTTACACGATGGATATTTGCTGCGTCAGAAGTGATGCCAACTCCCGCTCGCTCGCTCGCTCACTAGCTCACAGCCAATCATACTTCTCTGTCAAAGACCTCTGGGTACAATGTGTTGAACAGACGTCCAGCAACAGTCATGCCTTTGGAGCAATCTGGCCATCTTACTAGGGCACAGGACGCTAACGGCAGGACTTGGCAGGCAGAGCAGGCAGGGATAGCGGCACAATGATTTACATAGCTGCGACTCTACAACTGCTGATCCATTAAAGTTTCATAGGGGCTTCATAAATTAAAACCATGACTGCAAGATCTTGAAAATGTTCCTCAATTACTGTGATTGTACAGTATATTAAAGTTTTAACAAGCCCCTGGGCTTTTTCTCACTCCAACACAAGTGCAGGGAGGAAGGAGGGGCAACGGGGAGAGAGAAACACATGGTACCAATTCTGGTCTGATGGCTTTCGGAGGGTTCACATCTGCTGTGGAATCAAGACGCCGGCCTCTTTGCCACCTCCCATGTCAAACGGACACATGAGCGGGAGGAAGATGGGGCACAAAGAGACGCTACTGCAGAGTTTTAATTTGCAGGACAAGACCTCTGCTGGACTCAGGGAGGCAGCAGATTTGAGTTTTGTCTCGCATTTTAGCAGGAGGGTTTGTTCCCTCCCTTGCCTCGTGCGCAGCCCTGCACTCCGCCCGCCTATCATTATAAAGCCAGTGGTCCATACTGCATCACAGATGGGGCAGACAGAAGGGAGAGACGACAGCCCGCTTGCTTTTTGGAGAGATGAAGTGTGCAGCTGAGTGAGAGAAGAGGGAGGGACAGAGAGCGAGAGAACGAGAAGAAAAGGACGAAACAGAAAATGTGACTTGTTTCCATACCTCACTGATGAAAGCAGTTATGAGGTCTCGTTAAACGCAATGCTGTGTTTACTAGTAAAAATATATAAAACATGCATGTCCAACATATAGGAAAATCTGACACATCATTCATGTACGTCTACTTTAGTGTCACTGCATAGTTAAAAGACGCTCTGTTCTTTCAGATAGAGATAACCCAACCTCAGCAGTAAGAATATATTTACTAAAAATGAAACAACAAAAAAACATGATATAATATTAGTAAAGAAGGAAAATGAAAAAAGACAGTAATGATAGATGTAGTATCTGAGGATTTGCCAACCAGTGCTCATTTTCACTTGAGCACACGATGCATTACTCATTTGTCCTTGGCACATAAACAAACCATTCAATTCATACATCAATAAATGAACACCTGGGTGGATTCTGAAACAACCTTTATCAACATATAACCAGCCTTTCTCAATGAAAGACAGCAAACATGTGAAGTTACTGTACATATTTATTTTCTATCAAATCTGACCATAAACTGTTTTAAAGATGGATAAACTGACAGCGACAAACCAAAGCCCTAAAACATCCTGATCCCTCCGTGACGAATCCTGTCTCCTCCATGTTAGAGCTTGGGACATGCACAGCAATAGATTTGAGATGGCAGCTCCCATGTCCAGGATATTTTGGCTTATTTTTTGCACAGTGAGATTGAGTAGCGACAGGTCACCCATCTTTATTTAAAGTCTGTGGCTCTGGCCAAGCAAGCCAAGTAAGAATAGCCTAAAGACTAGTTGCAGAAATCTTCGTTGGCACAACTGCACGCAAAGATAGAAAAATATTGCTTATAAAGAATTCAACAAAGGAAAGAACAATAGTCTGATGACCTATTGTGTTTGCTCAGCATATTATATGGATAAATTACATTCCTAATTACACAGCTGCAAGTGCGTCACATAACACCACATGAATAAAAAACACATGTTGATTAAAACATTATCTGAGTAGATTAGAGCGGCTCTAATTCAACCCTGAGGGAGGAAAAATGCTATTGCACTCCACAATCTAAAACAACAATCTGAGCATAGGAGGAAAAAAAATAAAAACAACAGACCAGGAGCAGAACTGTCCTCCCTCCCTGCAACACACCGCAAAATAATCATAAGGACAAAAAAATGGTTCAGCTCAAATTAAGCTGGGAACATGAAAGAACCCGAGGCGGATCACACCTCACCTCCTCAGACGACAGGAACGAATCCCGTCTCCCCTGAGGATGAAGGAAGGAGAGAAAGAGCGCGAGGTGGAGAGCGCTCCACTCTCCCCTCCTCTTCCTCAGAACGCAGAATTAGAACCGATGCTTCCCAGCAGCTGTTTGATTGAGCTAACTAGCAGCTTTTGATAAAACAGTTGCAACCAGCTCCCAGCCTCCTTATTTGCAGACAGGCCAGATGATGTTAAATATGCATCAAGGAGTTAAACGGCTGAATCAGGCTTGCCATCTTTTTCCTTAGATACTGCATTTCGGACCCATCTGCCAATGTAGATACGTAAGAATGTACAATTTGGGCAATGATTTAATGCGATAAAAAAAATGTAGAATATGGAAACCGTCTTGGATGACAGGAGTAGATTTCTAATGTAGGGTAAACAATGGGAACAAAGGGGACAGGGTTTTGTTGGACAGTGCAGAGTGTGTTGTCTCAGCAGACCCTGTTAAAAGCGAAAGCTCCAGTTTCCCACTTGAAAGAGATCGAGGAGAGACGGCACCAATCTCGGCTTCAGCTGGTCTGTATCCGTTTGCCAACCGCGGGCCTGGCTGAAAGAGCGGACCTGGACCGAGATGAATTACAGCCGACAGTAGCCAAAATTAGGCCCTGTGAGGATTTTACCTGCGTGCGCGGAACAAAAAGGCAGATCCTCGCTTGGTGTGTGTGTTGTCTCTGCATGCTGAGACAATCACCATGACAGCCTTATCACTCTGCTACATGCAATCAGTGGGACAACTTTGCCTGGTCATTGGCTCGTGAACAAATGACAAATCACAAGCTGTTTTTTTTTTCCTTCTACGCCCTCACAATGGCCTCAGAAGACTGATTCACTGATCCTGCATGAAGGCCATCTGGAGAACGCGCGTGTGTGCGGCTGTGTGCGAGAGTCTGAGCTTGGGATTTTTTTTTTTATGTGCGCACGGGAACGTCGACAGGTACTCTTACCACGAGGCAACCCCGCACGCATCATGGCAACACCTGTTACTGTCTCTGTGCGTGTCTCCTGTGGGCTTTGAGCTCATGCCCAGCAGTGCAGACTAACTGTTGCTCCCCAGGGAATGACTAACTACCTCAGATGTCTGATTCACACGGATGCAACAGCTGGACGTGGACCGACGCTCTAATCACGAGGGATTTCCGACAATGAGCAGTCCACCTGTGCTGCGAAATATGAGATTGATGTGATTCGCCTTCCGCTGATTGTTCAGTAGTGTCGTTTGGTGACATTCAGTGAAATTCTACCGCCCACACAGAAGCACGTCTTTGATTGTTTAGACTTGACATTTGGGAGTGTGTGCTTATTTATTTCCTTGCTCAGCAATCAATCAACTAAAGATGAAGACGTTGGACTTTGACACTAGTTCTTTGAAAATGTAAAATGTTCCAGGCAAACCAAGAGATTTCCATGCTGAAGTGAATTTAGTGGGTGAGGTGGCATTTTCTTTCCTTCATGTTGAACTGATGTGTTGTTAGGATCGGGGCTAACTACAGGGCTACGCAGGATGTGCAAGTCTATGTCCTTCAATACACGCACACAGCGCCGAGGTGCTTACATCACGCTGCAAAACAAATATGCTGGCAGTGGAGGTAATGGTGCATCGAGCTTCATTTTCCAGCACTGCAGTCATGTCTGCCTCTCCCTGCGCTGGCTCCAGGAGGGCCCAGCGGCTTAACAAGCCTCTTGGGGACCGCGAGAGCAGAGAGGAGATGATTTTACCTCAGGACACAGTCTGACAGACACACACACACACACATAAACACACAAGCACACACGCCAGGCAGAGCAAAGTCAAACAAGTGGGTTTAAAAATGCACATCCACAAATCTTCAGACACAGTTTATACACCCACACAAAGACTCATATTCCTTGTTGCCTAGACTGACTTTGTAGCTGTGTGCACAGCAGGGGGCTCCTCTTCTCTGCCCAGGCCCTTCAATAGAACACCGCCGCTCTCTAATCCACAACCTAAAGCCTAATAATCACCACAGTTCATGGGGTAAAATTGGCTACTTCCAAACAGCCGTGACGGGATAGAAGCCATCCAATCCCCTGCGGTAAATCTAACTTTAGCTCAGATGTTTTCAGATCCTCCACAAGCAGAAGTCACACACAACAGACATTCCCACACAAACAGGGCCGCAGCTCGCAGATCACATTTACATCTGCCCGATGGCTGCCTGCTGCCGAGGTCAACGTTTACACACTGGTCACCGTGGTCTCTGACATGCTGTGGGCCAGGAGAAAATGATAGCGATCGATGGGTATCGATCACCTATAGGTCTTAGTGTTGTGCTAATTACAGGACGGGCGGTTGGCTCGGGGATGTTTAGCTCCAGAGTGATGTTGGTGAGGGAAACAGAAAAAAGAGAGCCAGAATTGGAGCAGGGCAACAAGTTTATGTTATCTATAAGTGTCACAGAGTTTTTCAAATCAGGTTAATAATTGGAATTATTTCTCTACCTTTTGGAAACTGAAAATCTGTAGCTTCACACCAACAACATAATAATAACCCGGCGGTCCATCAGATAATTTCCCAGTATTCAGGGAACTTGACATTACGCACTGAAGCTCAAGGTGTCAATATCACACTTCAGACTAACTTTAATTAACCATGAAATTCAAAATCCTGATTTTAAATACGATGACATCAACTCAGCAGCTGCAGCGGAAAAGTGGAGACAAAAACAAGGAGCGTAACTTTGCAGTTCAGGACACACACACATACACACTGCACCTTCACAGATCCGGTCCAGCCGCTGCCTCTTCACTTTGTGTTTGTCTGTCAGCGACATGGCGTCAAACACGGCACAGGGCGGCGCAGCACGGCTCGGCACGGCAGGGCACCTCTCCTCCTCAGCCGCAAATACTGACAAGGTTCAGACTCCTAGTGCACTGTCAGCACTATTCCCCGGGGCATAACGCCTCGGCGCATACACCTGCAGGAACAGCACAAACACAGAAAAGGTCTGGTTAAACACAACACTGACACACACACACACACACACACACACACACAATCACAGTGTATATAGTCACATTATTGATGTACAAGTGCAAAAAAAAATCTGACACAGGAAGGCATTAAAGAGTCCTTGACTACAAAGTCACTCAGCCTCTTGCTCACAAAGAGCTCAGGAAGCTGCAGGCGATAGATATACGAAAAAGAAAATCTGTGAATCACACACACACACACTATTTGTGACAAATTGCTTTATTTGCTCTAAAAATGACAAAGATCCAACGCTGTAAAAGCTCCACTTCTGAGTTTCTTTTACTGACAAACACTCATCTGAAGCTCCATCTACAGTAACTTGTCTCTCTTGAAATTCCTCATTGATCGCAGTGACATTTGACAGATTTCGACTCTCGACAAATAGCAGTCTGCTTTCTCCTCTTTTTTCTCTCTCGCCCTCAAAGCGAGCGCGCCAACGTTTATTCACCTGACAAAGGCTGATCTGCGGAAGAGTAAGAGACGCTGAAGCTGAACCTGCCATGATGAGATGTAGCGTCTGACAAAAACAGGCTCTTGAGTTGATGTGCTTGCACCTGAACGGCTGTCAGACATGTAATGACACATTGAGGCCAACAGAGGGTGGTTAAAATCTACCCAGAGAGGAGCACAGTCTGACGCGACAGGAGGCCCTGTTCAGACCTGCTCCAGCCGTCCCTCTGTGTCAGGGTGTCAGTTTCACGCGTCTTCATTCCCCTTCTGAGATTTCTAACGCCTAAAATCTGTTTATAAACCAAACTAAATAGGAGAAAAATATACATCTCCGCTCTACTCTACAGTTTAACAAACCTAATTTTGAGCACAAATCAGGAACGCAGATGTATCAAACTGACAGGACGTCAGTTTCAGAAAGGCTTGAAAACCCAAGTGGGCTGAGAAATGCTCCTCCTGACAACGTCCAATTCATTAACTCTGACAGACACGCAGGCAGTTATTTGCACAAATGCACCTTTGTTAGAGGGAAAAAACACACGAGTGTGCACTTCTTCACTGGCAGCACATAAAGAGCACAGCGCGGATCAGCATCTTAGTGAATTACAGAAAAATTATTGCAACACAAAAGGGGATTAAATGTTGCAAATGCCACGTCGTGCTTGTCTAGGAGCCGAGCCAGGCGCACCTCTCCTCGCTCAGAAAGTGCTGAGGCCATGAAAACGTCTCGGCGTGCCAGAAAGCATCAGGGCGGCCATTACTTGTAGTCTTCGTCAGTCCTTTTCTAATCACAATTTAGTGGGCGTGAAAAAAGAGGATGGAAAAAGAAGGTAAAGTAAAGAGTGGGATGAATTTGAGAATTCGGGGGGGTGTTGTTGGGGGCGGGGGGCTGAAGGATGACATCATCCATACGTGTCGGCACATATGGGACCACACAGACTCATCGTATGCACAGCAGCTTATAAATATGTCACCAAACGCTCGGTCTGAGGTGGCTGGCTGTCGTTACATATCATCTGTCACTTGGATTTTTTCTCTCAACCGGTGTAATATATTTCCCAGAATGCTTTCAACAGCCTCAGAGTAATAGCTTTCACTGACAAGGTGGGCGCACACAGCACGGACGCTGAACCTAAAGTACAGCAGCAAACTCAAAAGTCCAGACAAGCGTCCAAGGCCTGAGACGAACCCCCAGGCAGAGAAGACACCTTTGTTCGTAGAGATTGACACGATACAGTGAATGTAAGTAAACTTTTTCATGGGAGATTTGCGCTAAAGAGACATTTTGGCAGAGGGAAGCCTCCCAGCACAGGTCGCTTCCAGGGTGTCCTTCTGACGAGGCAGCAGTCTGTCTCCAGTACGTCAACGTGCTGCTGGAAAACCTCACCCTGTTACTTGATTCACTTCGGTTGCTCTCCCCCTCGTCCCTACTCCTCCCTTTTCATCTGTCCATCTTTCTGAAGAGCTGCCGCCTCTGACAGAGTCATCAATCCCCGGGCCGTCTTCCAGGCTTGTAAAAAGGACCGCTCGGTGAAATGGACTTCACTTATACAGCGTTTTTCTCGTCTTAACGACCACTCGCTGCGCCCCACACAACAAGTCGCACTCACATATCGGCAACAAATATTCACACACAGCGCTTCTGTCCACCAGCTGATCCGACCAGAGACTCTCCGATTCATTCATGAGAGTGCGGCTGTGTGTGACAGAGAGAATAAAGCGCGTTCAGTGAGGCTAACAAGAGCCACACACTGTCCAAACCTTCCACCCATCCCTTCTTCTCGTCCACTGCTTTTCTGCTGCGCTCACTTCCTCAGCTGCCTACAAGCAGAGTGCGCTCACTAAATTTACTTACATGACTGAAATACAGCCAATCATGCATAAAAACAGATGAAACCAGGCGGAAGAAAATCTAAAACAAAGCCAGCGGAGCCTGAAAGGGTATTTAGGCAGGGATTTTGCACTCCGAGCCCAAACACATAGGTCACACACATGAATCTCAATTTTTAAGAGGCATTAAAAGTCAGATGATTGATAAAGCTCCCTGCCTGCGGGGCCACAGCTCATTGAAAAAGAAACATTTGCGCGGGAGCGCGAGAGAGGCCGAGACGCTCACAATCCACTTCTGCGATGGACGGCTGCGTCTCCCGAGGACGGCTCCGCTGGCAGCACCGCGATCGCACTCTGCCACCTCTCCTCCACGTCAGCATCGCACAGAGATCACTGTGTGAGTTAGTGTCCACAGAGGCGGGGGAAGGGCACGCGGTCAGATGGGGGGGACCCGAACACAAAGGGCCGTCCTCAGATGGACACAACTGTAACTTGTCCAACTTTAGACAGTGATTACTTGAGTATTAAGCTTCATCAGCTGCTGTGTAGCTGAATCCCAAATCAGGGTGTTTGTCCTCTGTGGGCAAAGGGCTGAACAGAAACTAAACATTCTGGTTTTTCTGCCTACAACGGCATCACTAGATTCTTCCTGGTCCCCCGAAACAGTGTATATGCTCATCCCGCTCAATATCGTATACATTTCATTGAAATAAATCCAGCGATTTTTACATACTAATCCCTCCGTCCTCCCACTTAGCCAGCAAGGGTCACAAGGGAGCTATAGAACCAACTGGGTAAATTGTGTTACCTAAAATTATAGTTTGACCTTTCATTGACCAAACAATTCATCCGAGAAACAGAAAGAAGGGGATTTATGGATGAATAATTAACGATAGCAGGAGTAAAGAGCCATTAGAGTCACAGTAACAGTTCATGTGTTGACACAGGCCGGCGTGATTCAGGTTGGAGGTTAACGCTAGAGACCGAGGAGCAGAGGAGCCACATTTCTTACTTTTTAGTTTAAGACAGACTGAAATATGTGTGTGGACATGAGGGGGGGGGGGCAGAGGAGCTAAACTGGAAACACAGAGAGAGAGAGGGAGAGGGAGAGAGCAGCTCAGACAGTTTGAGAGATTGAATAATTAAAAAGGTCAGGCTACCTGCCTGCTGTGTGTCACTGCACACGCACACAGTTCTAAGGCACAATGCACACTGGGGCAAAGACTGTGTCGAGGAGCCGTTTGGGGGGGACTGATCATTTTCCCTGGAACACAGCGTAGTTTGTGAACTAATTGGGTGAATCCATAATTAATTTGCTGACATTAAGCCTTAGGGTCTGCCCCACTAAGACTCCACTGCTTTCCAAGGATGTGAAGAAGTCCTCGCGAAGCCTCGGGCTCACCGCTGAAGGGCACAATCTCGCTCCAGCGCTTCACAACCCGGCTTCTGACATTTCGAGGGGGCGATATCTAACAGACGTGCCTTTCCACCATGTGTCAGTTAACTCGCGGCACTGGAGGGACTGGTTTAAAGTAGGCCTCCATTTCCTCAACGGAACATTTGAGTGATGGATATATCTCGAAAATCCATAGTCGACATGTTTTTAATTGACGTAACAAGAGCGGGCTGTTTTTCTTACCTGACTGCTCTGTCCTCAGGGAGGAAAAAACATCAATGTTGAGAGGTATTAAGAGACGTCTCCAGACTTATTAAAGCAGAGAGACCCTGAAGTATCTGGACACACACACACACACGCTCTGTATTTCCTTTTAAAGTTACACACTTCATCACACATCACATCACAAGCATGATGAGCTGGAACACGGAGGGGAAGGGGTTTCGCTGCATGAAGAATGAATTCTCAAACTCTTACGGTTATTTGTATTCTAGATTGATTTGAACAGGATCTAGCAAACAACAATCTCCCGTGGCCATTTAGGGGAAATTCCCGCAAAGCATCGACACAACTAATTTGCATCACAACGAGAACACACAATGTCTTTTGTCTCATGACGTTAAGTTCTGGTCAAAAGAGATGAACGAATGTTCCCGCTCTTACAGTTTTTATTCTACTGCAGATCTCTCACTGTGAGTTAGGAGCATCAGAAGGTCAGTAGTTAGATCCCCCCATGTCCTCCTTTAAATATATACTGCATATATATATAAAAGCAGGATACTTCAGGCTTGGTACGCAGAAGATGGTCATAGATAATTTATAGGTGTATCTAAAAATCCTGATGAACAGCTGGTGTGCTTTTTAACACTACAATAATATGAGCCACAGTTTAAAGCTGCCGAGAAGAAAGTGAGGCAGGATTAGATGGGAACAGCCGTTTGCTCTCGCCCATGTTTGAATTGTATTACGTAACCACACTTGCGCTGCGCGACAATATTTTACAGGCGATCTAACCACACTCTGGCGAGAGCGGTGACACCGCGGGGATTTGATCAATCCTGAGCACAAAAACATTTGGACAGTGTTGAAACGTTTTGGAAAAACGGTGCTGAAAGTGATGAAAGGGTGAGCTTTTGAGCTCAAGTGCGCGATCGTTTTATCGGTATCGGACAGGCGGTTATAGAAAGAACGATTATCTGACTGGTTATTTTTTGGTAAGCTGGCAAATTATATTTCATTCAGGAAAGCTTTAGATGAAATCTTTCAATGAGTTGTCAACTGTGCTGCCGCCCTCGACTCTGCATTTATCTTCCCAGCTGATGCTACAACCCCTTTGAATTTCAAGGTAATATCTCAATTTGGGTTCTGTGGTAATCCTCACCAAGACTGTAAAAACACGGAGCGCTCGCTTGGAGATAGAGAGGCTGGATAACTCTTTCCATCTAGCCGTGGACACCCTGCAGCTCCAGCCCGGCTTCTGCTATTAATCCACATTCAGCACTTACTTCTCCTGACTTAATTTCCCGGCGGAAATTGCGAGAAGAGACAACTGTTAAAAAGTTATCTGGCTGGTGTGCAGCAGGAGAGAGCGCACACAGCAATCTCCATGCCTCTTACAGCTGATTCTTATCAAAAGGCCGCAGCTCAGCGAGCGTCTTCAGAGACTCAGAAATGAGAACCTTTCGCCCAAAGAAGCTCATGTTGCCTTTTAAAAACACCTCTATCCTCTCGGCTTCCCTTCGACGAAACAAACACAAGTCTCAATGGCCAGGCTGTTTATATTATTGATATTGCAATCCATTATTATGCCAATGGGAAAAAAAGGCATGGCAGAAAGGTATGTTTTCTTTCCACTACGGACCAGTTAGAACAATGGGAGCCATTTTCCCTTTCAGATGCTGGAGTTCCTCCAGAGGTAAATCTGTCAGTGCGGGGCCAAAACAAAGAAAGAGAAAACAGGAAGGTGTGGACACCCTGCAGCACCGACCCGGCTCGACTATTAATATCAACTTACATGCCCATATTCTCAGCGCCCCCGGCAGCGCAGGCTGTGATTTCCATGCACTAAGCGAGGCCTGTGACAGCGTAGGCAGGTGACAGCTTGACACACTTATATTTAGCCCGGTAAGCACCACGACCTGAATGCCTTCAAACTGCAGAATTGTTGAACTAGTGGCATCGCTAATGAAACTTTTGTCTTGGAATGCACAAGCAGGGCAGCGCTGGGACTCCGAGCCGCGGTAGCCCACCTTGTGCTATTTACATCCGATCAATAAAATCCTGTTTTTCAAAGTTCCACCAGCTCAGGTTATCAGTGCGAGCCACAGCCGCAGCCAAGGCTGGAAAACACTTCCCAAAGCAGGAAAGCGCCTGCGGCTACCAACCTGGTGAGCAGAGGGGAGGCGTGGCCTGCCTCCAGAGGGTGAGGTAAGAGCCCGACCTCACCGCCAGCTTGGTGTCAGCGAGAGGCCAGACCCCAGCTCAGACAGCCTGCCCGAGTCCAGCAGGCCCGGCCCGGCTCCCTCTGGGTCCTTCCAGGAAGAGCCAACGTGATTCACAGCTTCCTGGTCCAGGAGAATGAGGTGCTTCCACCCCCCCCCCCCCCCCCCCCCCCCCCCCCCCCCCCCCCCCCCCCCCCCCCCCCCCCGTGGACGCTGAGACGGCCAACTCTGTGCTGTACTCGGGCTTACATTGGGAGGAGGCCAAGTCAAACAATGTGTTGATAAAGTCCAGAGCAGAGCGGTGAGGGGAACACAGAGAGAGAGAGAGAGCAGCGCAGAAACACACGGACAGAGATTCACACAGCCAGGAACATTTAAAAGATAATTCCACTTTGTCTCATTTTCATAGTTTCAGTCCTGTTGGTATAATAACACTGCACTCAGCCAGTTAATTGCTAAGGTCTGGGACCACATGGACTAATTTGAGAGAAAAAAAAAAGCTGAAGGTGAATGGGAAAATTATGACCAAACTCTCTGTGGTGATCAATCACCGTTCTCATTCAACTTTGACCTCGATTCAAACGCTGTTCTGTGCTGTTTGGATAATCAGGCCTCTCTGTCTGATGATGTGACCACTTGTGTCTCTTCTTGTTGTTCTTTTTAAATAGAACTAGAGCCCAACAACACTGTCCCAGAAGTCAATTTCCTATTTTGATTGTTAACCAGAATATTTTAACCATCCAAGGTAGAATTCCAAAAGCTACAAGGTTTCGAAAAAAATGTTACTTGCTCCGGTAAAGGCCATAAGTCCGAATGATTTCAACTGTATTTTAAGAAAAACCTATTATTCTTGCAATCTCAAGGAGAAGTACTTCACTACCCACGATCCTCTGTGACATCTCTGGTGGTTACCATGGAAATGTTTACCACAAGTTTGTCGGACTAGGAAAAAGAGAGTCCATAATACAAAAATTCAAGAAGCGTACTGGAAGTTTTTTGAAAAGGATTGTGCCTGATGCTTTATGGCATATGTACTTTCTTTACTAATTATGTAATTAATTATGTACACAGACCTTTACCCAGATGATTTTTGCTCTGGTCAGGATGTTTCCAGGCTTCAAACAGAAATATTTTCTGAAACATCAATAAAAATAATAGAATTTACTCACAAAGAGTTCCTCTCTCTCTCACGAAATCTTCCCAGGCAGCATAGAACAGAATTTCCCTTTAAACACAGCATCAGCTGTGTGGTTTGACTGCTCCCCAGCTCAGCTAAACTCTGACAGGACACATTTCGGAGAAGCGGAGCCAATAACTGACTTTTACTGGAGAGCTTTTTTATCCGAGCCCCCACTGACGGGCTCACAAACACAAGGTTGGCCCCTGTCTCTCTTTACCACATCCTATCATCTCAGGCTTTACTAATGCACCATGCTTCAAGGGACCAGGACTGACACACACACACACACACAATGCTCAGTCAATTAGTCCTGGCCCAACCTTGCAGCTGAGAGATAAATGGTATGGAGTCTCAGCAGGCTTTCGCGCGAAGCTGTGCTCCTTGTCCGCCGTATGTAGAACAGCTCTCTGGAGGACGTCAAGCCCCTCCACGGCGAAGAGACGTAGCAAGCGCGGTGCCGAGGAGGGGGCTAAGACTGCTCAGGCATGTACTAAAATATGACCACGAGGACCCCCAGCTCAATAATCAGAGCTGGTCTGAGAAGCGAGCGCAGGAGAGGGAAGACACGGTGGTATAGGGAGGTTCTGTCAGGGTGTAAAGCTGCGTAAAAAAAATTCCAGGTCATTCCATTTACACCTCATTAACCATCTGTTTGTGCAGTCGAGCTGTAATCTGTCTCCTGCAAGAGATCTAACGCATGCCGCCCAATGTTTCCTGGGAAAAAACACAAAAAAACTGTGCTCACGACACGTCTTCACTAGAGCTGGGCTCAGACTACAGCAGTTTTAAAGGAAAATGGATTTCAAAATCAGGTTTTAATTGACATGTTTTTTTTTTTACACTCATGTGGTCAGAAGACTTATCAATTCAATTTGTCCGATTTGATTTGTGTTACGTTTCCTTCCTTCTCCTGCGTGACACACAGGGTCAGCGATTTTAAAACTATTCCCTCTGCTTGATGTTCCTCGATGTGAAAAATGCCCCTCAAGTATAGACAGGAAGAAAATGATGTGTTTTCCGATTTAACCACCTTGGTGTGTTCTCTGCAGGCGGGGGTCTGAGCAGAAAGCCTTCAGCTCTGGGGTGGTAGTAAATCAAGTGACTACGCTGCATTATCTGCAACAACATGACAATCCTTTTAACACCTGACACACCCCGGTAACAAGCAACCCCCCCGCCGTGGTCTGCTGACATGTTATATATAGCTCCCTCTCCTCACTAACTTTTCACAAGATGTCGATTCTGACAGCACACACACACACACGCACACAAACAAAAACACACACACCTTTAAATCTGCCTCCAGCGCCAGCAGGGTGGAGCAAATGCAGGTGTTTGTGTTAGTATGAGAGCGAGAGCCCTTGCATTGACAGTGAGAGACATAAACATACACACACTTAAATACACAATCACACGGCAAGGTGAAAAATTACAGCGGGAAGGAAGTGCGAGTGGCCCGGTGGATTAACTGCGGAATAAAAGTGCTGATGGGCAACAAAAGAGAAAAAAAACAGCTATTCATCACCCTGGCACAGGATCAAACTCACACACTTCTCAAATGCCCTCCTTGAGTTATTGTGCAGTGCGGCTCCGCTGGCAGCTTCGCAGATAATGCTGCTCTACCTGAATTGATTAGAGCGGGGATGTAGCCTCCGTCTCCTGCAACGCTGAAGTGCAGGAAGTACGTTGTTATTTTTGTTTTTTGGAGCTCATCAAGCATGCAGGAGGGGTGCGATCATTACATGAACTCAGCACCGTCGCTTTGTTTCTGCTGCTCCCGCATGTCTTTAAATATACGAGAAATAAATCAGGGACATCGCTGTGAAACTTTAAAATACACTGTTAGCTCCAAATGCTGTGCTTTTAAACGTAGCGCACGTATTATCACAATAATGCGGATGAGGCCGTGTTTCCCATTTCCAGAACGTCACATGGTCCACTTGTCGATCCTGCTGTGATCCCCAGGCTGATGACCTCAGTGCAAAAGCCGCTCGACCATTTTTATCTGTTCCTTTTTTTAACTCCAATTATTGTTAAAACCTGAATTGTTTATTACTATGTTCAGATTCTAAAACATTCTATCACCCTGAGTTTCCAGAGGTACTGACTAATCTTGCCACCTTGATTTAAAGTTCAGTATAATGGTGAAAGGGAGGAATCATCGACGTATCACAGAACTCCTCTTTGGAAGCATATGCAGTGGTTTCCCTTGTCACCTTTCTTGGAGGTCAAGCACGTCTCCATCTGATTCCCTCTGAGTGATTGACAAGAGCTCAAGCTGCAGCTAATGGTGCCTTTCGTTAGCCGTTAATTTATCATTTATTTCCACCATAATCAATTCAGATACACCAAAAAAAAAAAAAAAAAATGCCAATCACACTGAGGTGATGACTTCAAATGATATATTTCATTCAACGAACCGGCCAAAATCCAAATATAATCAATTCACTAAAAACAAATACAGTTGGCAGAATCTCCCATTCATGTAGCTGGAAATGGATTTATTTTGCGTGATTAATTAATTGGTCATCAATCAGCGCGATGATTGCAGCGCTAACGTTCGCTGAATAAAAACGCGGCTCTGCCATCTGCTACAGTTAAGTGTGTTCTCTCAAAGACCAATCAAAGCCACATTTTATCAAGAATCTGAACATCAAAGCAGGCTAATAAAAAAAAACATTAATTTGAATATAATGTCATCAGCTTTATCTAAAAAACTTCTGCAAGTGTTGCATTATATGGCTCCAGTGGATGGGCCATTTAATTCTATCAAGTCCATGATCACGTGTGTGTGTGTGTGTGTGTGTCAGTGAGATCTCCGTCTAGGCTCTGACAGTACATCGCCCTTCACAATGGAGGAGGAAACACCATGAAAAGGGATGAATCATGGGATTGACCGCCTCAGGGTTTAGGTCAGCTGCGTTCATATGAGCAGCAGCGACTGACACTTCACACAAAAAACAAAAAACTATGTTTGTACATTTCCTACAAATCAGACATCCTCCTCTGTTATTGTTTTTATTTTTTGGTGTCAATCATGAAATTGTTGAAGTCGACGATGCTTTTTTTTTTCTTCTCCTTTTCCCTCCTCAATCAGGGCATGAGAGTCAGCGGTGGCCTCCATTTCAACTCACCGGGGTCACAGGGGTTGACACGCCTTTTAAAAAATAGAAAAGCCCTTGTCACAGTGCAAGGTTTTCTCTCCTGCCTGCCACAAAATGTCTCCTGACACAAAGCCCTCGCGCTCGTATCAGCGCACGCTCCCACTGCACCGCCAACAAATGTGACCTCCTGTTTTCCTCCCACTGCTGAAACAAAAAAGGAAAAAAAAAACCTAGCTGACCTCTACCTTGCCAAGTGAAATAAAATAAATAAATGAAAAAAAAACAATGTTCTCTGCAACTCTGCCATACCACAGAGAGAAGTTATATTTCTTTTTTTTGCGTGTGAGTGTGTCTGCTAACTTCTGCTCGAGATAGTTTCCATGTTAAGAGTTAAGGTGATGGCTTCAACTTTATACTGAGTTGTTGTGTTCAAGGCCCCGGGGGGAAAATGCTTTTCACTGTTTATCTTTGGCTGGCTGGTCTGAGCCAAGGTCTCTGAAACACTGCAGGAAACCAACACTGCCACTGCACGAACATGAAGGAGGCAAAAAAAAAGCACGGCTTGCAAAGTATTTTCCGAGTCTTTGAACAGTAAGTTACGTATGTGCAGAATAAGAGTGTTTCTGTAACCGTCTGAGGTTAATTAGACCTTTCCTGCATAGAAGAGCCACAGGCAAAGTTTGTAACTATGTTTTCTTGGTTTTAGTGTCTATAACGTGCAAATGTCTTTGTCTTACATCCTCCAAGGATTCAGAGTCTTTTCGTTTTGGACTCGGAGGAAACGACCTTGATCTCGCCGAAAGGTGTGTTTGATATATTTCCACGGCCTGAACGATAAATCAGGAAAAAACACAGAGATTAATCAATAATGTGAAGAATCGTTCGTCACCGCCTGTGATTTCAGCTATTTCTGCACGCTATAATAAGAACCTGTAATGTCTTCGGAGGTGTGACCCCATCCATCTGCACACGCACACACACACCGCCCACTCACCACACACAGAGGTCTGCCTGGATTAAATCAAGTGCATGGAGAGCGAGCCCCCCCCCCCCCCCCCTTACCCAGCAGAAGCTACTTCACTGGTTGCTTTAGTACAATCCCAGCTCCACCCCCCCCCCCAGCTCCAATTATAAAACCACAAGGCCTCAGTCAGCAGGGAGGTTGGATGGGGGTGGGGGTTACCAATAGTGAAATTAGGGGTGGGGGTGAGGGGGAGAAACTTAAACTACCAGGCCAGGAAGTTGAAAATCAACTGATGCCGACCTGAGGAGCTGAGCGTTTTTTTTTGTTCTTTACGAGGAGCTGCTGGAACTTGATACTGCGGTAAATGCTGCGGGGAATGGGCACTCTTTTAGCCAAATTAACCTCCAGAGTAATGGAAACAAAACACAAGAGGGTGAAGGAGGGCGAAGGAGAGGATGGAGGAGCAGGGGGGTGGAGATGTTGTGTAGCGTAGGTGACAGGCACCACAGAGGTGTGTGTGGGTGTGTGTGTGTGGGTGGGTGGGAGTGAATGGCTGCAATCCCTGCGCAGAAAATTAACAATTCCACCTCGCACTGTGTCTACGCAACATTAAATGCATGAAACGAATGAATTATGGCACAGAGCGGGCTGAATTAACTCTATATATCAAGCCAAATCCAAATAGTTCAGGGGTGAGGGGCTGTGTGCCTCAGCTGATGAGGGGGAAGGGGACGGGATGAGTGGGTGGCGAAGAAGAGAAGGGGGAAAAATAAAGTAACTCAACATTACTATCTCCTCCCATTAAAGTTAACCACTTCTCCCTCTCCAGAGCCATAAAGCTGTCAAACAGACCTCTGATTTATTCTGCCCTTGCCCAGGCTCCTGTCCTAACTATCGCATGCCTCCAATTAATTTTTTTTGTTGCTCTCCATCCCTTCCCTGTAAATGTAATGAGATTGCAGCACCGAAAACCGCTGACTCTCGTTAATGCAAAAATTGTGAATGCCGAAAAGCCGGCCGCGAAGGCAGAGGGAGGGATGCGCGCTCGCTCGATAATAGCCTTTTTTAAAAAGGTGCGGAGAGTTTTGTCCGGAATGTAATCAACATCATTCATTCCAAGGTTTTTATCCCCATAATTTGCAAATTATAGACGGACTTAAATATTGCTTAAGTAAACAGTCTGTGAAAGACTTGATCTCTGTCCAAAGAATCCACACTTGAAATCAGCTTCATCTATTTGTCCACCTGCTCCTCCCCCACTCATCCCTTCCTTTCCACGGCGACACACGCCGCTGCGGTGAGGGGCGCTATGCTTCCTCTGTATGTTCCAGCGGCGAGGGCCCGCCGGCCGCTGAGGCAGGCAGATGAGAAGATCAGATAAGCTGAAAATGGCTGCGGTAATTGCGTTGCGGCCTACAATACAGCATCCCAACCTGCAAACAAGGTCAACAACGCAGGGCTAATTAAGCCGGGATTTTAATTCCAATCATAACTTGCAGCAGTCTGCATGAGAGCGAGGGATACTGTCTGTGTGAGTGAGTGACTGTTACGGGTGGGGCTGCAGGTGCACGGCGGGAGGCACTAAACAGACTGTTTTGGTCAAAGCTGAACGCAGCTGGCAGGTGCTGGCGTGAGGGGACTTTATTACCCTATAAACTATCTGAGACAATTCACTCACACCGTCTTCTGAGGGCAGCACAGGCCCCGATTCAATTACTGCTGAAACCCAACGTGCAGGGCCCTGGGAGAGCGGCGAGGTTCGACTCAATTGTTCTTTGTGTCACCCTCCTAAGCAGAAAGTACAACGGCGAGTGTTCTCACGCTGCTGGGGCAAAATGAAAAGCCAGCTCTTTCTGTCGTGGACGCAACACAATACACGCGTGCAATACCATGCAATCTGGAGAGTGACATGTTCTTGGGGGCAGCTAAGAACTCTCAAAAAAAAAAGCGGATTCATTCGAGCAGCCGTGATTGATTGACATGTTTGGGACAATTAGAAGCTCAAGGAAGCAAGTGTTTCCTGCTTGTTTAGTTTGTCCTTTGTTTGTGTACACGGAGAAGATTCATTAGGCCTGTGCATGGAGGATTTGAGGTCTGCAGAGCGAGAGGGACCCAGCCCAAGTGAAGCATGTCAAATTAGGAGAGAAAAAAAAATCAAACCGCTGCTACTGGGACTCATTAGAACCTCAACAAACACAACGGTTTGTTGTGTGTGTGTGTTGCTGTCTGCTTGTACTAATAAAACAGAGGAGCAGCGTCGGGTTGTGTGGTTTTAAGTTATTTTCATCATAGCAGTTTGTTTTATGAGGCACCGAAGCCGAGACACTCTCCAAACAACTTTAATGAAAGTGAGGATCCGCCAGCCTCATGGGAGCAACCGCGCTAAGCTGACGCTCTAGCGGAATAACCAACATGCTGCAAAATTAAAAAGGATCAGGTGACTTTAGTAAAATACCCAAGCAACAAGACAAGGACAAACAGCAACACCGATGCAAAGCAGCTCTCTGATGAGCAGTGAAGTGTTGCGATGCCTGACGGAACAAATGAGACATTTCGACCCTTTTGTACTGGATGCAGTAAAGTAAGACCCGTTAGAAATTACACCGAGGATCGATAAAGACTGAATGAAGTATGTTGTTTCCAACAGCACATGTCCATGCATTGGTGCTACTGAGGTTACAAGCCAGTTCAGTGAGGGGAGTCCCTGAGTGGAATTAAACAGAGGTTAACAGAGCAGACCATGTAAGCCTACTAAATATGCCACAGCGAGCCACCGCTGAACACAACCCAACGGCTGCAGGGAGGAGAGAGTCAGTCTCCTCGCCTCAGCCGGCAAAGAGCTCTTTACATGGGCCACCAAGCACAGCCGAGCCAGTAACACACAGGGTTTACAACCACCACAACTTGACCGAACTCGAACCTCCTGCAGTGAGAAAGGGAAAACCAGTTTCTTATTGTGAATGCTAAACTGCTGTTCTGGGGTTATGGAAAAGGCTAATCTATCCAGTCGTGGCCGAGTCCAGACCTGATATCCGTCCTGAGAGGTTCGATCACGCTGACCACTTGTGACCGAAGCTCTCAGGATGGATGCTGAGACAGACTCTTCATCGTTCGACAGCCTCGCTCAGTACACAGCCTCCCTCGCCTCCTCTGTCTGCATGCACACCTATGAAGTCTCCCCTCATTGGGAGGGGGAGGTGTGGCTTTTCCTGTCTTTCTTACTTCCCCCTGCGCCTCCCTCACATCCCTCAGATCATTTCAAAGGGCCCTAGAGATCAAAGCTGACCCTTCTTTCAAAATGGACAGGAATGGGGGATGTATTTAGTTAATCATTTATTTGAAAAGAGAAAAGACCCCACCCCCCTCCCCTCCGCTCTACTTTGTGTCTCACCGCCTCACTCCCCCCCAGATATCCCCGTCCTCCCGAGGCCCCGCCCGGCCCCTCTCAGGGCCGCTGTTAATATGCAGAGAAAAATAATGTGGTCGTCCACTTCAGGCGAAGGATGGATGGCAGGGGCCTGGGGAATATGGAGTTACTCTACGCAGGAACACTCACCACTGATGGATTAACCCCTCCTGCATCAGACAAGAAGAGTTTCCATGGACCGCACGCACCTCTCTAAGGCCGTTTCATAAAATCACAGACAGATCGCTCATCGCCTTGATTTAGGTTCTTTGGCGAGGGGCGATTAAAAAGGTCCGCTCACTGTTTTTACTGCTCAACACAAGAGCAAACTATGAATCCGTCTCGCTGATCTGTGCTTTACCTCCGAGAGCTATTACAGCTGCAGACAACAGAGCAGCACGCATCAGATACACGGAGTGATTAGAATACATAACACAGCTCCCATCCTGTGCTAAATCATGATTCGTGGCAAACACATTTTCCAAGTGCGGTGAATTCTCCGTCTCTGCCTCCCCCCTTGTCGTCCTCTCTGGCTGTCTCGCTAACACGCGCGCAGCTGACCGGCCTCCAGCAGGAGGGGTGACCCTGTGAAAGGGCTTCGTCACACTCCCTACCCAGCAAATGGACTGAGGCCTGAGACAGCTAATGGCCCAGAGTGACATTTGTAGCCGTGAGTTCAGAGAAGGCCCTGGATGGAGGCAACACGTGTATATACACACACACACACACACACATGCATGAAGGTATTCTGGCTTCCTCCCAGAGACCAAAGACAAGCAGGTTTGAGTCATTAGAGATGGTTGTAATGGTTGTATTAATACAGATTCTTCCTCTCTGCAGGTTTCGGGTCGAAGGATAAGAGAAGCAAAATGGAGTCGGTAGATGACGAAATGCAAGATTTGCAGTTCTTTAACCAAAGTTTCAAAGCAGCCATTATCGGTGATTCTATAATAGCAATGTGGCCATGTGAAAACACTGTGACAACATAGTGATGAACCTGCAGAGATGAGACGCCAATTTTGCAGCTCCCCCCTCGGCTTTACAGCTTT
This sequence comes from Pseudorhombus dupliciocellatus, assembly GCA_016785235.1. NCBI lineage: Eukaryota > Metazoa > Chordata > Actinopteri > Pleuronectiformes > Paralichthyidae > Pseudorhombus > Pseudorhombus dupliciocellatus. The sequence continues at coordinate 60,531 of JAFBJW010000816.1, forward strand.
CGTTGTTCAGCTCTGCAACTTTACTGTCTTACTTCGCTCTCGCTGCTCTCAAAGCACCTTTTTCTGCTGCGGCAAGCAAGCTGCTGTTTTCAGAAAAAAAAAAAAAAAACACTGAGCGCTACCTCAGTTTGAGACACAGTTAGCGACTGTCGAGCATTTTGCAGTAAAAGAGCCACATCTTTCCCCTAGGAGTTGATAGCGACTGAAAACAGGTGCGATCTAAAAGAAGCACTGCTGCCAGGCTATTCTATGAGACTGAGACAGAAAATATGTCAAAACACACATGAACGTATGTTTAGGACCATAAAAAAAACAGTATTATATATGAAACATTGACGTATAATCACAGAAGCTTGTTTCTGCCGATCTTCATATGCAAGTGAGGCACTCAAGATGTGACATCACGTACTTTACAAGGCTGTTGCAGTGAGTGTGAACGCAGACAAAAACAAAAGCTGAGAGGTTTGACAGCTTTGCCACACGTCAGGATTAATGCGTCATGTGCAGCTTGTGTTTGAGTTATAAATGAGAGGGGAGATCCTAACGGCACAGGTCTCAGAGCCCCCCTGCAGCCTGTCAAAACAGAGCTGCCATGATGTGGGCTAAAGGTTCCTCTTCCTTTCCCCTTTCACGCTCTGACCTAGATGTGTGTGTGTGTGCAGAGAGGCTCTGGGTGGTCCTGTCTGATTCATCCTTGCAGGGGGTGGATGCGATGCCAACACCTTCCACCTGAGTCACCTGGGATGTTACTGCACCTTTGCAAAGCTTTGGTTGTTCTGCTCTGAAAGTGGAGGAGGACATGAGAACTGGACCCCACACAGGGAAGAGAGAGAGAGAGGGAGAGAGAGAGAGAGGGAGAGAGCGCTAACTCAACACAAAGGGACAATAGCAGAGAGCCAAGATGAGCCTTGGAGTCTAGTCGGTCAGGCAGAAGTGGGCCAAGCTTCTGTTGCACTCAGGAGATGACACACATACAGGCCAACTGACTGGAGACGAGCCTTGCAGTCTCTTCCTTTATCACTCTCTCTCTCTCTGTTCCACTCTCACACCTACAGGGTCCCCTGGGTGCCGGGTTTTCTTCCAGTGCTTCATGCTGATGTGGTGAAATATACAGTGAACATGAAGCTGACTAAACAAGAAGACGGCAGCTACATTTCAGCAGGGTGGGGTGGGTGACAGGACTTTTGTTCCACTTCAAGTTCAAAGCGATGAGGTGTTGTGCATGTGTGCGACTGCCGCCCTGTACTTAAAGAAACTTGTGATACTTGTCACATATGCAAATCCCTTTATTTTCTACCTCTCATCAAGAGTCTAAGAGTTCAATCTATTCCTAGAAAACCACTTGGTAGAGTTCATTCTTCTCCTGCTGCCACTCTTCCTGAGTATGCGCGTACGAGAGGTGTCATGGTCACAGGAGCCAGAGGACAATGGCCGCCTCTTAGGCACAGGTTAATGAGGGCGCCGGATCTGGGGCCCCCGCAGGTTAATTACAGAGCAACATCCTGACGGGCATCCGGGCCGATTTTGCTCAAAGCAGACAAAGGTTGTGTCGCGGTGCAAGCGCAGTGGTTCGTGGAGGTACCATGAAGCAGCTGTCTCCCACACACTTTGTCCAAACGCGAGGCTCGCAGCTTTTGACGGCAGATTTCATCGGTGCATTTCTGCCTCCAGTTGACCGCGTCGCGCTGACGGCTGCTATCTCCGCAGGTCGACTCGTCTCACTCTGATAAACAGAATGCCAATTTGGCCCGGGCCTCACTAACAGAACCTTTTGTGTTTGTCCTTATCGCTGCAGGAGCCCACCACGCTGACCTTTAGGAACAGAGCCGCGCATGCAGGCCATAAAAAAGCCCACTGGAACGAGCCCAGGAAACTGCAGAGGAGAAACTTACAGCAGGTCGACATCAGACACTCAAACGTCTGGCAAGACAAAAGGTCCGTCAAAGTCTTCATCACAAGTTTCCTCAACGTTAACTCATCAAATCCATTCAATGTACAATGAGTGTAAGCTTGAGCAAGAACCTGGTAAACAAGGCAGGGTGGCTCCGTTCCCAGCAGTCGTACACAGAGTCAATCAGACGCTCCCCTCTCTCTGACCAATCCCCAGAGATCAACTCCTGGGTGGCACGGCTACAGGCATAGGGCCATTCGTTCGTCTCTGGCACCCGGTTCCAGGCCCCGATGGAGCTGACTGATCATTTTTCACAACAGGGCCAACGCAGCCAGCGGAGCAGAAGAAGGCAGAACTGGTGGCCCGGGGGGCTGGGGGACCCACTGTAGAGACCAAAGCACACCGCTGTAGGCGGCTGAAAGAACAAGGCGGGACGTCACTACACATAAACCTCTTCCAGGGACGGGAGGTCGCTTCAAGTATCTGTTAAAGTGACGGCTTTCAGGGGCTGTGCTGTGGAAATGCTCAGTAATGACTCGTGATCAAAACACGACGTGACTGATGTGAGACATTTTGTATCGGGGGTGCTAAAAGAGGGGGCGGGGACTCTCGTCCTTTTTACCTCAGTGGAAGAACTGTTCAAAAATTCACACAGTGAGCAGTTAAAGTGAATTAAAATATAGAGTAAGGGACAATGAGAGAAGATCTGATTGTTAATGTCTTTTTTGAAGTTTTTATCCTTTTTGTCCTGCAGTGTCAGAGTGAACACAGTTTTTATAAATGTGCTCATAAGAAGGTGGAATGAGATTCCACTTAATATCTCTCTCTGAGTTCGTATTTAACCTTGAGCACGCTGGATTTTATATTTAATGCGAAGGCTTTTAATTTAGACTTAATCAAAAATACCACTGCAGAAGTGTCAGCGAGACTTGTATTAAAATGTATTTTTCATGATTAAATGCATATTTTGGGTGTACACGGTAACACAAAGGAAATAACTAAATAGCAAAAAGGTGATTGGATGAACTCCCACACCAACACAACTCGTAAAAGTAAACGGAAAAAAGGATAAAAGGATAGCCACCTACAGTGGAGTCACACTTTTCCACCAGTTACAAACTTTCCCTGTTTTATTTCACTTTTTCTTCATGTTTCACTTTCCAATAAGCGCTGACAAAATGAATTTACACCGCTGAAGTGATTTTTTTTTTGTTGTTTTGTTTTGTTTTGTCCTTCCACCAGCAAACAGCACAGCCGTCGCCCAGAGGAGACTAACGCAGTTACCTTGAGAAAGCACAGAGACAGATTTCACACTATGGGAGGAAGACAATTTTCTATCAGAGTCAAACAGATAAGTGTCCTCAGCTGGATGCTAGGATTCTGGCAGGTTTGTTTACCTCGGAAAATAGTCTCAAGCACTGAACTTCAAATGAACCAGATCTAGTGCAGACACATCAGCAGCGAGCTTAGGAAATAAAGTAAGAAGACACTGCAGGCTAAAAAATAATGGACGCCAATCATCCCTGCTCAGGCAGTTTGATGTACTGTACTCAGAACTCAAGGACTGACATTATTGTAATTCATATACAGTACTTAACACCAAGTATATAAGTTAAAATAAATCTCCTGAGTAAACTATTCTTGTACGTGTAACTAGGGCATGAAGACAACATTTTGTAAACATAAGCCCAATTAAAACTTCTCTTTCCAATTAATTCCTGTTCCCCAGAGGAGCCTTATAAACATTCACACAATCTACGGTGTGTTTCTAAATTAGCATTGTTTTTCAAATCCGACACGATCAGCTGTGAAGCGACAGTGCACTTCTCTTCTCGACAAGTGGTAATAAACTCTGAGGTGTTTGGTGACCTCAGCAGCCGCCATCTGTCTCACACCATAAAGATTTTTTTTAAAAAGGACAGTATATGATTCAGGCTGCAGGGGAAAACAAGAGGAGGAGGATGTGAGGATGTACAGAATTTCTAATCATCGTGCACTCAGACATGCAGTGGAGTTCAGACTTTCAGACACAACATTTTAACCGATGGAAAAGAAATAACTGCTGAGCAGCCACTCAGGATTTTTGCCTTGAAGATGAAGCCATAAAAAGTCTACTCAGATTTGTGTGGACTGAAATCTGCAACATCCAGCCCCAGTGGGAGGCGTTCTCTTTACAACAGGATGCAATGACCCATCATGGCGGAACCGCCACTCTCTGTAGGACGCCACGCATTTCTCCCTCCCTCTCAGCCTCACCTCCGAGTGATTAGAGGAACATCTGCGCACACATGCACACTCCACCCTGCATCGCTTTTCATATTTTACACAAGCAAACTCCAGGAATCATTACCCAACATGAGCTCATCATTAACACATTCATAATTCAGTGTAATGGATTATGTAATTGCTCCATTAATCAGGGGAGCCACCCCGGCATACTCTCCTATGCATTTGTTTAATTATGGGAAATGCCTCTGTCAAAATAGATGCGGAGCCTAAGCATATTCATTTGGTTCTGCGGGGACAGTGGAGTTCAGAGGCAGCCTGGCATCGTGTCGCCCGCGGCCCTCGGGGTGCACTCGTGGGTCATGGCAGTGGGAGGAAGAATTAAAAAGTAGACAGGAAAGCTGACGTCAAGCTCAGGAGTCGCTTGAGTCACGTAACGCATCGACACTCGTTGCCTGCACGGTGAAAATTACAGTTGTATTTTAAACTGGATGTGTCTGAAGTGTTTTTTAATACGCCGAGACATGGAGGTACTTGTCATCTGATTCCAGCAGCTGGCGTGACTTGTGAGAACTTAATCCAGCACTGTCATCAGCTATTTGTCAGGGAAAAGAGATGGAGGGCTCCACACCTCCTCCTCCTCCTCCTTTACTATTGTTGGGATCTCAGACTGAGAGTCTATCTGCAGTCTTTCTGCAGTTTGAGTGACATTTGACTATCGTCACCGAGGGACACTCTGTGTATTTCAGTCTTCTCATCTCAGTAAAAAAAAAAAAAAAGGTCAGTGACAGCCTGAGCCTGTCGTGCAGTCCTAAGTGTGAGTGCTGACAGGAAATACCAGCTTTTGTTGATTTAAAATAAATAAATAAATAAAAAAAAACCTGTTCCACGAGAGAAATCAGTCTGAAAATGTTGCAGCACACATCCGTCATTTTTCTGCCCCCAACACTAGTTAAAATGTTCAGTCGCTTGTTTCAGCCTACTTTAAAAAACATAAAAGAACATAACATAAACTACTGATACGCAATTCTGTGGTTGACCCTCACAGTCCACCGTCATCTAAAATATTATTTATCAATCTTTCAAATCATTAAGGACTAACCGTTCTATGACCGTTTGATCGGTTGTTGTTTTTTTTTTTGTGTGGTTCAGCAGAAACAACAAATCCAAATAGGACCTGAGTGATTGGCCCTTCAGTCACTACCTACACAAAACAAACAACTAAATGGTTTGTGGTTACTGTCAAGATGCTGGCAGAGCTTCTGAAGGCTTAAAGCCTGCTGCCAATAACGCAGGCTGAGCCGAACAGAAAGACGGGGAGAGACACGGACAGAATTAAAGATGGCAAGAAATGTTTTTCCATTGTGAGGAATGCACATGCAATGCTTGAGAGGGAAAAAAAAGAAGAGCTTACCCATTCACCTCATTGAAGTGACATTTAAATAAGCAGGAGCCATTTTCTCCCACAATCCCTCCATCCTTCCCATTTCTCCCGTTGCCTCTGTGCCACTGTAATTTGAAGCTGTCACAAACAAATCCTCCTCAAACACCTCTCCAAATGTCAGGCTTCGTCAGTCGGAGGATGGCAGCCTCCAAAATTCAGGCCCTTGGAAACTTTTGTCAGGAAAACACAGAGTAGCTCCGAGAACAGATGCGGAATTTATGGGCATTCGACATTCACTCCTTGCACAGCGTGCCGGGGAGGACTGACTGAGCTGCTGATGTAACAGACTCACTCGACTCTTTTGCAAGAACTGCTCGGCGCTCACTGTTTTTCAACTCCACCGAGAGAGGAGGCTGCGTTTTCACCCCGTCCACTTGCTCCTCTGCAGGATTGCGCAAAAAAACTACTGAATAGATTTCCATGGAACTTGGCAAGAGCACGGGACACGGGGAAATAAATAACCAACTCCTTTTTGGCGTAGATCGTCAAGTTTTAATCTCTTCAATCTTGCGCCCTTCACCTGATTTCCCATGGAAGAATTCCTGGCTGTTGTATATTTAGGAATCTGATCTTTTGTTATGTGTGGACAGGGGTGGGATATGTGCTAGTTTTTACAAGTTCTGGTGGAGAAATTGATCCATCCATAACTGGCTCATCTCTTTCTGCGACCAAAAAAGAAGAAAATAAAACTGCCTGAGCATGCTGTGCCTTCAGCAAAAAACCTGCTCTACCACCATTTGGCTCCTAAACCTGCAGGGATTGCTCCGATTTCCATCGATGTACGAACATTAATGGTGTACGACCCAACATGACAGCTTCACTAGGCAAATAAATCGCCTTAATTCTAATAAGCACACTTACAAAAGGCTGCATTTGCTACTCTATTCTTAATACATATTTAATCCAGGGAAACAGAGAGGAGCTGCGCACAAAGCCTGGCAGAGGTCAGCAGCAACAACTCAGTGACTGCAAATTGTAGATTTAACAGAATTTTAATAACCTCTGGCACAAAGAAAGCTAACGAGAAACTGTTAGCGGAGTGTGCAATCTCAAGAGTCATTTGACTGCCCCGCCAGTGCAGCAATGAGATGAGGGAGAGCGAGAGGAGCTAATCAGCTCTCTGACTCTTCGGTGGCATTTCATGCACTGTCTGCCACTAGCTCAGTGTGCGCCGGGCGTCAATAAGTCAACACGCCGCTGCGGCGAGAGTGGATCCACGCGCTCCTCAGCCACGCCAACAGGGACGCGCTGGGTCTCTCGAGAGTGCAACATTTTTATTTTATTTTTTTTGAACAGATGAAGTGTTTGAGGGATAAAATGAGGCTTAGATTAACATGGTGAGAATAAGGACAATAAAATCTGACCCCTACATTAAGTGAAATGTGTATTCTTTAAGCTCACAAGTGCTGCCCGCTCGCTGCACCTTGCATAAGATGCTTTGCAAATAGATGTGGTGAGTGGGTGCAGGGAGGACGAGAGGGAGAATAGAAAAACGCTTCTTTTCTGTCTATTTTTTTTTTTTTTGGGTTTTGAAGAAGTTCATGCCGCCATCCTCTAATCTGTGCCGCCGCAGCTGCACATTGTGTCAGCGTGTCCAGAAGGCCAGACTGGTTTTGGGCTTTTTTTAGACCCCACCCCCATCTTTTCTCTTCTTCGTCGCTTTGCATCAGGCACAGGATCTGAGGCTTTAATATGGCTGCCAGTGAGGCAACAGCCATTTAATAACAATGCAATAGTTCCTCACAGCGGTAGTCCAGTGTCGCTCGTACACCCCGCCGCGTGCAGATGGTACATTGTGGTTTCCAAAAAACATTCCCTCCTCTCTCCCTCTCTCTCTCTCTCTCTCTGCTTTCTCCCCAAACACACACTCTGCCCTTCTACTCAGCAATACTTCACTCTCCTCTTGATAGAAACAACACACGATTGCTCCACAGCCCATGCGGTCGTCTTTCGTAACAGGTCAGCTGAAGTGCCCCTCCCAGAGGTGGTCTGGGGTGTGTTTGTGTGTTTGCGTGTTTGTGTGCGAGTGCGGTTGGCGGTAAGCCTCTCGCATGTGCCTCACAGCCTCCTGCAGCGGGGGACATCTGGAGGAGGAGAAACCGTGCGCTCAGAGAAAAGAAGAAGAGTTCAGGCCCGATAATATCGTCCTCCAAGGACATAACTGGCTTTCATTAACATACAAAGGGGGATACGCCAGTGGAGATTTATTCAAATCAACGTGCCTAATGTTTCCATAAGCCAGTCACCTTGCCAAGTTACCCTAAAACTCATTCTCTCCGTCGATGACCCCCCCCTCCCCCCAAACTCGCTGCCGAGAGCAATTAGGGCACATTTTGATGAAAATGACCAGTAATTCAGTGTAAGGAAAGAGCTTCAGAACAAGGTAGATGTTCATTATGCACCAGCAGGGAAGAGGCTCCTCTTAATAGAGTGCCAGCCATAAACATCCCTCATCATCAACGGGCCAGCCATTTGATCTCACCTCTGGGGTTTCTGCACCGGGCATCTTCATTCATTTCCTCAGTGTTTCACTGAGTGTTTACTCAGTAATGGACTCTGCCCGGAGAGTTGTTAAGGAGGAACAAAGGGAAAGTGCCCGACACTCTGTTGTGGCGGTGATTAACGAGTAAATTAGAAAACAACTCCAGGTCACCTTCTTGAACATTGTGATGGATGATCTAACGCTGGAATGTGAATCTAGAACGGGGACCTGCAATCGATAAACACTGTTGTGTAAATAACATAATATAGCAGGAAAATGTGACGCCTCGTGGTTTTGATCATAAGCTGCTCACTGATTGGTGTGCAGGCAACTGTGTCCACCACTGTCTGTAAAGCCTTAGTTAGCGCTGCCCGGGTTCAACGTGTATGTGCCATCCCTCCTGTCACAGGCAGTTTACAAGACTGGGAACGAGGTTCGCCATCTGTCCCACCTCAACGGGGTGCACAGAGGGACGTTTTGCACAGTTTTGGCATGCCTGACTTCCCCTAATGCTGCACAAATGTTTTGAGACAGTTACATAAGCTTAATGGAGACCTTCACTCGGGTGGAGGGGCGTGGTGTTGGAGGTTTGGTACAGAAGAAGGAGAGAAAGCAAAAACAACGCAGGCCTGGTCTTTTTCATTGTCAGACAGTAGCGCTGGTGTTGATGTCGGATACAGGTAGAGGATATAACACCGAGCAAGATGTCAAGTCATGCCGCCTTTAAATCCAAAGGCAGCAGGGGGTGGGCTAAGGTTAGATCTATAGTTTAAACCTTTTAGTTTCAGAATGCAACTGTCGTTACACCATCAAGTTTACTGTTTACAACCTAGAATGGAGACCTTTGGAAAGGTTGCTCGCCCCTGTTGAAGTTAAAGTTGAAATTTAGCATCAATAGTCCAAGCAAAGTGATCCTTGGTCGTACTTTTTTCATTGCTGCTTCTCTGGTATTTTTTTTTAAGCCACCAAAGTAAAAAATCTGCTTCCTGTAGATTAGTGTGATTAGTGTAAATCCAGACTACAGTCCTGGAGGTAAACCACAAACTAACCCCATGCTTTAATAAATTATATTATCGCAACACATTCTTAAACACATGTACAGGGACAAGTTTGGTTACTCCGACTTTAGTAGTAATATCAGTCAAATCAAAGACTGAACCTCACAGTGGCTGTAAAGAATGCACACAGCACAGGCAAAGGAAAAAACATGTGCACAACGAATGTCCTGGGAGAGGATTAAAATACTCCGACATGTTGCAGTGGACACCTGGAACCACATTTGTATGCATTTCTCTGCTCGCTGCTCTCACAGGGAAACAAGATGAGATTTCACTGGAGAATTAAAGCAGCCAGCGTGAAACAGACAGGGCATGGAAATAACAAACCAAAACACCGAGGTGAATTCGTCCACTTCATTTTACTCACTACTCTGACAACAGCAATATATTTAAGGTTGGAGTGGAGAGCTCATTTGCAAGCAGGCATATGTTTGCTCACATTTCCTCGACCAACAACCTAAATCACAAAATGGACAACCAAAGCCGTCGCAGCGTGTCTGAATTTAACCCCGCAAGTTTTACTAAAACAAAGGATGCAGCCCACAGTGCTCACACCTTGCAAAGGAAAAGTACACACTTCAGGGCATCTGTTACAGAAAACTGGCTAAACCTGGCAACTCTATTTTCTCCATCTCAGGCAGTCCATTCTGTATATTTCTGCACATTTCAAAAAGTAAGAAGAACTGAAATGGGGGGGGGGGGTCGTGCATGTGCTCCTCCTGCACAGTGGGAGGGGGGGGGGGGGGGGGGGGGGGGGGGGGGGGGGGGGGGGGGGGGGGGGGGGTAGCGTGAGCCCCCCCCTCCTTGTCAGGTGAAAGGAAATGGCCGTCACATGGCTCGGAGTCGCACATGGCAGAAACAACAGTGGCAGTATGAGGGAAGTGGCCGTACCAAATTGGAGACAAAAGGGGGAGCTGGCATCCTGAGGGGGTGAGGGGGTAGGGGGGTAGGACGGGGGGTAGCGTGAGCCCCCCCCTCCTTGTCAGGTGAAAGGAAATGGCCGTCACATGGCTCGGAGTCGCACATGGCAGAAACAACAGTGGCAGTATGAGGGAAGTGGCCGTACCAAATTGGAGACAAAAGGGGGGATGTGATTAGCCACGGTTAAAGTCACAAGGCCATAAAGTAATGTCGAGAAATGAAAACAGGTCTGAGCAAGAACATTTTCACTCACATGTCATTGTGTCACATCGCCCGAGAGGAAACCCCGACACAGCCAATCAGCTCAGCTTACATCATTATGTTTGAACCGAGGAGGTCAGACCGAGAAAACTTTTGGGCGGATGGAATTTACTGTGAGCAGCAGCGTGACTGAACTTTATCGAGGTTCACGCGCCACATGATGTTCTCAAATTCCATCGTCGGATATTACAAATCCATGGAAATCCATGTCCCAGCGGGTTTGAAAGCTGCAGCATAAAAATACTCCGTGGATTGTGTGAGTAACCTATAGGATTCGATCTTCAATTCAATCATCTCAGAATCGATGTTGGTATAATCACATATATATGGGGCGAACAAACCGTGGGTGTTACCAACCCCCTCCACCAAAAAGCCTTCAACCCACCCACTTCCTCCCTGCGCTGACCTCAATCACCGACTTTATCGCTCCCTGGTATCACACTCGCAGTCAGGTCCCCCTGCTTGTTCACATGTATCTCTATGTTAATGGTGCCGTATGGGACGAGCACATATCGCATGGAATGTGCCAGAAAAGGAGACAAGGCAACGGCTTCATTAACCGGGGCTGATATACAGAGGATAAGATACGGTGGGATAAAGTGCAGCAGGCTTCTTTCTGCTGCTACAGCGGTGGTCCTTCTCCTCCCTCCTGCAGTTAATGATGCACGGTGGTTTTCCTCGCAACCCCCCCCTCCTCCCCAATGTGCGTTTGCATGTACTTACATATGAGTGTGTTTTTTTCCGGCACGTATGAGAGAATTTTCTCGACCGCGCACCACAAGGATGGCCACTGAATTTGTATTCCGTAATAAGACATGGTCTGGGAATGATGGTGAATTTGTAAGCATGCATCATCTCCCCTAATTCCATTTAGTAAGCCAGTAAACACTTATACATGCAGGTGGTAGTTATGGTAGCAGCCCCCCCCCCGCCCTCAGCTCTCATCAGGCTCACACATCTCCAAAGAAACCAAGGGCAGGAGAGGAGCCCGCCCTCAGCTCTCATCAGGCTCACACATCTCCAAAGAAACCAAGGGCAGGAGAGGAGGAGATATTGCAAATCACATTATGGGACATGAAATTAATCCGCCCTCCCCAAACATTTGGCCTTCACACAGTTTAACCTTGAAAACTGCCTTTTACTGCCGCGCATGAGGACTTCATAAAACCCCCTCCACCACATCCAAAAGAACTGGTCTGACATTACAACAATGGCTCTGCCGAGGCAATTATTCAAAGGGATCCTTCACCGTGCCGATGATACGTTGTAATTTCATTTCACTTATGTCTGTTTCATAATGTAATACACAATCGAGCAGGGGCACTTTATGTCCCGAAAGACCACTTCCTCTTTAAGATAATAAAGGCCTTTTGTGCTTGCCTTTGAGAAATCCTTGGTGGATTATGTGAGTGCGTATTCAGGAGCACATCAATTAATATGCATTAAACGAACAGAGTATTAAGTTGTAAGAAAAATAATTAATAACTCAAATTGCCGTGCCGCTGCTCTGCGCGGAGACGCCGCTCCTTCATGCTAACAGGACTGGCTGACATCACCTGCAGGGGCCGCAGCGCGAGCCTTACGTGACCTTTTGCGACAGCTGAAAGACGTAGCACTTCATTACATGGCCACCGCGCTCCGGAGAGTGGTACGTGACTATCACATCCAATACTGTAGCATCAGAAAACTTCTTATCTAAGAGCCGACAGTGAAACCACAGAGAGGCTCCAGTGGTTTCAGCCAGAGTAAAATACATCTGCTTGTGTTGGGGAATACTGTAGATCTCTTATGCCGGCCCTATCGCTGGATCTTGTCCCTTTGTACGGTGCAGAGAATAACAAGTGGCGCAAGGTTCCACTCCCCCCCCCGCTCCGCGTTACCATGAAAAAGACATCGGCAGCTCCAATTATCCTTTACCCCCATGCAGCTCCACAAAACACAATCGCTGCCACTGTCAATGAAATTATAGCAATGGCGGAGTAAGTGATGACGGGGAGGGGGGCTCTAACTGCACCCCCACCACACTCAGACACACACAGACACACACTCACTCCCTGAGCTGAAATACAAAGATGCAGAATGCCTCGGGAGGAAACAGGGAGGCAAAGAAATGGGAATGACAAGCAAAATGTTTCTTTTGAGATATCTCTCCAATATACCATCTCTAAAGGTTAGAGGAGTTCTGAAGCCGTGAGAGAGGAGCCGCGGCTGACTGATGACGCCTGTAGGTTCTGTGAGGAGCGGAAGATACCGAGTAGTTTCCACTGCGGCGCTCTGTTTTCAACTTATTCGCTTTGACCGAGAGCGATTTCACAGCAAGAATTACCGTCTTGATCAGTTTACAGTTCTACCTCTCCTGTGTTTTTTCTTTCTTTTTTTTTTCCAAAATATATTACTGTGGCTTTCAGCTAAATCAATCTTGCCTTTGGTTGGAGATAATGAGCGTGTTCGCCAGGCTTCAAATGAACACCGTTGCTCCGGGGCTCCTCGGCTCCTCAACACAGTCGCATCATGCAGATACTTTTGAGGAAGGCAGAAAAGAGGAGTCTCAGCCTTCGGAGACCAATTAAAAACACATATTCAAATTGACCTAAAAGAAGCACAGTGAGGAATTCATTTACAGCGCTGCCCCGTCCCCGCAGCTTCACTCGCTGTCAGGTTCATCCCAATTGTTTTTCAACTCTGACAAACAAACAATCTCAACAGAGCACGGGGAAGAAGAAAAAAAAAAAAAAAAGTCAGTCTCATCCCTACAGGATCAAAGACTTTATAGAGAGGTAGTGCGCACAGAGAGATATACTAATTTTCACACAACATGCGTTTGCTTTCATTCAAAGGACGCTGAGGCAGGATTTACCAGCGCCGTAGCACTGTGTGCATACATTAGCTGATCCGTATTAAAGGCCGTGGTGAATATTAGATCATTATCTCCGCCAGCTGAAAGACTTGCCTCAAAAAAAAAAAAGATCCCCACAGAAGATAGGGATATTTGCTTTCTCTATTTCCTTCATAATGTGGTAAATCAATTGGTAGGACCACGATGTACAAAATATATATGCGTTATATAATAATGTAACTAAGATGCAGCATGGCACCTTCTGCATCAGCTTATCTATTAATGGAAAAATGTATTTAAAATTGTATAAAAGCAAGTTAATAAATAGGCAACTGATCAAGTACAGTAGAAACCGTCTTGGGTCTACAACCTTCACAAAATATCTTGGAAACCCGCTCGGTGGTTTTTAAATTCAATCAAGCTGCACCACATTCCACCCATGGAAATCGGCTCCCTAAATATGTCAGATTGTTTCATTCAAAGTTGATTTACTGTCTGGGAAAACTGTGAAAACACTGAACATCAAACTTCACACTGTTTAAATAAAAAATCCTGGATCCGTCCTTTGATGCAGAGCCACACAATAATTGAGTGGCTTCTTCACGAACTCACGCCGGATCTATCCAACAAGTTTTGTGGTAATCTGTCCCAACAGTCGAAAACATGAGCGCCTGGGCAGAGATAATCAGAGTAATTTGACAAGAAAAAGAAACAGGAGAAGGAAAAGTTCAGGTCTCCAACACAGAATTTCATCCAGTACATATTTGGTGCCACAGCCCAGTGGGTAAAAGCGGAGACTCCCAGTCTCTCTTCCCCAGCACTTCCTGGAAATCTGCTCCCATAAATCCCTCCTAATGGTCACTGGTCGATGGGGGAAACTTTTTTAAACACAGAACTTAGCAGCCACTGTTATTCACCCTTAGAGTGAGTGTCTCGGGATGATGGATGGTAATAAATATTGCACGGGGCTAACAGAGGTCCCCTCAGAGACATTCAATTGCCTTGAGTGATAGGGTGCTGCTCGGCAACACGGGAGGGGATGGCAGAGGGCAGGCTTCTTGCAGGGTCGCCTAACTGAGTCTGTTCAATTTCCTCCCCGGAAACACAACAGTGCCCATCCTGAATTATTACACCACCCCCGAATTGAGGGGGAAGGTAAGCGTAAAAAACAGGAGGGTGGAGAATTGTTGCCATCTCAGCTTCTGCATATCAAGTTTGTTCTAAATGTTAGTCATTGTGAGCGTGCCTGGCATGTGAGGAAAAAGAACAGCGCTCACCGTTAATACCACTTTCCTGCCGTGCGTGTGACCAGAGCACTTTTAGTGGAGCTTTCTGACAAGGGGCCTCTGTTGGGCCAAGCTGCCCAGCATCTTAAATGCTTCCTTAACAATGGCCAATAACAGAGCAGATGTACGGCTGCACACATCTGTAGCAGTGGACACACACACACACGCACACGCACACACGGCCTCTTCCAATAAAGACACATGATCGCCCACAAGACAGACAAAGAGCTGCTTTACTGCGGTCATCGCCTCTTCAGCTGGCAGTCATTAAATAAATCATCTTGTTGTTAACTTTGCTGCATAAAAATCAGGGTTCGAGATTCTCCCGACAATTCAAACTATCACTTTCTTAATCTGATTTACAGCGAGGACCGAAATGACGTTAGCTCTTCATTCAGCCAACATGTGTCCTCACGTCATGTTTTTCTTAATGATCAGTAAATTAATTAGCCCAATAATGTGTAAGAATACTTTAGCGTGTGTAATTAACAAGTTAACACCAGGCAATTAGCAACTCATTCACACAATGTCAGCACACAGCAGCGGCGTGTCTAAACAGCGATGATGCACTTTCCTGACTCGTTTCTTAAGTTCACATCATCACCAGTGGCAGAAAGAGAAAAAGTTGGCTCTGTGACTATAACCAGGTCGCATCCTGCAAAGTGTCAGACAAAGACAGAGAGCAGTACACAAGTGTTGAAACTATTTCTTTGGTCTTGATTCTGAACCGTTCACACACCACATGTCCTGACCCTCAGACTTTTCACTTCCATCCAAATCCAACAGGGATGAAAGATGCCCAAGACATGTCAGGGACAACTGACCAGACGAGGTGGTCTCGGAACCATGGTAGGGTTGAGTGAAGACCCTGGTCCAAAAAAGTTAGCGATAGCAATGACACACACACACGCCCGTCTTCAAACCAGTCAATGTCACCTGGGTAAACACAGCCTACGTAGGTGATGACGACAGGACGCACGTGTGTCGTCCAGAGGTATTAACCCCGCCCCCTCGATTGCAACATCCATCCAAAGCTACCTGAATAAAATGTAAACAATAGCTAAGCAAAGACACGAACCTTGTGATTTCAAATAGTCTGTGTTCAGCAATATTACTTGAATCTTTTTTTTTTTAACGACAGTAATTCAATTGGATTTCTTGCTCTTAAAAAGCACTTTGATTTTAGTTTTATTCTTGTCAATGACCAGGGTAAAAAGTGCCACATAAACTAAGTTTGTTTGTTTGATTGATTCAAGTGTGACTCCAGAACATTGGGTCATGATGGGGGCATCCCAAGTAAAACACAAGGAAGATCACCAGGGTCATTTTCACTTGCATGTCCCTCGCTTCAGAACAAGGGGCCTCAGGAGGACAAGTCCTTCAGTCTGCAGCACTGAGCGGCATCTGAGCACCTGCAGGTCCCTCCAGGTGGGGACGAACGGGATCGTTTGCAAGAAAAAGTTCCACAAAAAAAAAAAAAGGTCAGCTCCACGAATGCTCCAATAAAAGGACCTGTCCTCAAAGATGCAGCGGCTAACCAGAGCTGGAGATCACAACTCAGGTCAAGAGTGCATATGGAAGGACTGAAGCAAACAAACACACACTGATGATGATGATGATAATAACAATAAGGTAACAGGGACCTCTTGAACAATGCCAAGTCCTAGCAGAATACCCTTGTGAGGTAAAGGTGAGCAACGCAATTTACTATCCCTGCCAAACCTTTGACACTTAGCACCAGGTTGTTGTCTTACGTGGACCGAGATAACGCCCCCTTCCCTCCTTGTCTCCCCCCCCCCCCCCCCCCCACCCCATGTCTTCATGGCGCAGTGAGGTGGACACACATGGTCAAGGCGAGCTCGTGCATGCGGACCTGGACAAGCCGAGGGAGCAGCGGCTCATCGCGGGGACAGAGGAGCAGCGTGCTCGGTAAAGCGGCTCCTACCTGGATGAATGGAGAGTGTGGCGGTCGTCAAGTTGGGGGAAAAAAAAGCCCTCCCCCCCCCCCCCCTCCGACTTCTTTCCCCCCCCCCCCACTGTCCGACTTCTTTCACGCACACATCGGCGGCAGCATCATCCGCTCCGGGGGCAGAGCCTGTGGAAGGTTTGGGGAGCCGGAGTCTGATGCCACCTTGTTAATCCTCCTCGTCTTCTCCTGCTTCTTTCCTTTCTTTCTTTTTTTTATTCGGGAAACAAACCAGCGAGTGGAAGCCCAGCGGGGTCCAAGGGCTACAGGGTGTTCATGCGCGTCCTTGTTTACGCAGAATTACGACCGAGGCGAGCGTAAACGCCGAGTAGGTGTCTGTCCAACTGTTTGGCTGCTTTATTTTTTTCCTCCTCTCTCTCTCTCTCTCTCTCTCTCTCTCTCTCTCTCCCCTCCGTCTTTGGCTGTAGTCACACAGAGTCTATCCCCCCCCCCCCCCCCCTCCTCTCTTCTTTATCAAGGCGGGGTCTTGAGTCGTTTAAACCAATGACATAAACCAAGAAGAAGAAGAAAACCCGCCCCTCCTCCTCCTCCTCCTCCTCCTCTTCCTCCTCCACCACCACGCACGCTCTCTCACACACGCGCACACCTCCTGTTAACATGCTCGGTAAAAATGATGTGGTCAAATGGGAAATCTTTGTTTTCAAATAGAGTCATTTTTTTGGTCCAAGGAAATCTCCTGAATGAACAAATTCACCCAGATCACGCAATATTTTCTGACCTAACCTCCCTCCATGTCCCAATAAGCTTTAATAATAGTAATCCGTCTTTAGCGACAGATGCGATTGGACGTTCTTTTTTTTTTTTTTTCTCTCATAGTGTAGAATGTTAGAAAAGAAAATAACAGCATCTTCCTGGGACATGTTCCAAAATCTCCCCTCTTACGCTGCATAATCCTCAAATCTTATTGTGAAGGGGAAACTTTTTCCCTTTTAATCAAAGCCCTGCTTGTCAGTGTTGATGGTTGGGTCTGTGGATTACTGAAAACATGGGAGACAGTTTGTGCTTTCAAATTAAAATATCTATCAGCTCATCAGGCAGGTCCGGAGGAAACAACAAGCTGATCTCGAATCCAGTCGTCTTAGTCTCTGTATCTTCATTTCTCCCCATTTAGACTCAGCTTTTCAAACCTTCAATTTAGACTGTGAGAAACTCTTTTCAGGACGACTGCGTACTTTCACCGCGTCGTGCACGGCCATTTCGACAAGACGATGCATGTGACCCCCCCACACACCAGGGGTCGCATGGACGCACAGGGTCACGGGTGACATCACATGACTGCTGTTACTGCACAAAGAACAAGCACTGATCCACATCATTACGTGAATACATGAAGGGTTTGCATCCGACCCCGGCTTTCTACGTTTCCTGTCTCATTTCTGCATTCACGTCCGCGCTGTCACTCAATGAGGCGTAGTAAATGGCGGCGGAGCGTGTGAGCTGCCAGACAGGGCGCTCAGTGAGGTCATTTATCCATATCTCACTTTCCACCTCACATTTATCTACATTCTGCTCCGGCCTCCATATGCTCCTTCATTGATCAGCGCGTCAGCTGATGTCCACCTCCCTCTCAGGGGTGGGTGGGGGAATCCTGTGTTTAGAACAAAAAGACAAATCAACCCCTCAGTGGGATAATTGTGCAGAAAATGGATGTGATGAAAACTGTTCTTGAGTCTCACAGCAATGATGTTATTGATGTTCGAGACTGATTGTGTATTGTGAACACTGGTGATTTCAGACCCCGCAGGAAAAAAGACTGCTTTTAAGTGGGGGCACCAACATTTAGGTGATGCTTACAGCCCCCTCTTCTCATGATGTAATCCAGTGAGGGGAAAAAGGAGGGAATCTGAGAGTGTTTAGTCTTCAGGTCTGCAAAAAATATTTGATTATTTTATAATGCAACCATCTCACCTTCGCCACGTTCACATATTTAGCTCAGGACTGACGAACGCACAGAGCACACATTTCTCACAGCATTGTCTATTGACCCTAAAGTCCACAATCAATACCGCCCTGCATCAACATAAAACACTCAGTGGAGACGGAGAGGAGTCTGGAGTGCTGAAGGGATTTGTGCCATCCCATTAGAAGACGAGGTGCTGGTTCGGTGTAGCACCATATCAGACCTTTCTCATTCTGAACTCTGACCCGGCGCTCACAAATTCACAGGCAGGAGCTCGCGGCGAGTCTCCGCGGAGAGCCGAGCATACGCACCATCCACACTGCGGTCTCAGAAGACGCACATCTATCAATCTCCAGATGAATTATTGAAGGCACACCACCCCCTTCATGTTTGTTATATGCTGCTGGAATTAGCAGCTGCTCCGGGATACAAGGACCATGTTGCATTAGGATTCCAGGAGCGGATTTGTTCAAATGCTGATGTTTTGCCCCTGCTGTGAAGCCGTTTCTCTGTCTGTCACTTGAAGCACAGTTGCTTTCCCTTGCCACTCTGCTGCCACCAGTTTAGACGCTAAAGAGAATATTGTCTACCCGCCACCCTATGGTTCAAAAATAAAAATTACTATGATGTGACGGCAAATATATCTCAGTGAGCTTTCATATCAGAATTATTCCTGACTGTGTGTCATATGAATGAATGCCTTTCAAAAATACATTCCCAGACTTAGCTCATAGCTACATTAAATTTAAAAAATCATGTATAATAATAATCATGATATCGGAAAATTACATTGTATAATGAGGCACAATGTTTAGCTTTTTTCCCTCATTAATAGGTTTGGAGGCACGATCTCAAACATGTTTAGATTAGCCAATCATCTGTCAGCATGCTATATAAATAACTCCATGATAATGTCATTAATGCTAAATTAAAATACACACACATTAGTGTAGCATAGGAGGTTGCTGCAGAGGTCAGCGTGCCACAATAATGACTTCATCTGAAACATACCCAGCATGCAACACACACACACACAGTCTGCTTTTTTCCCCCTAATGAGGAGGCAGGGCGTCACCGAGCAGGGATAAAGAGGGGGCGAACAGCTCAGACCCCCAATTGGTCCGCTTGAACTAGTGAAATAGGATTGACACCGAACTCAAAATGAGCTCCCACCATGTCGGAGCAGCAGACTGAAGCCCCCCAGGAGGCTAAGTTGAATCAATTCTCCTAATGATGTTTGTAATTTAGGAGGCTAATGACATGCACTATGAACTGGAAGATTATGTCTTGGAGAAACCTCTCAGAGTCAAGTGTTGGGATAAATGCTTCGGAGAATCACAAGCATACGCAGAATGTGGGGATGAATATTTAGCTCCTATTCATCCTGGGACGTGTTGGGACCAAAATCTGTTTGGGTTTATCTGAAATAAAAATGCAAGCAGCAAATTGTAAGTCTGGGTGTTTGACCATTAGAGTGACATCCAAATGATTTTCCATTAAAACATATGTTCATGCTGCTCTCATTTTTATATGTACGCCGTATTTGTCTGTCAGTGGTTTTTAATTTGATTTATTTTTGACATTTTGTCTCTGTTTATAAATATTAATGGCGGGGTCCTCTTCTGAAAGGCAAAAGGATGATGATAATTGATGCGGCGGAGATTGAAACGCGCCAACCTTCGGACTGAAAATTCACCCAATCAAGCCTGTGTTTGAAACGTGTTTTCTCTCTTCCTGCTGCTGTGGCTCAGGTTAATAGAAAACTCCCCGCATGAGCCCCGAGTGTCAAAGAACACATTACACAACTGTTGTTACGTGACGGCTAAATGAGCTGACAGCTGGCGCAGTTAAGTCTGACTCAAGTCCAAATCTCGAGTCTGCGTGGCTTTTGCAGCAAACGACATCAGTCCTGCAGGTTAGGGTGACAGCACTTTGTTTTAGAGGTTGTGAGTAAATACTGTGGGATATAACAGATGTTTGTCACCCCCCCCCCTCCTTCTCTTTAGAGTTGGCCCAGAGTAATCCTGAAATTCTAATTTTGGTTTTACCCTTTGGGCGAATTGGAGCCATCAGCCTCCTGTGGGACGACGATGATGTTAAGTGCTGTGTGTATGTTTTTTCTTAATGGTGTTCATGTGGACACGTGTCCGTGCATGAATATGTGCATATCATTCTTTGCATGCATGTGCCAACAATGGAACATATTTATGCATTCTACCACATATAGGAGGAATAGTGACGGTGTGGTTATGTGTACGCAACGTGTTGATATGATTACTCCACAGGCTGCTCCCTGTGTTCTCAGCCTGGTCATTAACAACCCATTTGAAGACTTTGTCAATAGGTGACAAGACAACAAGACGCAACATCACCCCCTTCCTTGCTCGCTCCCCCCCCCCGTCCCCTCCAAACCCACCCAATCCACTTGCTTTTCTTCCCCTCTCATTAATATGGAAATGAGTCGCTTATTGTCGTTAGCGGAGAAGAAAGCTGTCATGTCTTTTGGTGACAGGCTCAATGAATGTGTTTGGATTGCGGGGCTTGGTGTTGTTTTTTTTTTTTTTTCCGAGAGCATGTCTTATCTTTGTTTAGGCAGCGAATCAAAAATGTAAACATCACTTCATTAGCATCTGTCAGGAAGCTTAACGCTATGATTTTTAATACACGGCTAAACCCTCTGAATAGGCAAACAGGCCTCGTTATTCTGTCTCCTCTTTTATCTCCACTTTGCGCAGTAGTTAATTTCTCAAAGGGAAACTTACTTAATCCTCTGCGTTTGCTGGTGAAAGCCGCGCTGTGCAGCTCCGCTTTCTCCCTCTGCTGGAACACAATTTACCAGAGTTGCTTTATTGAACAGTTTGCTGTTGGTAGGAGTTACTTTTATACTGTTTTTGTCCCTTGAACATGCACAAAGAGAACTAAAGACAGAACACAGATAATCTTTTTTTCAGTCAAATAAAATGTAAAAAACTCGGTGAGAAAATGAATAAAACATGAGTTGCATGCACAAGTCTCAAACTTCAAGGGGGATCAAACAGTCTTGTCTTCGAGCCAATCACTATCAGCATTGCGCCTCAGCTACTTCATCAGCACTCTGCATTTACTTGAAGTATACCTGCAAATTGTGGAGTGATATTATAATTACTGGGACACGACCAAAGGCAGCCAGGATTAGGTAAATGCAGCTGCTTATCTCAATTAAGTGCTTTGTTTATATCTGGGGTTGCTGGCTGCAGGGCCACATAAGGATCAGAACTCCATGGAGTCACATTTCCTGCTTCTCAAAAGGACTTTGTGGGCTCTGCAGTGATCATCACTGGGCTGATTGCACAGAACCACCTCTCAGACTGGGTCATAGCTGAAAATGAATGTATGATACAGGGCCAAGGTTTGGCCCAAAAAAAAAACCACACAGAAAGCGAAGCAGTGACAGAGTCAAAGATACGAGTGCTTGGAGGACGTGATAGATTTAAGTGAGTAAATGTCAGCTGCTCCTCGAGGGGGGGGTATGTGGAATAATGGGCTGTGATTTCAGCAGCACACTCTCGTGTCAAAGTATCTGGTCATACTGGGAGTTTATCTTGAACACAGGGCAAAGGGGCACAGGGATCAATGGCTACATGTTTCCGGACGAGTGATAGTTACAGCGATGTTGTTGTTGAGGTTATTTTGGATATTAATCGAAAAATAAGCGAGGGAAATCCATTAAAAATGTGAGATAAGTTAACTTAAATATCTCTTAAGTCTGTGGGGACGACACCAAGGCAGCACTGTCCCACTGATCCAGCCCATTTTAATAACATTAATTAGACACTTCAACATTTGAGTGTCAGTCTGTGTCCCAACCACTGACATGGAGGAGGCAGGGCAATGATTACTGGTATCTTTAAGACTCACAATTTTGACTGACAGCTGCATGTCAGCCGGGCAAAACAAAAACCATGACCAACTCTTGCACAACACAAAGACAAATATAATTGTTGTCAGGGTAATCAGAAATCCATGGCTTTGTCACACTTAAACAAAGAATTGACGCCTTGGCCCACATTGATTAGCTGGAGCTGCCATCCTGTGAGGAGAATGCAACTCAGATGTAATTATGTACAAGAGTCCCCTCAGATGGATTTTTCCCCCTCCTTTAAATCACTTCAGACTTTTGTTGAATTCCTAATTGTCTATTCAGGAGTTGCTCCGATTGCTGTAGTGCCTTTATGTGAACCAGGGGAGTGGAGTGGAGGGGATGAATGTGTGTGTAAGGTTTTTGCATTTGTATTCCTCTATCCATCTCCTGTTTTGACAGAACAGTTTCATTTCCATGTCAGTGATTTATGTAGGCAGATAGGAAAGAGCCTGTTAATGGGATATTTCTTCTGCTCTCCTCATGAACAACAACATGTCAAAATAAAGATAAAAACCAAATTCAAATGCTTGCCAGGGGAGCAAATTAGCTATTGTGGCAACATTGCGAGGAGGAGAAAAAACAGGGGCTTTTTTCCATCATACCACTCTAACTCATAAACATCCGAGCATCTTGGATTTGATGTGCATCTCCTCATTTAAAAGCACTGGGCTGTAATTGAAACTTATGCCTTTGCCCAGGAAGAATGTTTTACCTCAAAGACATACTGAACCATTTCTGTTGAGATGAAACAGTTAACCATAATAGACCACTGAGATAGTTTGGGATATTGCCTATAAGCTAAATAGCCAAAAGGCATTTTGGCTTTTGTTGTGCAAGTTAGCTTTTCAATTTTGCAAACAGCATAAAGGTAAAAGCTTCAAGTTCGCCTTGAGATGTACTGTTTCAAAGTAAATTAAAATGCATTTAAAATCTGTTTTTATCAACCAACCTTTCTTAAAAGTACAATCATCTTAGATCATTAAAGGTAAAACATGTAAAGTCGGCCTGTGGGGGGTGCAATCGAAACATTAACAAAGCAGCTTGATCATATTTTGCAGGAAATTGGGATCACAGGAGCTGTTGTCTTGGACATCATGGACAATGAAAATCTACCTGATGTTGCACAAATTAAATAAATGTATGAGGTACAATAATTATAAACAGTTATGATCCAATAGCATACTGGCTAACAGTGGGATTCTCCTTTGTCTTTGCCGATGGGTAAAGCAAATATGTATGAAATGAAATATCTTGTTACTTTGTGTAAAATAGAGCACATAACAAATTGTCAAACACAAGTTTTTGTTCTTTTTATGTCAGGAATATTTCAAAACAGATGCTCCCTAGTGGTGGGTACTGTGAGTTTTTCCTCATTTTGGATGAAGACAGAGAAACCAATCTCTGCTGTGAGGCTGCCATCCTTTTTTTTTTTTTTTTAAGTTTTCCTGGAGGTGCAGTGGAGTACCCCGGATGCTTGCGGGTGGCGCTGACAGAATCTGAAGTGGGCTGTTCACTAACCTCAGTCCCCTGGAGTATGGTGGGTCTGGGCCCGAGCAGAAGGGAGTGGTGTCCTGCTGAGACACTGAGTCTGGTCTGGAGGTAATGAGCAGAAGTGGGGGGAGGGGGGGCTTGCCTGTGGCGTGGCACAAAATGAATTACTGCCATCTTTCTGCTCCTCTGCCTCACAGTGAGACTCTGAAGGGCCAGATAACAAGGGCACAGAACCACAAACTAAAGCAAAAATGGCGAACAAACCAAAGAGGAAAAAAAGAGTGAAGCTGTCTGGCAGAGTTAATTTCATGTCATTTATGATGATTTGGCTGAAAGTATGATTAGGTCATTCTCATTTCAGTCAACCCCAGACAGTGGAGCCGTCTGGCAGCAATGAAGGAAACATTTCATTTTATTTCCCTTTAGCTGCCCTTCTTCTCAATTAGAGTCACACAACGACGCTTGGTGTGGTAACAACCTTTGGATCAACGTGATTTGTTATAGGTCATTTGCTATAACTGCTCTGTACAACAAATAAAACTGCAGAATGACATCAGGTCAAAGTGGAATATAAACATCTCCAGCTTAACTTGGCTTATCAATGCCAAACAAAAAGTAGCACAGGGATTAAAGTCAGCACTTTTGACTGGAGTTGAATCTAAGGTTCCATGTTTACACCGAGGTGTCTTGAACCAGGCATGTGATCTGCGAGGGATCACAGAGGGAAGTGACACGTAAAAAGTTGAATTAAAGGCATGATTTGGAAGCAGATGTGAATTTCTGGATATGTCTCACAAATGTTGCACAAATATTAGAACATGTATAAAAGCTGGTTAAGAAAAACTATTGCCTGCTGTATATTCTGTTGTTATTTTTGAAAGGACAGGACATTTACAAACTGCATGGCATCGGTATTTGTTATTTATAATAAAGAAGCACACCATCTCTCTTCATGTTCCTTTGTTGCTCATGAAATATGACAAATGAACATTTGTTTACTCGGTTTGCCTCATTGTTTAAAGAATAAATTAATGATCTGTTCAACAGCGAGTCGCCTGCATTTTATTGACTACACATGTATTTCTCTTTTATCCATGTTCTTTCTGTCATGAGCACACCTCCGTCTATGGTTCTGCATCTGTTGGCCCATCTAAGTAATTTCCTATCAACACGATTTAAATTTCCTCTGGGATCAACGCTCCACCATCTTGACTCTTTGATGCTTGTTTGGTCTCCACGAGCGTCATGTCCTGCCCGCCGGCGTTTTATGTTGTGGTTACCGTGGTCAGGATGAGGATGTAAGGTGATATTTCCAACCTTAAAAGCATCCCGAATAGGGGATCCAGCAGATCAATTTAAGAACAGATTCATCCATTCTCGACTTCTGGATAGCAGAAGTATTTTCTCTTTGTGAAGATATATTGAATCTTCCATTAAATTCAATTGAAGTCAGCAAAACTACAGCAAATCAGTGAATCAGCAAAGACTTTTTTTTTTTTTCATTAAAACCAATCCTGAATATGTTTGAATGAAATATGAGGAGCCTGTGCAGGGGGGGAAAAAAAGGAAGGCAGGAAGATGGGCACATAATTAGGTCAATGCATTAGGAAACTGTTGAGTTGCATTTTGATTCATCTCGCCTTGCCCCGTTTGAACATGTCACCTGCATGCAAATGATCCTCTTTCTTGTCTACCCAGGAGAGGGGAGGGAAAAACTACTAGAATTCATTGAAGCCATTGTCTGGTATTAGATACAATCAATCTGGTGAGTGGGTGGGGAAGCAGGACGAGGGGCCCGTGGAGATAAAATAGAAGCCTTGCCGTGTTTGTTCCAGAAAAACAAAATAAATCCATTCATCCAATTAGGAAGTGCGGAATATTCCCCAAAAATGTCTCCTCGGTTAATTTGCGCTCTGCTTCGATCTGAATATCCTAATAGACGGGACAAGATTACAGGCCACATCAAAGTCTGCAGGACTTAAAAAACAAATAAGCCAGAGTGACTGGGTGGCACAGCGTATTTAGAACAAGCCGGAAATATGCAAAACCGGGGTTGCACACACACAATCAGCTGCGCTCGCTTAATTTCTTGCAACTTGAACCACAGTTGGGGTGAAAAGAAAACGGCACCATTTTCCTCTGGTTTTCCCTTACCCGTAGATTTTTATATGTTACAGTATCTCAGGTCCGTCTCATCACAAAAAATGTTCTATTCATCATTCGCGCAGGACAGAGAGAATATGTGATCCGCAGTGTTCCTTCCCCTTTTCCCCTATTGGAATAAAACGAGTGGAGCTGTTCAACTTTGATTAACACCCAACACCCCCCACCCGTCCTGCTGAGCAACTCCGTCTGTTTGATGAATCTGGCCCTGTTTGTTTCCCCGCTCCTCCTGGTGTGTGATGCATGACAGTACTCCCCCTCAGAATGCATGCTTTATATCCACACGGGGGGAAAATGGAGGCAAAGCAGGCGGCGTCGGTTCACTCCTCCTTTTCACCGAGCACCTCAAAACCCAGAGGCAAAGGAGAAAGAAAGGGTGCAGACAAATTCTTCTTTCCGCCGAGGGAGAAGCGCAGCTGGATGCGGACGATGTGATGTAAGCAGCAGACTAAACCAGACACACGTGTGTGCCGGGTCGTGGGGCTCTGGATTAACTCTTAACCCCTGCAGGTGAATTGCTTTTCGTGTCGAGTTTTCAAGCGCACACGTCACACAGGTCAAGCCCTCACACAACAACAACAAAAAGTGACAGCATGGTGTATCTTTTAGAAGAGCTGGGGAAAGACTTGAAGACAAGAAGTAGTCTCAGATCATGAACACAGGAGACAATGGGGACTGCAAATGTCCAGAATAAGAAACGGATCTTATATGGATGTGTTGAGTGAGATTAGCCTCTGTTTTTCAAAGTATCTGAGAAACCACACCCCGATCCATTCATACAGGAGACGACATACCAACAGGACTGTCCATCCAACCCGGGGAGCTGACAAGCGGGAGTTAGTGGTGTGTGTGTGTGTGTGTGAGGAGGCAGTGTAAGTGCACAATGAGCCCTCTGATGCCATGCTGCTGGTAATTTGTTCTGAAACAAGGGGGGAAAGAAATTGCTGCGCTGTCACTGCAGTGTCAAGCCTCACACTGCGGGACATATTTCGCTGACACGTCGTATTCTTCGGAGAAAGTCGCAGCTCGGTGCTATTCCCCTCGGGACTCACACTCGGCTGGGGAGACCGGGTGGGGGGGGGGGGGGGGGGGGGGGGGGGGGGGGGGGGGGGGGTTAGGGAGTACATGGGAGAAAAAGTGGATAACTTTCATTGTGTGACACAGCGCCGCATAAGCTGCCACCGCAACACAATGAGGCAATAAGGCAATTAGAATAAGCCGCGCAGTGTGTCTCTCCAATGAGCAGCCTCCCCTCTTCCCTGTGAAGGAGCCAAACAGAGCGCGCCATCCGGAAATCAATGGCGCGCTCCTCGTAAAGGGATTGTCAAATTCAACTCCGTGCAATTTGTCTTGTGATAAGTCTGCAGGCTCATGCAGAGAATCAATATGGCGGCCGGTGGCAAAAAATATGCACTGAGGAGGGGTTTGAATGTGTATTGATTCGTCCTCAATAACATTAAAAGAAGGGAAATTGGGAAGTGTTAATCTCTGAGTGTGTGCGTGTTGAGATCGGTTTTAACGTTTATTTCCCTCTGAAGGGGGGGTCAGCTCAGGTTCCTTCTACATTATTCATGCACCATCAATATCAGCTGATTATGCAACGTCTCACATGCATGACCGCAAGTTGGCCTTATGTGTTTTTACTCAGTTCTCATTTTTCGGGGGTGTTTCTTTGTCACTGACGGGACAGATCATGCGTGAAACGAGAGAGAGACAGGAAACAAGGGGAATCAATCGTACTGCAGCACAGGAAGGTCTCCACCCAGTAAAATTCAAATGAAACTTTGAACCTTAAACTTCATCGATGCAAGACCCAGAAAGGATGTATGACTTGAACTAGTTTGAAAACATGGAGGCAAAAACTAATGACGTTTTTTTTATTATTTTCATTCCTTGTCTTCGCTAACGATCATGTCTAAAATGTACTGTTGAAATTATACTCTGTTTATGAAAATCATCTTGTGTTTGCATTCTTTCCTGTTCGCAAATGAGTAGTCTGAGTCAATCAACCTGAGCTGCAGCATTTTTTTTCCACCTCCTCCCCTCGTTTCTCCGTTTAAAAAGCCCTGCAATGAGAAATAGGAGGCAGCCCTCCCTTTTTGAGGAAAATCATTACACAATCTGAGTGAGAATAGAATATTCTGTGCCCAGGCTTGCCTCCTGTTATTGCACCATTAATAACTTTTGCAGCTGCCAACTAAACAACACCGGGCTTGGTTGGAGAGGCGCTGACTAATGCAGTCAGTAAATTAAAACCATCGGCGTTGGTTTCACACGACAGACCAAACCCTGTATTCAAATGTGGGGCTTTTTCTCTCCCCCGTTTCCTCTCATCCTCCCACCCTGTGCATCTATTTGTGATTTACGTGTCTTCGAAAGAATGACCGAATTAATCATTCCCGATCGAGCAAACAAACTCGGCGGGTTCTCACTGGAACCTGGGAGTGACCGTCAGAACTCACGGGATGCTTCTTTTTTGAATACACACCGAACATGAATACACATTTATGTCTGTAATTACAATGATGCGGAAAACCGAAGCCTCCAGACAGTTAATCTTGCCAATCGTCTCCACGCAGCCATTGATCTCCGGCTCACGGCTCGATCAAAGAAGCTTTTAAAAGAGTGTTAACTTTGTAATTAAAGGCAGATGCCGCATACGGCTTTTATCCCATCAGTATGTGCAGCACATTTGTGTGCAATTTAATAATGTAGAGTCTCGGCTTCATTATGATGTATGGTTGTTATAGAAACTGCACTCGCGGTAGGAAGGTCTCTGGCATGAAATAAGCCTGGCTTATAGAAAATGTAAACAATGTCTATATGCTCGCCGTGAAAATTAGGGCGCAGATTCAAAAGAGGAAAGGTTACGTCAAACAATCTATATGTGCACACATAAATTACATATTGAGTTTGTCACATTTTCCCTCGCCGCGTGCTCGGCCTGTGCGTGAGTGCATCTGAAATGAAAGATAAAGAGTAGAACCGGGCTACATTTTGCGCAAACCACAACTCCTAATCTGTGAAATTGGATGAATTTAAATTGCCCACCAAATGGGATTAAATTGTATTGGCCGCATTTTGCTGAGAGGGGGGGGGGCATGTGTGAAAGGAATGGATACGGATGTTACAGTATTAAGGAGCCCCCCATATATTTCACCCAGGAAACGCAGTGGAGAGCATCCAGTGGGAGTCAATGGGCTCAGGGAGGCTGAAGTGCCAGCTCAAGAGAGAAGGCTTAACAAAGGCTGTGTGGGAGGGCTTCTGTGCAGTGCAGCTCTCATGAAGTGGAGCATTGTCTCAAGTTTTCCCCCCAACTGCCAACCCACACGTGTAGTCACAAACCTACCACCCTACGCACACCTAATCACCGTGAAACAATCTGCCTCCTCTGCATGTCCGCGCTTTGTAATTTCGCACACGCAGACAGTCAGACAATGCGAACGTAACCTTGCTAAGTGCGAGAGGGCTCGAACTGAGGCACTTAAAACACACACACTGGAAGAGCGCGAGCAGTAATGCATTCTAGATGACTCTCGCCGTTTGAGCCGCGGCGCCTCGTGCTGGAGCGTGGGGGGGGGGGGGGAGGGGGGGGGGGGGGGGGGGGGGGGGGGGGGGGGGGGGGTTAAGGTCGGGCCGGCGGCACGCACTGAGAGATGGTGGTAATTTGTTGGCTGAGGTTTAAAAGGGGAACTCAACTTTACACATTAGACTCATATTAGTGGTCAAAGGGAGCA
Source organism: Pseudorhombus dupliciocellatus (assembly GCA_016785235.1). Lineage (NCBI taxonomy): Eukaryota > Metazoa > Chordata > Actinopteri > Pleuronectiformes > Paralichthyidae > Pseudorhombus > Pseudorhombus dupliciocellatus. The sequence goes on from JAFBJW010000816.1 coordinate 90,115, forward strand.
CTCTGTACGCAGCAGGTGAAAACCGTTCACCAGTGTTTCCCGGGGCTCTGTTACTTAAATCTGAGAAAATAGCATCAATGACAGTTTGCGCCCTCCTGCTGGCAGCAGACGATATGCTGCAGATAAACAGATTGGTGGGGAAATAAAAACACTCAGAGTTTTATGATGTCACCAGGCCTGGTTAGATGAGGCACTAAACGTTTCTTGAGCATTAAATACTCAAAACCAAATGTTCAAAGGACAAAAAAACAGCACTTGAACTTCATATACCATTATTCACCATTTTTGAGAGCATTTTATTTTGAAATGCACTGTTCAGTTGACTAACATGGAGGAGACAGGGACTGCAGCCATTGCCATAGCAACTACATCCATAATTTCTTATCGGGACAGTTTGAAACACACCAAACGTCACCTGACTTCCTCCTTTGCACCAATCTCTCTTCGTACATCATTATTACTCCAGTCGCCAGATGCTTCGTCAGTGGAACATAAACACACTGATTTGCTTTTCTAAGTAGTTTTAATGGAGCACAATCTCTTTAAATTGTACTTGGAAAACATTTTTTTTAATGGAAACCCTGTTTAATAAAAATGGGGACAAAGAATTTCAAAGGCACTGGCGTTTACGAGGCAGGGAGGGTCAAATGAGATGTTCTCTCCGAGGTTTATGAAAGCGAAACACCATAAACATTTAAAGTGTCGGTTCAAGCAAATGACAAAATAAGATATTATGCAGCCCGACCCTGTCGGTGTGTGTTGCAGATCATTTCAGTTTAACGGGCCCAGGTTTGGAGATACCGTATCTGCCTCATAACCCCGGTACAAGATGAATTTGCGTTGCTTAAGTGAGTGTTTATAAAGCCACATAGCGGTGATAACCGAATGTCCTCTCATCGGTTTTTATTGCAACTCCTTCACCAGCAAAGTAGATGTAGTAGAAACTGTAAGCGGAGTAGATTAAACAAAGTCAAGGGAAAATATTTAAACAAAGAAGTTGAGGAGGACTATTCTGTTGATTGATTTATCTCAGACTCTGTGAAATTAACCCCATGGAGTTGATCCTGAGCACCAGAACCTGCCACCCTGACAACTGCAGCGTCCAAAACACAGATTTGATGTAAAAATCTCCACCGCTCCAAACGCCGGCGTGATTCAGGCTCTCGTTCTGGGCGTAAGCAGCAGCTAATCCGTGCATCATAATTTGTAACGCTCCATGCTTATTAGGTGGTATCTCAGGCATTATGGGCTGAAGTAATTAACTCCAGTTACCCAAGGGTAAAGGTGTTCATGGTACATATGAGGTCTAAGCCCGTCAAACTGGGGCTAATAATGAAATCAGATACAGTCCCTGTGGTGGGTCACGTGCAGCCTGCCCGGTCACGGCTTGCATGAAATGCCCTGCTGTCAATTAAAAAAAAAAGCAGCATCAAATATAAAATAACCCACCAGTAATTACTCCCCACCCCTCACTGACACACACACACTGCGCCGGATCATAAAAGGGATCATTTTGTGGAGTTAACTCTGTAAGCGGGGAAAAAGTGAAAATATATAAATCCTATTTTCAGCAGCGATTGTAATTTTAAGACGACTAGTCTCACAATTAGCTAATGGTGTTAAAGAGATTCTGGGCCTCGTCAAATGGACTTTGTCTGCGCCCCTCGTGTGTCGTGTCAAACAGAACAACGTCGTGTTCTCTGACTTCCAAAAATAATGAGTTTCTCCCCTGACTCGATAATTGATGATATAATGAGGGAGAGAGGAAAGACGGGGATGGAGAGAGAGAGAGAGAGAGAGAGAGAGAAAAGACATGTGTTTGTGCTCGTGAAAGAGTGCCCCATATTTTTTGTCGTAGCCCTCGGGGCTGGGCACGTACACCCCCAGCATTGTAACCTACTTTTTTCACCCCTCCCAGACACTATTGTCATTTTCACTGTGTGCCAGCCCTGAAAACGGTCCGCCACCTGACTGTGCTGTTTGTGTTCATGTACTTATACTGGCTGTGAGTACATAAATTACTGCTAAGTAAACATTTAGACATGAAGCAACAAGCAGACAAACAAATCAGGAAGCGAGGGGCAGCAGACGTATTCAAAATGTCCTCATCTCTGAGCAGTTGTTTGAAATGATTATTTCATGCGTCCTTTAATAATGCACCCGCCGATGCCAAATGGCTTTTTGTTTAATATGAATGTTTTATCAGCTCAATTCATACGAGGAACATAAGAGTAAAGTGATTTTTGCTGATTTTTTTTTTTTTTTTTTTTTATTCCCCCCGTTTCCATCTAGGGATGAAGCTCCGCCACACATCGCTCCCACGTCTGCATTGTAAATGACACCGCAACATTAGGAGGCAAATTAGAGACCTTCAAAAAGCATTCAAATAATGACAGGCAGTAGAAAACCAAAGGGGCGTTTAGAGAAGTATTGAAGTTTTGCTTGGCTGCCTCCATGAGTCTTGACTTCTGTCAACACCGACAGAGTCATTTACACACGTTGTCTTCGGGGGGAGATGTTTCCCCAGCAAATATTGAATCTTTTCAAATAATTATTTGGTTTTTTTTGCTCCAATAAATTGCCAGTTGCAGAGGATTTTCATTTTCAGGAATGTTAATTAATTTGAGACACAACATAGGATCCTACACTGTCGCATGTATATCATACTTTGTTATTTTCTCGTGCAGCGGATCGCGTCCCTCCATTAGCACAGTGCTTCTCACATGAACATCAAACTGTGGGCCGTCTGGATTGTTCACAGGTGTAACGTGTGGGCGGCTGAGACCCGGAACGCTGGTGGTTTGATCCACGGCTCCTCCACTCGCCAAAGCATCCTTGGGCAAGACGCTAAACTCAAGAGTGTGAGGGATGTGAGGCGATATAAGGGCTGTGTGCAGAAACGAGGCATGAATGGATGAATAAAGGATGGATATATATATATAAAGTGCAGCCGACTTATTTATCTTTACATACAGGTGGTACATGCACAGGGGCTGGATGAATATCAATCTATAAGTCTATCTACCCTTCTTTCTATTTGTCTCCCCGTATCTATCAAATGTGGCTGGCAGAGAAAAAAGAACTGAGGTGTCACTGGTTAGAGCCCTGGCTCCTCTGGGTGAATGAATGGATGAGTGTGTGTGTGTGTGTGCACTATGAAAGCTATATCCCATCCCAGCACACCTTGAATATTTTCTAATGTACAGCTGATGATCAATATAAACATGCATAATTAATACAAAAGGTCAAATTAAAGGAACAGCACAGGCTACCGCCCCTCAGCGGAGCAGATCACCTTACGATGGATATCTAATTTGACTTTTTTGTGACAGGACTGGCATGGATCAAGTCCTGAGGGATGCAGACGTAATTCAATTCAAATGAGATTCTCTCTCTCTCTCTCTTCTAGTTGTGATTTATCGATTTCAAAAACCCATTCCGGGCTCATCTCCCTGTGCACAAGCAGCGCCTTATGTTTACCGCGGAGATCATGTCTCCGTCAGTCATGCCAGTGCCATGTTACTTTCAGAAAACACAATAAGCTTGATAGACAGAGTGAGAGACTAAACATATCTCCCAGCCCTCCGTGGATCTCAGCATGGCGGTAATTGTTGCCAGCAGGTAACACATTCAATTAAACGGTGTATTCCTCGACACAGGCAAAACATGTTTATTTGTAGATGCTGCAGAAAGACTTGGATGCATTGGATTACTCCATCCTGCAGGTTTTTAGATCTGCTGCATTCAAACAACATCCAATCCCAGGGCCTTTCTTTCTTTCCCCCCCCGTCGGATCTGTGCCCTGGTTTTAAAGTCAAGAGAAGCAATTAAAAGCTGGCAGAGGGTTAACTAACACCCAGCGGAGCAAAATCGATGAGCGGCATCCTGCTTGAACTAATCACAGTACTGAGGGTGAAGCCCAGCCAACAGACATGAAAAGTACAGGAAGCAATGACAGGGCTAATGGTTCGGAAAATGCTGCTGATGAATGAGGAGAAAAAGGTTCCGACTCCGTCTTTAGCCTCTTTTATTTACCTTGCTCCCGGGCACCATGTTGCCGTGAATGTGATACTGAGGGATTATATATTATATTAATATATGAAGAGAAAGACATTTTATCTTGATAACTATTTCTCGAATATCTGAATTTCCATGTAACTTTTATGTTTGTTTTTCTTCAGTATGAATCCTATTTCCATCCTTCCCGACCTTTGAGGGTGCTGGTTAAGCCATGGTCACTATTTTACTTTAGCCTCGTATTGCAGAGTCAACAGACAGACATTAAGCCCGGCTGTCGTTTAGACAAAATGGCCGCATACCATTTTCTTTAATCTCGTCGGTGTAAATTACCGCTTTGAGCCCGTGAATCACTTTTCTTTTTTTCCACCCACCCCAGAGAAATCATTTTGGGAGCGAGGAGCAGAGCTAATGAAACCTCTCAGCGTTTACAAATAGGACCACTCCAGAATTTTATATTTGCATCAGGTCATTGTTTGCTTCATAAAAGAAAAGGAAGGGAAGGGAGGGAGAGAGAGAAACAGATGAATGTGCGGGAAAGAAGAAAAAAACAACCCCTCACTTCCCAATTGAAGACAGCAGTCTTGGCAAAAGAGTAAACAATGCAGTTCTGCATACAGCTTTGAGACTTAATGGAGCCATCGCCATGGCAACCCCATTTTCCAGTCATATCTTTAATGAAAAGGTAATGAGAGAAACATAACAGTCCCAACTTCATTACCGGAGTAAGATTCAGCAATAAAAACTAAATCAGGGCGTCTGTCATTCGAGGGAGCAGAAGCAGCAGGTACACGCCGATTATAAAAACACGCCACGGTCGTTTGGACACAAGGAGACATCTGTCCTCCAAGATGCTGATCAGGTTGCTCATGTGAGGCTGCACCGCGTCGCTTTTTGTTTTGATGTCTTATCAATCAATTTGTCAAAAAAAAAAAAATGAATATGACACATTAATGATAAATGTGTCACATTAATACTATTCACAAGTTCATAATTCCGTCCAATAATTTCCAATCTCTCTCTGTATATAATGTGCTTTTAAGTCAGTTAACACATTCAGGGTGAGACTGATGTTCACTTGGTGCCACGTCTCTGTTTTTTGAGTCTCTGTCAAGGATCAAGATGTCTTTATCGTCCATGAGAGGTAATGTGCTGCATATCCATACAAACCACATAATTACAACAGATCCATCAACAAATATGTAATCATCATTATCAGTGGTTAAAAGGCTGATGGCAGCAGAGATATGTGTTCTGAGTCTTGGCAGACTGTTGCTACAGTGATAGAGCAGCAGCAGACGATCGTATAGGATTGTTCAGGCTGTGTTCTGATCAATATCGGTGAGTTCAGCACCACTAACCCATCTGATACATGCCTGTAGGTTCTCTTTCACTCTCAGTCTCTCCTCGATAAGTTATGGTGTACTTGACACTTTGAAAATTGTTGTCTAGCTTAAACTATTGATTACACCCTCCCCACACACACACACACAGCCAGTTCGTGGTGGAACTGCTCGTCTTGTTTGTATTCTTAGGCTTTCAGAAGACAAATAGGAACAAACTGAACGCGGACTATGGACAGAAGACAAACTAGCCTTTCACTGTACACATTAGTCATGTCACCTGTTGCCAATAAACACATTGATCAGTGAAATCTATTGTTGAAACAAATGTCACGCATCGGCTGAAGAGGACTAAAGGTGCACAATTCAAATCAACCCCTTTCCCCGGGTTAGTGTTGAATGCTCATCAGACGCACGGCTGCTACGCCACAGGAGAAGACAGGTTTTATCTCTGAGCCCCGTGTGTTGTCTCTCCTCACAGTCCCCTAACATACATATTTGACAAAGATGAGATTACATATGTACGTGGGGGTGCTTGTGGGGAGAGGGGGCTGTTTGAATTCCAAATGATCAAATAGTCTTTAAGTCTTTGCATTTCTACACAGTCGCCTCTTTGAGGAGAATCCAACATTCATCTTTTTTTTTTTTTTTTTAATTGGACGCGACCTCTGGATGGGTGTTACCCTGCGGAAAACAAGATGTGGCCCCTTTACCGGCCCCGTAAGGTAAATACACATCAGGTCTGAATCCAGTTTACCTTGTCGTCCTCTCCTCATTACCACAGTAACCCTGTGATCTGGCCATGTCTCCAGCTGTAATGATGCATGATCCTCTGAGGAAAAAAACTTTAATCTCGACCGGGGGAGATCCAGACGCCAGGTACCAAAGACTCTGGCTGCCTTCAGCGTTGCACTCGAGCCCTATCAAGTCCACCACTAGCCAGCCCCTGCCCCCCAAAAAAAGCCTTCAGACATCTTCCATGCATAATTAGGCAGAGTCCACAGAGAATAGCAGAGACGAGGATTTTCTTTCTTAAAGCATAAGCTAATATTGCATTATTGTTTCTACGAGCAGTGGGTTTTGCGTGTGCGAGGCCAGAGCTGATCTGTGTCATAAGACCGCACAGATTTGGCGTTTTTGTCAAGTAGGATTCAGATTTTTTTTTTTTTTTTTTTTCTTGCGCTGCTGCGATAGAATTTTAACAGTCTCCCTTTGAGCAAACAGGGTGAAAGGCGCAGTGTTGTGATATCAGAGCCAGTTGAATGATAAGTCAGGGCCAAAATAAGAAAGAATGGTAAGAATGGTGCCCTGGGCTGTGTCCCAGATCTTGCTATGAATACATTCAAGGATAATTGTGCGGAGTGACTGGACTACTTTGTTTTAAGAGCAGCATTAACGCCAAAGCCAAGACGGTCCAGGGAAGGAAGAATGTACAGCGGAGCAGCGGAAGGGTCTGTCTGTCTTGAATACATTACATTCTTCCCTCATTGTCCCCTCTGACAGGAGGATTATTACTGGCTGGACACACGCTCTGGCAGCACCGGCCTTCATTATCATGCAGCGGTCGACGCAGGTTTAACAAAGAGAAATTTGTCTAGCGTTTGTTTATCTGGGAAAGCAGAGTCTGGCAGGGCGACGCTGGCAGCGGCAGTCGCAGGGTAAGGTGGATACTCAAGTAAGTTGGCGGTCGCTCACAATAACCTCCCCCTCAGCGTCCTCTCTCTCTCTCTCTCCCTCCGTCACCCTCTCGCGCTCCCCACAGGTGCACAGATTTTCTAACTCCCACATCAAAGTGACGGCGGCAGAGTGAGAGACTGGAGTGCAGGGTTGCACATCGTTTCATCTTCGCTTGTGTTCAGGAGAACACACCACATCATTAATTCCCAGTGGAGCTGGATTTTAAAAGGCCAAAACTAAATTCTGCCAGCAGGACCAAAAGAAAAGACTCAACACAATTTTGGGTTAATGGTTCAATGCAAGGACGAATTGTTTCGTTCTGTCCATGCCTAATCGACTCACAAGGAAGAGGCAGACTATATGGCCAAAATGGCCACCAGGGGGCGTCACACATAATTTGGCTTCACTTCGTCCAGCTTTAAACAAGCAATGATAAAAGTCATGACTATGTGCCTAGAGGAGTGGGTGTGGTAGTCCCAAGTTATCAACAGCCCCCCCACACACACACTCTTCATAAGCTTTGGGAGAGGGCGGGGCTTTTGGCTTCGTCCTTGACCTTGCAGTGAACCGAATACATCGGGAGTCTGTTGCCGAGGAGATTAAACTCATGCAACAATGGGTGACGGCAGGAGCCGGGGTCTTTGAAAAAATATGCAACGTCGACCTAAAGCTGTCTGACACACAGCGGCGGTTTAATCTCAGCGTGCACGTAAGAGGCAGAATGCACCTCTCTGTCGTGACACATTTTCTTGTTCAGCGTCATGCCGGGCCAACAAAGAGGGTCAGCCATAAGTTCTCTTCCGACCTTTCTGAAGGATTTATAGAGACTCGGGGGGGGGGGGGAATAAGAGTTGTGCGCCATCATGCATCCAGGGAGTGCTGTGAGTGCTGCACCCTCGTCTTATTACAGACAGCAGGTGCAGATGGTTAAAGACAGGTGCTTGGCAAAAAAAAGAGGGAAAGAAGAACAGGAAGGAGGAGGAGGAAAAAAAAAAAAGAACAAGCACCTGGTCCCTCTGTTGTAGCAGTCTGGGCCGCTCTCTCTATGATTAGCTTTGTTTCTCCAACAGAGCGCAGCGAGAAACAAGACCTACAACTTCATTAGGGTGGGGCACAGCACCCCCCCCCCCCCTTCTTTGGCTTTAGTCCTACACTTGACTGCACTTGGTAGAGCTGTTTTGTTTTTTTTTGTCACAGGTCTGTCACCGGAGTGGTGCCTCTCCACAAGAAAAGAGCGGTAATCTGATGCATGTTAGTCACCGTGAGCAAGCACTGAAAACAAGACAAAAGGCCCCGGAGCTGACCTGACAAGCGTTTGGCTGCGATCCACTGTGGCTTTCTGCCCCCCCCCCCCCCGTGCAGGTAGAGACCTTAGAGAGCGCCATCCGACCGCCGACCCTTCCCCGCCATCATCAGGATAGCGCCGCGCATCTTCACAGGCCAGCGGAGGAAATGAGCGCTAATAGTGTGTTTGTATTATCAGAGCTGGTATGCCCACAGATTTGCTTTATTCATGGCCCCACTCCATGTCAGCCAGCCATTGAATAATTGAAGGAATTATCAGGCCAGGGGATCCAAAGCCCCTCAGAAATGTGTCATGCCCCTGAGCAAAGCCTGCAGAAGGAGAAAAAAAAAAAAAAAAAAGAGAGAGCGAGAGAGCGAAAGAGGGGCCTCCTAATTCAGTGCAGCCGCACAAATGGCCCAGCAACGTTCCACCTACATGCGAAGTTAAAACACAGAGGCTGATGATGCCACAAATGGCAAGCTTTGACTGGCAGAATATCAATAGCTCATAACAGCGGGAGCCCATGCATGTCAGATAGATTTATGATTTTCTCCAAATGCGGCTCTCCTGTTTTTCCTCCGCATCAGAATGGATGTTTTTGATGTAGCTAGATTTCACCATGCAGTTTGGCTAGTGTCCCTCATACAAAGAATGTGACTGACGCAACATTAATCTCCAAACAAAGAGGCTGGCACAACTACTCCGCACAATTTCAGGGCTGCGAGGTGGCAACGTCACTCTCGATTTCTCAGCGCTCCTTCTCGGGCTGCTCCACTTTCCCCCGAATTCTCATTTAGATCAAACAAAATGCTCCAGAAAGGAGGTGAAACGGTACCGTTTAAATCCGTGACACACACGCACCCAGGGGACCTCCTTCTCATTTTCTAAACAGAGAGTCGTGGCAAGAACTTTTAAATTTGCCATAATAAGGTGTGACCTACATGGGTGGGAGCCAAAGAGCCGGGCTCTGGCTCCCAGCAAGAATCCTGCCTATTGAGTATTCCAAAATCGAAGGCATGAAGACTAAGGAGGATGAGAGATCCTCTCCTCCGCAGAATTAATTCTCTCATGGCTGACACGCAGCACTTCCTGGAGCACAGGTTGGAATACATACCACATCCTTCAAGGTGAAGCGCATGCAATATTTATTTTACTGATACACTGTTTGGTATATTAAAAAATGTTAGTAACAGCAGCCAGAGTTTGTAACATAATATAATCTCTCTGACACTGACATATGAAATGCATTCCTCGGCTGACATTCATGAATAATGGCAGCTGTTTGGAGAAGAAGAAGAAAAAAAAAAAAAGAGTCGGAGATCTATTTTCAAATAGCTTTCAGCTGCGGTGCTGCAAAAACAACCACCCTGCTGTTTACGTCGAATGGAAATGCATCTTTCATGAGCACAGGAGACAGTAATGTGTACAGTTTATTTAGTAAAAATACATATGTGTGTACACTACGCACAGGAAGGATAGAAAATATTGTCTTGGTTGAAGATTCGACGGCACACATGGCGATGTGATGAATAAAGAAGTGGATTTGAATCAGGGATTTGTCACGTAGCGCAGGATGAGAAGGTGTTACATGACATTTTTACTGCAGCGCAAACATGTCAACATTTTGTAATGCTCCCCTGCAGGAGAAATCTCGCAGTGAGGGTGGCAGTCATTCACCGTGTCCAGATTGAGAGTGAAAGGGTGGCCTATGCCCCGTGTGGGCCGGGGGCCTCGTTCAGGGAGGGGAGCGCTGACACAAAGCGAGGACCAGATCCATGCTACTGTACCGTAACATTGCAACCGGTGGTTTGAGGAGCGGTCACATAATCATACAGGTTGTAAAACACGTTTGTCCGAGGCTTCAAACACAAACCACTGCTGGAATAAAAGTTTCTGTTTTATAATGTGAAGGCTTGGTTACATGTAAGAGTGGGTCAGGGTTAAGGAAACATGCTGCTGTGGGTTAACGTTACAACTCAATTAAGGTTAGAGGATCGTTGTCATGGTGACAGTGATAACCACTTCACGGGGAGTCCCAGTCGTCATGGTTAAGAGAGTCATGTCGTGGTTATGTTGCTTGACCCTAGTAAATGGGGAAGGAAAACTTTCATGGCCAACTTGTAGCTGTAGTCTAACTCTAACTACTGCAGCCGGGTGACTGCGGTCTGAAATTTGAAAGAGACATTTACGACCATTTGCTGAAACAATGAATCCATTCGAGCACAGTCTCACTCAGCCAGATCATTAAACACACTTTTTTTTGGAAATAAAAGTAAAAAAACTAAGCTGTTGCATATCAGGGCTTTTTTTTTTTTTTTTAAATCTCTCTCTCTTTTAATCCCTTTGACCATGTCTCTACACTCGTTTTCAATAACCCAGGATCCTGTTTTAGATCTAGATGGAGGAGCTGTTGTTAAATTGTTGCAGGAGCGACGGTCAAGTTCATTTGAACACAAAATCATACACGGAGTGAGATAGTCATCTGTGCAGGGATCAAATCTTGAAATATATAGTTTTGCAGAGCCAATGAAAAGTCGTTGAAATGGAAGTCCACAAAAATCTGAAATGAGGTTAAAAGTAAAAGCTGGACACACACACAGGCATGTGACAAAGTGTGACACCCTTCCCCCCTGTTAAGTGTAGGACGCCCACCACACACACACACACACACACTCTCCACCCCCTTGGGTTCAACCCCATCTGTTCTTACGGTGGAAAGAGGGAAGGAGGGTGGAGGAGCGCTGAAGTGGGGTATAATCAGGGTGGGATGTGGGGACAGAGGCAGGAGAGGGATGGAGGAGGAGGAGGTGGAGGGAGATCAGAGGGTCAGCCGTTGATGGGTGTTGGGCAACGAGGACGAAGAAGAGACAAACCCCCGGTGCTTGGCCACTCAACAAAAAGCAGGTGTGTTTCAGAATAAAAGACTCCTGTTGCAGACGCTTGGTTGACAGGTGGTAACAGCACTGTGCCATATTTTGGGTACGTGTGCGCGCAGCGTTGGGGGCTGAGACACCGACAGACTCTTGCATGCATCTATCAAAAGGCTCACAGCGACAACAGGAGTCCATATCTTATCTCAGGCTAATTAAAGGACCGCTTTGCTGAAATTACAAAACAAAACAAACAAAAAAAAAACACTTATTCCTCATTGACTCCCGGTGTTGTTAAACCTGGCAGATAGTTTTAGTTTCATTTGGCTGAGATCTGAGATTTCTGCCCACACTGCAAGACAATGAAGGTGAAGTGAATTCCATGTGCAGCAGCCTCGCTGAAAAACACAAGAAGTGGAACTCTCACGTTTCCTGCTTGATAAGAGATTGTCCCTGTGAATCAGCTGCAGCCATTTTCACTTTGAGCAGAGTTCTATATGTTGTTTAGATTTGATCCAAAGGCTTTAGATATTCATTACGTTTCTAGCGTCTTTCCCACGCATGGTGCCTCTTTTGCATGTAGAGTACGTGTTTTCTTCTTGAGATATTTCTGGAAGAAAGGACATTAACACACCCACTCGCTCGCTGTGAGATTTCCTGCTGTGCACATGTTCCTGATGAGCTGTGTCCACACTCAGGTTCCGCCTCTTCCGAAGGAGGTGATCTTCCTGGGCGTACAGCAATCGGTGTCGCTATCAAGTCCCACCTTTATTGCTGTTGCCTAGCAACAGAACCGACATTGGTCACGGAGAGAAACTTGCAACGCACCTTTGTTTTTGTAACATTTGCACCATTAGCGGCTTGGCTGTAGCACAATGAACGCTGGGTTGGGTTGAAGGATCCCAACAGTTGGAATCTTCATATCATTGGAATGAAAGTCACTGAGATGATCTCTGGGCTCGCTCTGAAAAGTTGTGCAAAATGTCCAGAGCAAATGATTTCGGGTGAGGCCAAATAACCAAAACAGGTACACCACTTGAAGATACCGCTTTGTTATGATTTGCCACCAGTGTCATTTCACCCTCCCCTCCCCTTGACGGAGCCTGCCGTGGCACGTACGCCTCCCGTCACTTTCCCAGGCTCGAGGCAGCGGTGGCAGCCGGGCGGTCACTTCTGTGTGGCCATGCGTGGGACAGCCTCCTCCCTCCCACCCCGTGACCCGCAGCTGCCAGTCAGAGTGACATGACCGGAGAGACCCCCGCCCGCTTTTTTGTTTTGTCTCTAAGACCCCCCTCCTCAGCCAAAGGTCAAGGTTCAGCTTGCGGCGGGCGGGATGTGAGATTCCTTCGCCGCACATATGGGCCGACTGCGTTTGCTGGGCGGATTGCTCCTGGTATGACAAACATATCGCCTCCACAGACTCCCTATTTGTTTACCAGGTATTTAGTCAATACCTAACTGCTGCATTATGCATGAGGCCACACAATGCTTAATTACACTTGCATGACTTGGATTCCTCATTCAAATTAGTCTGTTTGATAAATGGACTATTCTCAAGAGAAGACATGTAATTACTGTACTATTTCCATTTGGAATAGAGACGCCTGCTTACATGTGTAACCGAGGAGGGATATGAAGTCAAACATACTTGCTCTGTTGTCTGAAAAAAAAAAAAAAAGACAAAAAAAAAGAAGAAGAAGCGGACTAAAACAGTTTTCCGTCTCACAGAGAGCCTCCTCCTCTTCCTCGCAGCATAATGACTGCATGAAAGCTCGGGTTTGTGGATTCCAAATCCTATTTACCTCTCTCGACATTAAAGATCCTGAGCGAGTGGCTCCTGTGCTTGAAACTATTTGATGATAAAGCTTTTGAAATATTGATTTCAATGTGAAATTGAGAGGCGGCCGTGAAGGCATCACTTGCTGTTTTTCTCTTTTAATCCCAACTTCTTTATGGGGGGGGAGGGGTGGGGGGGGCATGTGGGGGAACATCTGCATGCATGTGTGTATTTACTCACGCTCGTGCGTGTGTGTGTGTGTGTGTGTCGGTGCATTTGTGACTTCCTGTGTCTCTTGCAGAGTGAGAGGTGAGAGACTGCTTGATATTTGAAGCACCGTAAACAAGCCAACAACAAGCCTCGTTAACGATGCCACTCAGAGTTAATGCGCAGAACAACTTTCGACGCGAAATCCGCTTTTCAGGAAAGTGTGAATTCCGCGCTTATTACTGCCGAATAAATGCTGATCCGCACTCTGCCTCGGCAGCAGCTGCAAACTACTAATACGTAAGCATGTGTGTATGTGTACATACCCAGGTATAACCTGTCATTTCACTGAAGTCACAGACACTTCCACAGCAGGCCCCTGACAACAGGTACACACCTGACACCCAGTTACTGACAGCGATACACAACAACCCAATATAAACATGCACGGGATACATACGCTTTGCTCAAATTAGCCATTCTACTTCGATATTTGTTGTTTATTACATTTCTAATCGAGTCTATTTATGGAGTAAATAAAGTAGAAAGTAAAAGATGCCAACAAACTTGATAAAAACAATCATTGATCAATTAAATGTGCCAGCCTTCAGGAGAACGTGAACCTTGTGTGTGTTGAGATTGCCCCCTACTGGCCCTTTTTCCAGAGGCATGGGAGATGATTTAAATCACTTCACTGCAGGTACACCTGACTTCACAGCGAGAACAGATGGAGTGCTGACAGGTGTTTATGGAGAATGTAGAGGGGTAATATCGTCATTTACTCATTTTGTAATTTTGTTTTGATTGGAATAATGTTTCTATACCATCCCCTGCACTTGTTTTCACTTATTTCTTAGCACATTTCTTTCACGGATTAGTATTTCAGATTCAGATTGTGTGTCGACAGCCAGTGTTTGTGATGTCACAAACCTCATAAAGCAAACCCTGCGGGCGGGCGTCAGCGGCTGGAAATGGCTCCTTGATGGCAGGGTCAACGGTGGGGAGACGGGGAGCAGGAATCTTTACGTATTGATGGATTCCTGCCACAGAATGAGGAAGACGTAGAGATACATTAGAGGCCTTTCAACGGCACAAGAGGAATTCTTTCATGACAAACACTTTGTGTGTGTGTGTGTGTGTGTGTGTGTGTCATTTCAGAGGAGCACAGAAGAGTTTAACAGGACGTAATTAGCCTTTAATCCATAGGCTGTTGCTCATTGTGAAAATATGCCGCCAGCGTGCCTGCAGAAGGTTAAGCTGCATCAAGCTCATTCCGTTATCGGCCCCCGTGCGTTAACAATTCACAACACTATCCAAGGTCAAAACTGTCTGAGACGTATCCAATTGTTTCCATAGAACGCATCTAAATGCAGAGAGAACAATACAGGAAGCCGCTCCATCCTCTCGAGTCCTCTCCATGGTCACTGATCAATACTCGGTAATGGAATTGTTCGTTTTTTTTCCCTTTCTTTCTCTGATGAGGTCACCACTTCACATCAGAGGCCGAGCAGCGGCCCGAGCGAGAACACTGTCCTAGCGTCGCCTGAACACACGTAATGCGTGCGATAAATTGACACTATTCAGTGTTCCTCCCATGAGATGTGACTCACAAGCAAAGGGAAAAAAAAAGCCAAATGTAATATCACAGAGGAAAGAGAGGAGCTGTTTACTGTATGCACGAACACACACACTCCAGAGAGGGGACTAGTGGGATGGAGTTGAAACGCTGGCAGTTCACACTCAAGAATCTTGCATTTAAATGCAGCACACCATCTTGATGCAGCAGTTTGTTGAACTAATCCCACGACACACACACAAAGACATTATCTATCAGATGCATGAGCCCACATCTTGGGAGAGTTTGGGGATTTTATCTTTTTTTTTTTTTTTTTTTTTGGTGCTGCAGGAGTTTTGTCCCATTCCCCTTGTTTGTGAAGTGCCTCCCACGTGGATTCCTCTGCCACAACGCAGGGGTTTTTTTGTCTCTCTCTGGAGCTGCTGCCGCTGCAGCTCGGGCTCTATCAGCATGACTGATCTCATTTATCCTCGTCGCATCCAGAGAGGCCCGCGGTGGAGAGGGGGGGAAAGAGGCACAGATCATCGAGCTGTGCGTGTACGGACTCGCTTGCCTCCGTGTGCAGCAGAACTCCGGGGGTCGCAGGAGATGTATGGTGCTTCATAAAGGGAGAAATAAACAGATCACGACCCTCAGCTGCACTGCATTATCCTCAACCCTGGATAGGTCCATCAACATCAACCTCACTACA
The DNA here is from genome assembly GCA_016785235.1 of Pseudorhombus dupliciocellatus. NCBI lineage: Eukaryota > Metazoa > Chordata > Actinopteri > Pleuronectiformes > Paralichthyidae > Pseudorhombus > Pseudorhombus dupliciocellatus. Next base: position 105,558 of record JAFBJW010000816.1, read on the forward strand.
CCAACACGCTTATGATTCCGTCGATTCCACTGTATATCTGTCACACCAATGCAGAGATCAGACATGCACTGAACCCTGGATTATCCCCAGGGCTGTTGCATGTGATAACGCAAATATTTCCTTTGGAAAAACGTTTCATAGCGTTGAGATCCGTCAATATAATAACACATTTCTCAATTCTAATAAGGTGGTTCCTGAACTGTGAGGCCAGAGGAGAAGAAGCCCCTATTTAATCAAAACCCTGGGGTAAGGTGGGAAAGAGGAGGAATCCCAGAGAAAACCAAGCACCCGTCCTGAACGTGTATTTGTGTTGCTGATAATGATGCCTCCACAGAAAGAGACGCTCATTCTGCCAACTGCGTGAGAAAAGCCATCAGCTCATGACATCCATCTCCGCAGCTCCACTCACATTTTCCTTTCCTTTGCATGTAATTGATTTCTTCTTCAATTTATTAATATGGCCTGTGGAGCGCCTGGAGCACAACGCTAGTTATCCGAGGCCCACCAGGACCCTGGTCTCCACAGATGAGCCGCATTAATAAGAGTGTTCAAGTCACGTATTGATTACACAATCAATGCCGCTTTCTCTGCACGCTGCTCGAATGATTGCGATAAAATGGGATGGCATTAAGCAACAAGATGAGTCCCCCCCTTTCTTCAATCATTTTTGCTTCAATCTAAATTTCTATAGGCTCTGCTTTGATTGATTGCGTGTAAATCTTTAACACAACCTTTCACAACAAAAGCGGAGCTGGAGAAATTGATCAGCAGATGACTGTTTTCCAACAGCTCGAGGTGTAAGTGGCAAAGATCACTGTTATTTCCAACAAGTGGCTCAGGTAACAAGTGACGTATTGCAGGGGAAAACACACTAAGGAATCTGAATGAAATAAATCTGTATATTTACCCGGAAACCAGCATCCTCTCATGGCATTTCCAACTCCAGTTTCCAACTTTCTTTGGTGCTGACCTTTCCATTTACGCGTTGCAGGAGCAAACAGGGAACACTTCCTGTATTCCTACCTTTGGTGACATCACCAGTGATGTCACTGGAAGCAACCATGTTGGGGGGGGTTGATAAGTTTCTTAATTATTATTATTTGCCAAACTTTTGATAAAGGCGTTCCATCAAGCTGCCAAACGTAAGCTAACATGGCTGAAACCAGAAAAGTTGGTTGTAATAGAGAACCTTTACTCACTAGTCTCCCAGAAGGCACGGCCAAAAACAATGGTACGGTCTGGGTCTAGATAATCAGTTAGGACTAAATTGACAGGAGAGGACATGAGAGGAAATGTGATGTTTGTTGAGTTTTGTTGACGTTGACTGGGTTGAACTGTTTTTTTGTTTTTTTGTCACTTTCTTCATACTAATTTTTCCCAACACATTTCATATCCCAGATTTTTTTTTTTAAGAAAATAAGTCTCTTCAGGCCATGATGCAGAAAATCTTGATGTTATCATAAAGTCACCTGAATATCCCATGAGTATATTCTGGATAAAAAAACTTGAAATGTATTTATAACACCCAGTAAATACTGTATATCTTATTATAATCAATAAAAATGTCATGCTACGATGCATTTGGCAGCAGTAAGAGAGCGAGCGAGCGAGAGAACACGGCTTGATTTATTGTTTTTGTCTTTTATACAATAAATATGTCAAAAGACACTTTATTACACTTTATTACATCCACACCCTCAGCGGGTAAGTCTGAGAGCAGTGGGATGAACGTTGCAGATGTCGAACCAGTGCAGATCCACCTCCTTGCGTGGCAGCAGGCCATTCCGGGGCAGAGAAGGCCGGCGCCAGCGATGGCGGCTGCTCACCACCTGCCAGAAGCAGGAGCCCTTCAGCAGAAAGACGGCATTGTGGGTATAGGAGAAGTAGGCAGCGTCGATGTTGCCATCTGGATGGTCTCCGCTCACCACTGCGGGGAAAACTTCCTTGATGTTTTTGGGGAAGCCTGGTGCCAAGCTGTTGGCCTCAACGCTGAATGCGTACACCTGTTTGAGCAGATAATTGTTTCCCGTCTTATTATTCAGTGATTTAATTACAACAGGAAGACAAATCGCAGAGGAGAGGTTGTTGTTGTTGTTGCATGCAGAGGAACAATGAATGAGCTTTAGGTTACTGTATATCTCTGTTCCACAGACATGAATCATTTACCAGAGAGGAGATGAAGGTGCTGTTCTTACAAGTGTGTTTTTGAAGAAGTAGATGTGGGAGTCTCTCCTGTCATAAAAGGCTGTGTCGATTGGACCAGGCACCCCGGGGAAACCTTCAGAGATTAACCTTGGATAGCGATGACCTTCTGGATCCTGCCTGAACACCTTGTCCTTCTCGCTGTTGTACCTCCAGAACCGAGTACCTGCTCAAAACAACAAGGACACCCCCTCATGATTATCTGCAAAGCAAGGGACCTCCCTCCCGATCAAGTGTGATATCTGTACCTTTAAAGAAGTAAACGGCATCTCTTCTCCTGGACCACACGTGCACACATGCGTCCACGCCGTCCACTGGGATCCCGCGCCAGCCGGCCTGCAGTGCCACCGGGTCGCCGTAACGCGTGCGGTTATTTCTGTTCTCATACAGCCAGTACCAGCCATCTCTCATGAAGTAGGTGTTGAAGCGTATGGCCACCTCGCCGTAGGCCGTCTTCTCCTTTCTGATCCAATCGAACACGGTGTTGAAACGACCTTTACAGACCCCTGGGGAGAGGGAAGTGGGCCTTGGTGGCAGTCTGAGTGAGTGGAACTGAATGTGTGTGTGTGTGTGTGTGTGTGTGTGTGGATGCAGACACTAGATGGTGCTGCAGCCACGTACCATAGAGCTGCTGGATGGCCTTCCTGTCCGTCCAGTCCATCTCAAAGCCAGACTCTTGGGGCATATAGCTGGGCTGCATGATGGATCCAGGTCTGTATATGTGGGGGAGACCCAGGACATGGCCGATCTCATGGACAGCCACCTGCCACGGAGGGGAAATTCAAATATTTGAACCTGAACTTGACCTAAGTGATGTTACCACCGTTTTCATTGAGATGCATTTTACTTTGAGGAGGCTGATCCCACTGCCGGCACTGGGACCAGTGAAATGCTCATCGTCATCAAAGTGTATATCACCCAGGAACCAGGCGTGGGCAAATGCTTGACCCGTGCCGTCAAACCTCTGATTGCAGCCAAGATGTCTTCCTGTGTGGGACAGAGATGAAGAAGACACATTAAAACATACAAATAAATCACTGTGTGTGTTTTATCTGTATATGGCTGAGAACTACCTGTTCCAAAGCCCAGCCTGATGTCAACATCCTCCAGCGGGGAGCGCGTGTCCTCCACGAACTCCAGCGGCGACACCTCGCTCCACATCCTGAAGGCCAGTCTGAAGATGTACCTCTGCTCCTCCACGGTCAGCTGGCTGCTGTAGCCTTCCCCAATGAGCCTCCACTTCAGCACTGTCTTGGAGAAGGCCATGTAGCCGGTCTCGCTCACATCCCTCCTGCGTCTTTGTTTGGACACCAGAGCGGCCAGGTGACGTTTCCTGCGTCGCACTGCTTCGCTCTGATGCACGGTCACGCCAATATTTTCCACCTGAGAGGCCACGATGAGAGAATCGGAGCTGTTCGTACCAGAGATGTTGGTGAGTGAGTTTGATTCCAGTGTGTAATTCAGGCTGGTGTCACTGGTGTTGCCTGTGGGGAGACTGTCTGTGTCGTTAAAACTGAAAAGGTCGTCTTCAGAGGAGTTTGCTGCACCAACAGAAGCACCAATGGTCAAACTAGTTTCTGTGCTGTTACTCTCTGTGTCATTGAAGGCATCACCAGGACTTAGTGCCATATCTGAGGCGGCGCTGTCCTCGGCTGCTTCAGGGACGTTCAAGTCCAGCTCCATATCAGGGACCCCACATCTGGGTTTGTTCATTGCCAGCTTCGTGGGCTCATCGAACACGCCCGTGACAGGCAGGCCCGACAACTTCTGGAACTCCTTAAGTGCAGAAATAAAGGCTTCACTCTCTGCTGGTCTCTTGTGGTCGTAGTCATCGCCATGCAGAGGATCATCCCTTGAGTGAGGCCCTGAGGTCCCCTCCTGTATCGTGGCTTCCAGTTCATCCAGGAAGTCGTCATTAAAACTTGCATGGGACTCTTCAAACTCGATTTCCTCCCAGTTCACTGGCTTCATGAATCCATATCTGGAGAGAAAGACCTGCAAGAGGAGTTAAAAGTTCATTTGCGTCCTATAATCTATCAGGAGATGTCTAAAAATGTGACACATTACCTCTGCAGTGTACGTGTCTGTTATAACCTCAGCTTGGGGTGAACTGAGGGTTTGTATGTCAGAGTGATCCCGACTGTGGAACAGTTTCTCTGCATCAGCGGAGCTAATGCTCGTCCAGAAAAGCAAAATGATCAGCTGGGTAAAAGTCAGCATCGTGGCGTTGGTTCACTCCTTGAAAAATAAATGTCAAAGAGAGCGAGCAGCCAGTGTTTTATAGTCAAATCCTGACTTTAGCCCCACCCACGTGAAGGTGCGACTCTGGAGACTCTTCTCTCACCTGTGGGTGAAACGTAAACCTGCCTCTGGCCTGGATTGTGTGGAAGTGTGATACACGCTCGGCTGATTTCAAATGGGCCGTTGTTGACTTGTAGAAAGAAGTGAAATGCTTTGCTTTCATGTGGACATGAAAGTGTTTTAGGAAAACCATGCACACACACCCACACTTGAGTAGTTTACAGTGAAAAACCACCACAAACAAACCAAAAAACACCAAAGCGAGCCACTTTTATTTTCAAAAAGAATCCCTCACTTTTGTTCAATATAAATATATACATAATCATAGATTTTAAGCATTACTTTGGCTTCTCTGGCAAAAGAGTTCACTTCTCTCTTTAATAAATGAACATTCATAACGTGAGAATGAGAATGTAAAGTTAAACACACAAATTGTAACACAAATAAATAACACAGAGTATAAAAAAATAGAGAGGATGGATGATTTTAAAGTGGCAGTGGCTGTAGAGCTTTGGCCATCGCTGCAGCCAGGTGCTCCGCTGTGGGCTTCTCTGCAGTGCAGCTGACACTCAGGCCTTCGGCCGCCATTGCTTCTTGTGTGGTCGGTCCTATGGCTGCAAACTGGAGACATAGACAAAGACGTGGACATTCCTTTAATGGCTGTATAGTCCTTCAGTGTGTATGAGTGTGACTCAATGGGGAGGCTGTACCTTCATTTCAGTGAGGTGCTCACCCGACAACCTTCGCACCACCTCTAGACAAAACTTCACTCCCGATGGGCTGAAGAAAGCTACGCTGGCTGGTGTTCCCTGTCAGCGCACAGACAAAATGAGCTTCTCCACCATCACATGTATTCTGTAACATGTAGTCAGCGTCTTTACCTGCTCTGTAAAGTACTTATTCAGGTTTTTCTCCAGATCTGGATGTTCAGCAGTTTGATAGACAGTCAGCATCTCCAGGGGCACTCCTGGAAACAAAGACATTGAACCCCACAGTGAAGAAGGTAGCACAAATTAATATTTTATAATTAGTAGAACCCCGCTGGGACTTTTACCACCTTGAGTTTTAATGGTGAGGCCCAACAGAGGAGGGGGGGAATGCTTACCACTTTCCCTCAGAGCCGTAGGCAAGACTTCTCTTTTGATCGAGCCACATGGGAAAAAGAGCGGTGGAATATTTGTGTCCTCTCCTATGATGACAATTAATTAAAAGGTCGCATCAGTTATCAGAACAATCAGACATTTTCCTGATGAGATATTAAAATAATATCATACTTTCAATGATAACACGGGACAGGACTTCTGCCGTCCCTGTGTCCTCACCCAGAGGATCCAGACCCAGATTTCGTACTGGGGATTCAACACAAAAATGATTAATTGGGTATGAGACAAAGAAGGTCAAACACACATCAGGATCGTGCTGCACCTGCATCACAGCAAACTGTCACTTGTGTACAACCTATTTCCAAATGACTGAGGGCAGTAACATCACTTCACACATCCCTGTGAGCACCAGGTGCCTGACACACTCTGCGGCAACTGGTATCAACACAGTGACAACAGGCTTATAACAAGCACAGTGCACAAAGTCTGGCTTTTAAAAAAACAAACTCTGGGAGAAAAGTGTGCTCAGAGGCGACAGTGACCCACCTAGAGCAGCAGTTGCCTTCCCGACCACATAGATGGACTTGGTGTTCCATTTGTCTTTCACAGAGCTGAACCACTCTGAATTAGGAATTAGGAAGAAATGCATGTTTTATCACTACACATGCTTTGAGGTGGTTCCTATCATTATGAGGTGTTACTGCAGTTTTCTTCTAAGTCTCACCCTCCCTTCTTTCGTCTGCCTCTAAACACATCTTCACCGCCTCTACTGCTCTCGGACTGGTGAATATAATTCCTCCATGTTTGTCTGGTTGGAAAAGCTAGGAAAAGAAAGCCAAGACTGAGAATATGAAATATGAGAGCACAACTGGCAAATACAATTAATTTGTACTGATGTATAAATACATTTAATTTACCTTATCCGACAGCGTGTTTAATGAGACAAACTTAAAGGACAGCACAGGGATCAAGGTGGCTTTGTGGCCGTGCGACGCCAGCTCCTGGAGAGACAACATGAAGAAAACGCAAGAAAACTTGAGATCTTACAAATGTTCAACATCATTAGATTCACATTCATGTGGAGAACCTGCCCTTACCTTGATGTAAGGATCAGGTCCAGTCTCTCCATCTCTTGGTTCTTTCAGGAGCAGCACGTGCATGTTGATAATACCCTTAAAAACGGAGAATTGACAAAAGAAATGAGTGAGAGACCAGGGAGCAGTGTGAAGTGTTACCCTTAGTTCAGCTACACCCTGAAACTGTCGTGTGCAACCTACTGATAACAAGTATGTCGACTCATTATTGGACTGTTCTGTTCTTTTCTGTTGGCGGCTGAAGGATAGTGAAGGTTAATAATAAGATGAAACCCGAGGGCCCGTTTGAGGAAGCAGGTTTAACAAACCAACGAGTTAAGCGGGTGCATGAGGATATAAAAGGCCCTCATCAAAGGAACGCAGATAAAACAAGATAAGTTGACAATATTAAAGACGCATATGCAGAAAATGCAGCAAATCCACGAGAGTCATTACGTGAGTATGGAAAGAGGAAAAAAAAAAGTTCTACCCATCCAACATTTATATTGTGTATGTGTGTTCGAACGCACAGGTGGGGACAACGCTTCATGAAAACTTGTGTGCACATCTCTGCCCATGTCCTGGTTAGCGTCACACAGTGTGTCCCCTGGGTAACCGACTCCCAGAGTGTCCCTAATCTAAGGGTTAACTAACTGAAGGGTTTTTACTCCACGCTTTCTGACACTGATCTCCCGTCCTGCTGTTATTGTTTACATTAGCACGACACGCTAACACGTTAGCCGAACAGCTGTTCCCTGAGTGGAAGCTACCATCCACACCCGGAGAACATGTTTAATCTTTCTCGTGTTATACTAAGAGCTGTGTGTATGGTAAGTGGTGGTACATATCTGTGGTTATAGACACCAAATAAAACACAATGAAGGTACCTTGACTTGTTCCTACAGCTGAGCGAGGGGCGACTTCAGCGACAGTGAAGAAAGGGAAGAACAAGCAGTGAATATGTGACTAGCCTCTCGAAAAATGCATTTGTGTGTCATTAAAACAAATAAATATTAAAAAATAAATCACAAGTCACGCTAACAGGGGATGTAAATATCAATCTATAACAGAAACAAAGTAGTATGAGTAGGGTTTGAAGACATTATACCCCTTTTTAAATGGTTCACTCCGTTGCACCGAATGCAAACCGGACGCCATTGCGGTTCTAGTGGTTGCTGAGCTAGGTTGCTCGTCCTGTGCATTTGGAGCCGTAATGGCCGCCTCACTGCGACACTTTCTTCTCTGAAGCTGAACTTTAACCCCGCCGGCTCCGCCCACTCTCGGGTGACACGCGTGGTGTGTGGATCTCTTCGCAGCAGCATGGCGTCTTCGGCTAAGAGGAGAGCAGTGGGCTTGGGCACAAACCCTGAGGAGGGCGACAGCAGCTCCGACGAGAGTCTGGAGGAGGAGGAGGAGGAGGATTCCGGGCAGGAGGACAGCGAAGGGTCGGAGGAAGAAATCAACGAGGTGAAGTAACCCGGAACACACGTTCACTGGCCTCTGCTGGCTAACTACCTAGCAAGCTAACCCAGCTGCTACTCACACTGTGAACTATATAATGTGCATATACAAGATGCAATGTTATTATATGAAGCTATATGTACTTATAAGTTGTCACGGTACACGTCGAAAAACCTAGATCAGAGAAAGTGAACTGTTATTGTAGCATCAGCAGTAGCTATGAGTAATGACTTGTTTACTTCATTGTTTGTTTGTAAACAATTAAATTAGTTCTTCTTGTTCTTTAGGAAGTTACTGTGGACTTCGAGGCTCACACGATCTCAGATAATGACCACAATGGCGTGAAGAAGCTGCTGCAGCAGGTCAGTGTCTTCGCCCCACAACGTGACCTGGGTTCTCTCTCACACAAATGACTGTGGTCTGTTGGTCGCATGGCAGCTTGTTGTATGCTTGAGGGGAGGTGTGACTTCTCTTATGCTTGGACACAGCTCTTCCTGAAGGCTCATGTAAACACATCAGAGATGACAGACCTCATCATTCAGCAGAATCATATCGGGAGTGTCATCAAGGTGAGTGGCTCAGCCATCTGTTGTCATCTTAACATCCAGCTCCTGCAGCTCCGACACCTGCTCTTCCTCTCTGTTCCAGCAAGCTGAAGTACCAGAGGACAGCGATGACGACGACCCCGACGAAGTGTTTGGGTTCATCACAATGCTCAACTTAACAGAGAGAAAGGTAAACACCGTCGGGCGCAGACTTCTAATAACTGGGGACATTCATTTTTAATTTCAGCTGCATGTGTGACCCATTGCGTTGGCAGGGAGTGCAGTGTGTGGAGGAGGTGAAGGAGCTGATCACGGAGCAGTGTGAGAAGAACGCCACCCACAGCATCGCAGAGCAGCTGGAGCAGATCCTCAGCGACACCAGCAAGCCTGTGGGGCTCCTGCTGAGCGAGCGCTTCATCAACGTCCCTCCACAGATCGCCCTCCCTCTGCACAAACAGCTCCAGTGAGTTCTCGCGATGTGCTTGTCTTGTCGCTGCAGCACATTAATCGTGTGTGTGCATGAAGGTGAACCAAATGTAATTTTGCTCCCCCCCCCAGGGAGGAAATAGCTGAAGCTCAGAGGACGAACAAGCCCAGTGGGAAGTGTCACTATTGTCTGATGATCAGCAAGACCTGCAGAGAGGCAACCAAGAACATCTCAGCCAGAGGTGGTGCTCCCAAAGACGAATACATGTTTGTCAATGCAGAGGAGGAGTTCTTCGCTGAGGTAAACACAAGCCGTCTAAGCATGCAGGGCTAGCTCAGGCTAAAGTTGGATAATAACTAGTTTTTTTAATGTTTTGTAATAAATCCATGTCTAAATGTTCTTGTAGCAAGCCATCGTGAAGTTCCACTACTCAGTCCAGGAGGAGGCGGACTCCTGTTTGAGTGGCAGATGGTCGTTTGACGACGTCCCCATGAAGCCTTTCAGGACAGTGATGCTGATACCTGCGGACCGATTCCCTGCCATCATGGACAAACTCAAAGAATACTTAACCGTGTGACACCCGCAATAAACCAAAGCCAGCTGTGTAAACACTGAGGACTTTCAGGGTCATGGAAATGGTTCACTGCTCTCGTAAGAGACTTCTGGTACCATCAACTACAATGGTGTCTCTATTGTAAACCTGACAAGCTGGGTTTTTTTCCAGAAATTGTAGGGTTTTTAACAGATATCACCTCTACTCATTGTGCAGAAATATACAAATGATACTTTGTGAATATAAGTAGAAGTAGTAATAAGTAGAACAGCACAGTCGTGTTTATATTAGTCATTTTGGACTTTGATAACAGTACCAGATGAAGTAATTTTAACCTATTTGATCCGGTTTAATTTGCATATATTAAATCACATATACAATCATTTGTTTTTGTCGACCAATTTCTTCAATCGCTTTGTGCGTCCACTCACAAGAAAACACCACCTTTGGAATAAGTGGGCATAATGTACATGAATAAACAACTGATTGGCTGTAAATATTTTCCACATGTGACATTAAGATGAGAGGTTTTCGGATCACTGAATCACACATCTGTCGTAGCTCTGAGGCATCACGGCACAGCCACTGCCAGAGTCACTGCTCGCTATCGCAGCTGTCGGTTTCTCCTCTTTGTGTTTTGTGGATCCCTCTGGGTCCAAAAGGCCTTGCAGTAAGTCTTTGCTCTCACTAGGTGGCAGATTGTAGAAGAAGTAGAGCGGCGCCATTTGGATGAACCTAGAGAAGAAACAAGCCTGAATATTGTCAACGCTTCATTTTTACGTGGGGAAACAAATCCTAGTTCAAAGAGGATTTAAAAGTGTTAAACCATATGGCTCAATATTACAATAATGATCAAAGAATCAAAATCTCTCTTAAAGCTGGTGTGTTTTTGTCTTAAAAGGTTTGACTCACACTTGTGGGGACATTTCAGACACTGTCCTTATGTAGTTGTTCTCTGACAGAGTGTACTCGTGGAAGACGACCCACTCTGGCAGCCCGAGCTTCTGCGACTGAGCGCCGTAACCGGAGAACGGGTGAACCTGGGCCATGTGCTTGTGGGTCAATATGAAGTAGTTTCCTGCTCCGTCTACGTCTCTAGCGATCTGCAGGGGGGAATAAAGTGCTGTAAACATGGATCCAGTTAAAGGGTGGATTCATCAATGCAGACACTCAGTTTCCTCACACCTGCATGAAGAACCCAGCCAGCAGAGCCCTTTTGAGGTTGAGCGTGTTGGTCTTGGTCCCAAAGGAGGGTTCCGAGATGGGAAGCTCAATCCGATTCAAAGTGTCGGTCAACTCTGATCTGATGGCCTCGGCTGTCTTCAGGGCAGAGTGATCCAAGAAGTAGTCCTGGCACCATGTTTCAGAATTCATGTCTGCTGGTAGAAATGCATCATGATGAGGAGTCTTATTAGGGAACTAGAAACAACACTCAGCCATTGAGAACTGAATGAAATCAAACTGTTTTAAATCTGTATGCCTTGTTTTAATTCTCTTCATATTTGTTAACAGCAGCATTATTCAAGTATACAAGCATGTTGTTTCTGCTCTCTAACATCGTCTCACATTGTTCTCTCTGGCTTCGTCTGAAGGCATTGAAGATGTTGATGAGGGTGAAGTGGTCTCCTTCAGGGTGCTGGAACTTCCGGTGACACTGGACAGCCTCATGGCTCAGGCCCGCTGGCGGCTTCAGGAAGCAGCTCGGAGCTGGAGGACGAGGAAGCGGTGTCCACATGGTGAGATGAACCAAACGATTGATATTCATCCTAAGGAGAGCTTGTGCCATCAGGACAGAGTCTTATTCTAGTTCCCATACGTACCGGAGAGCATCGCTGCGATCGTCAGCATCTCACTCACACAGTCGAACTCGCAGGACGCGAGCAAAGCCTTGGCCATCTGAGGCTCCAGAGGGATCTCAGACATTATGATGCCAATCTCGGACAAGTTGCCGTCATCATCCAAAGCTGCGAGGTAGTCGAGCTCCTCTAGCGCCTGCATGAGGCCTTCAGGATCTGACAGCAATAAATGAGCCAAAAATGTAAACTTGAACCATAAGAACTTTGGGTTTTCTATTCCCCACATCCTCTCACACCAAGGAGAATATGAATCATACATTTTGGCGGAGGGTAATTTTTGTGCCATAATTCTGCCAGGATGAAAAGATGTAACAATACATTTGGCGTGTAGCTTCCCTTCATTGTACTGGGTAGGCGCTGCGCTAATGAGCCGTGTTGTGTAATCGTTAATGAGCTGGCCTCTTTTTCGCCCGTCCCCTTCATGTGAGGTGAGGTCAGAGCTCAGACAATGGTTGGTCGCAGGGTCCTGTCAGCTCAGCTAAATCATGGCTGACTGGGCCCAAACAGCCACACAGAGCAAATTCATCTCTTCTTCCTTCAGCCAAAAAAATCCCAACAAAAACTTCCCACACACACACGCCTGGTTTTTGTTTTGGGGTAGGAGAGAAATATCCCGTCTGTGGGAAACCGTGACCCAAAATAAAATCGAGTAGCAATCGTGGTTACTTGTCCAAGCTTCACCTGGTCGGTCGATGAAATCGCACTGTCCGAGGCCGGCTATCTCCATCCGTTTCAGGAAAAGGGCCGTTGGCGTGATGTTGGACTCCAGGATCTGCGGGGTGATCTCCGCAGGAAGTTGTCTCTCCTCTGGGTACAGGCGGAAACATTTACCTGGGAAATAAAATGAATTCAATTCAGTGCGAGAATAAGATGAAGGAAATGATTTGATTTTTTAAATGGTTCAACTATTCTTCAGCCACATGTCCATCAGACGTACCCGTTGGCCCCAACAGCTGCTTGCATATGTCGGCCTGACATTGGCTGATGGGTTCAAGAACCTCTGAGTTAGCTCTAATTCTTGGATTGTACACCTGCAGCAGGAGGTGAAACCAACTTACTCTTTAATATGATCAGAATACTCACAGAGCTCCACATTCAGCACAGGAAGTAATACCTTACCATTTTTTTCTGGACTCCTGTGTCGATGACAAAGTTTAGAGACTTCATCGCCCGCCACATGTCCTCGCCCTGGTGGGAGGAGAGGAAAACTCGCCTGGACGTCTTTGAGTCTGGCTGCTTGGTCAGGAAAGGCAGCTCCCCTCCCTGGCCTGGGCGCAGGAGCACGGGCGCCATCTCGCCCAAGTCCGCCCCCAGCCTGGTGCCTTCTCTCTGGAGGATGCTTTGGGCGCAGCGAGCCTCCTACAAGTACAGTTCTGTTAAACCAGTCTGAGCTCTGAGCCCAATGGCGACAAGTTTCAATACAAATCTCCCACCTCGTCTGAGGCGAAAAACACGACAACGTCTCCGTCCTCTTTGGCTCGATGGATCTCCAGCACCAGCCTCAGCGCAGAGTAGAAGTAGTCCTTGTTATCGCAGTTGCTGTGGACCACGTCAGCCGGACACGCGGCCTCCAGGTCGATGAGCGGGATCCTGCCGTAACGTTTCAGCAGCTTGTCGGTCATGGGCGGGACGGCGAGGACCACCACCCTGAGCTCGGGCCTCTGCAGCAGGACGTCCTTGAGGAGACCGAGCAGAATGTCTGTGCTAACTGTCCTCTCGTGGGCCTGGTCGATTATAATGGCCCCGTAGTGCTCCAGGAAAGGGTCTGACATCATCTCTCTCAGCAGCATGTTGTCAGTGCAGTATCTGGGTAATTCAAGCCATCAGAGAGGTGTTAGGAAGCAACAACTTTACAGCAGCGTGTGTGTGTGTGTGCCATCCGTCTGCTGAGGAGCAGAGGGGCGGAACAAACTAAGAGTGACAGGGAAGGTTTGTTGACGACATAGAAGTGTCACTCTGCGGTGCTGCTGCCGGCCGTGCAACAGACTAAGCGCTCGTCACAAACCTGAGGACAGTGTCGGAGGAGCAGCACGTCTCCAGAGGGATGGTGTAACCCACTTCATGGCCTATGTTCACGTCCATTTCGTCAGCCACGCACAGGGCCAGATCCACGGCCTGCTGCCTGCTGGTCTGTGTGCACACCACCATGCCATGCTGGTACTGGGCAGACAGGCAGAACTCTGCACACCACTGAGGGATCTGAGACAGAGAGAGAGAGAGAGAAGCCACTGGATGTCTTCACAGTGCTTTGGATGATTTCTTCTCCATTAACCAGAACATTTTTCTGTTTATTTGCGTCACCCTGGCTTGCACTGGCAGGGATCCTTTCAGGGGTTGCGCTGGCGGCTTTTGTTTAAGCACACGGCAAAACAAACACTGACAGGATATATCCTATGGCATTATCGCTCATAATGCAAAATTGCTTTGGCAGCATGTGGCGGCTCCAGCGGATCAGGGCTTAGCAGCATGAGGTCCCCTAACACCCCTTGCTGGAGCCTTTGTGCTGGCTGACAGGCAGGCTGGAGCTGGGACGGCATCACAGCAACACAACAGCATCTGCTGAGCTGGGCAGCTCGCTCACACCGACTCACATCACACGGTGCTTCGGTTTAAAACAACATCCCCGAGAATCAAAAGTAGGACTGAGACAGAAGTTGTGCTGTGATGAAGGTGGAAATACTGGACAGGCGAAAAAAAAAGACGTAGAGAGTATTTACATCAGTCATGGGGAGTTTTTCAAATGTGCAGTTAGGGGAATGGACTGAGCCTCAGGCAATCAAGTCATAAAAGTGGGTTATGCTTTAGTTTCTGGGTCCAAGTGGGAATATGAAAGTACATTAAACATCAAAAGAGCTTGCACTAAAATCTATACAGCTGATGCCCCAAGCCCATTCTATTCTATTCTATAAATGGAACTGCACATGCAATCTTTCCAGTCACCTGGGACTGTCATGGTCTTACCTGTGTACTCCTCCCAGTCTTGGCTGTCCCACTCACGACCACCAGCTGGTTGCTCAGCAGCGCTTCCTCGAACTCACACCTGAGCCTCCACACGGGCAGGGTCTTCCTCTCCTTCAGCAGCTTGTAGTAACGCGAGGAAAAGGGCAACCCGTCGAACCGATTCAGCTCCAGATCGTCTCCAAAGCCGAACGAGTCCTCCCCGGGAACCTCCGCATCCTCTGCGCCAACTTCAGCCGTCTCCACCGGACTCCTTTCCTCCGACATGAGAGCGCACGCACGTATGCTACACGTCCATCCAGAGATGTGCAGTTGAGAAATCAGTCAGCCAGGATGCCCCCCACCTGCCAGAACTATGCGATTAAAGCTGTCAAACTTCGTCCTCCTGGACCCTGGCTGGCAGACCAGCAGTGCGCACCGGTGCGGGATTTCTCCTCCGTGCAGCGTGGCTCCGCACGTGCTCCACGTTGCTGATGGGACCCCCCCCCCCCCCCCCCCCCCCCCCCCCATGTGGATGAACTCGCCCCCGGTCAATTCTTAGCCATGTGGATGAACTCGTCGTAATCGCCTGGATATTATCCAAACGATCACGTGCTGGGCAGTGAGGAAGTTTAGGAAGTTTAAGTTTTAGGAGATTATAAAGCAATGCCACCACTTGAAGTAGATATTTGTATTTAGTTCTAGGACATACCTCGATAATTATGACACAATGTGTGTATTAAGAACCTTACTATTAGAAATAAGAGGTGAGAATAAATGAAGAGATAAATATTGATACTGTGATTAAAACAAACACTAAATAATTCAAGAACAACAAAGAAAGAAGTCCAGTTGCCTTGACTAAACGATCACCTGATACTATGACCTGGATGAATGAGAATCTCCACAGACGAAATAAATAATTAAAAACTTTTTTGTCTCCGACTGATGTAAATGGACTCTTCTTTTTGAAATAATAGATTATAAGCATCTACTGGAGTAGTTTGAACTCAATGCACTTACCCAATCAACACATTCACTCCCAGCACGGCCGCAGTTTAACCAACAGGGGGCCCATTTTCATTTCACCACAGTTCCACACACACACCTTTACATGTGGCCTGAAGGATCTTGAATTGCCCACAAGTGCCGTTAAATTATTCAGCACTAAACATGATATTTTAGCTTGAGGAAGCCAATTCCCTCCTTTTTGTTTTGTTGGTAGAATCCCCTCTCTCTGGGTTCATAATATTTATAACACAAAATCCCAAACCTGTTTGGATTGAAGCATTCCCTTGAAAAACATCTCTCACAAAGACCTCAGCAAATTACTCCTGAAATAAGATAAATGGCCTCAGTGTTAAATGGTAAAACCAATTACACATTGCACTGTGTGATTCAGTATTCAATCTCCTGGTTGTGTTTCAGCTGGAGTATAAAAGAAAAGCCGGGGGCTCTTTACAGAAAGGTTATGTTGTGTAGATACGTGACCACTGTGCCTTTCAATCTGTTTAAGTGCTTTTTGTATTCTCATGAAACAGAACTGCTGCAAGTGGAGGGAGAAATTGTTTCTTTAATACCGCTGATCTCCTCTTAAAAAAAAAAAACACATAGACGTTTTCCTGTGTTTGAAAAAACAGTTTTTACTAATGCTGCTCGAGTGTTCAAAATACCACGATCACAGTCCGACACTTGTTTTCTTTACATGTGATGTATCAAACAGTCGTTGTAAAAAAAGCTAGGAAAAACGTGTTCCACTGTAAAACACCGTACACCGAGGGACGTATGGTCAGGTGACAGGACGAGAAGACGGCATTGACACGTATGGCTCTGACGAAGCAAAGTAAACAAAGCCATTAAAACTACTGCGTCATTGAAAAAATCCAAGTATCAAAAGTAAGAAAAATTCAGTCCAACGTCAGTTTGTTTGCTGCTGAATGTAAATGTGAACACACTGCTAAGACAAGAAATATGATAGAGCTGACACAATCATGTTCGGTTTCCACCTTGTATCTAGGATGTATGTTGGTTAAGAAAAGAAGAAGTGAAAGGGTAAAGGAGGAGGATCTGGTTGGTTGGTGCAGCAGAGATGGAGCAGTGTGTCCCGGTCGAGTGAAGCCAAAAACATTTCAAATCCACACATGGGCGCTGTGGCCAGACACGGTTCTTTTACATGTGATGCCTGCATGACCACAGCTTTAAACCAGTCCTCAGTGACTCCATGGTTTGATCTGAAACAGTCCAACACTTCCTCTCTCTCTGGGATGTGAACGCTCGCTTTAGCTCGGCTCATCTTTAGCTCGGCTCATCTTTAGATCCAGGTTCGGCTTTTCCCACAGCATTCCCACAGATCCCCTGAGTGAGCTTCAAGGGGTCCATGCAAATGGCAAAACCAGTGACATTTCACAATCCCATTTAAGTCACCTGCAAGAACAAGAGACAAGGTGCACTTCCCCCGATTCCCACACAGAGATTCAGTTGTTTCATGAGAGCAGAGTGTTCCTCCTCAGACGCGGCGGCGAGCCTCTCTCAGTCCGGCTCAAGGCTGCAACACAGAGCGTTTAAGCTCCGGGAAAACCCCCCCCACTGAGCTGCGAGTGAACTAGAAGTGTCTCTGAAGTTTTCTCTCAACTCCAGTCACGCTCATCCTGCTGTGTGCGGAATAAAACTCAGGTAGCAGGTTCCCTTCATTAAAAGACATTTCACCAAAGAAACGTTAATGCACAATCTCATGTTGGCTTTCCAAGAAATAAATCCCTCTCCTTCGTAAAGAAGAGTCGATATGGAAACAAAATAGTAAAACTGATGCGTGCCGAACAACAAATTCAAATGAGTCGTAGTAAAAGTATCTGGCACAGTGCACTGCGTGGCAATAAATACACAATATAAATACTTTACATGTACCTGAGCTCAGACTCGTAGCACCATTCAGAGACAGAGCACCAAAGGGACACGGCAGATCTCCTGATTCAAAACTCAGGGACGCCACCATCTTCTTTTCTTTTTTAAAGGTTTTCAGAGCTTCCTCATAGTGCAATTTCTTTGTCTTCATCACCACAACGGCCGTTTTTCGGCCAAAGTCTCAGCTGCTGTATTTGACATTGGCGACTATGCAAGGCTTCGGTAGTGTCGGAGGCTGCTTGGAACTGGGTCTGAAAGAGAAGTGATTTCCTTTTTTATCTTCCATCTTTGCTTTCTGCCAACTTTGTTCTAACTTCTTTGCGTCTTCTGGTCATGGGTGGGCCTCACCTGTTGGGGTGTGGGAGAGGGCGCACAGGTCTGGGTAAGCCAGGTTTTGGTGCGGGGCCACAAACAGCAGGAGGCCCTTGGACAACAGTTTGGCCCTGCACCACTGAGTGGCTCCTGACCAGACGAGAGGTCCGTGGATCAGCAGGGAGTGGCTTCTGAGGGGGGCTGGGCTTCTCCATTTCCTGAAAAAGGACGTAAAAGTAATTATTACTGACATGAATAAAGCTTTTAAGAACAATGGCCCCACCGAATCTGCTTTGGTCCCCTCACACCTGGACCATTTCAGTGGACTAGTAAGGGTTTCCATCAGTGTTAGGGTTAGGCAATAACTATTACTGTTTATGCTGCAGTATCACTTTTAGTGCAGCAGAATAAAAATAATTACAAAAAACAAAAAAAACAAGCAAGAACAATAGGGTTCCCGCAGGTGTGGTTGCTTGGACCCCTAATATTCTCCAGCAGGTGGCACTCACAGTCAGCCCATGAGCAGCTCAGGCCTGCTGCCGGTGTCCTCACAGACAATGTCAGGCCAGCGCTGCCTGTGCAATTTAAAACAAGAGGCGCAGCGCATGTGGTTTTAATCTTCTATAGAAGACTGAGGTCATGATGAAGGCCCAACTCCTGCCCCCATCTGGTCTCCATTCACTTCGTCCTCCTTCTGCTTTGTCGGAGGAAACATCGCAGTCCAATCTCCCCTTTATACCCATGAGGTCAAGCATCATCGCGACCTGCGGTTTTGAAGACCATCATGCAGCGGGGGCCGGGGTCAGCTCTTTCTCAGATACACCGAAGCAATATCAACCGGCGGTGAAGTGAAAAGCGAGCAGAACAGAGCGTGTCTTACGCTGTGGGGTGATTATGGCACCGAATGTTGCTGTAGTTTCAAGTTACAATAAACCGAACCTGTATCTCAGCCACGTTTGTCTGAAACAACCCTGCTGGCTCCTTCAGGTGGAGCGATCCAATTGGAAAATTCATCCATGCCCCCAACAGAGAGCTTTCACTCTGTGTGTGTGTGTGTGTGTGTGTGTGTGGTGATGGAAAAGGCTTTGTCAATGTCTCGGAGGTGCCAAACAGCTGCTAAAGATACTGCTGGTGGAGGCTGCTGCCAACAGGAATCCCTTTCAGTTTCACACTGACATTAAACAGGAGCAGCTAAAAGGGGAGAATCAACTTCTTGTCAGGAGTCAAAGCTCTGCCAGGAGCTGCTGCACCTCACCTGCTGTACAGGTGGAACAAGACCAAGAACCTGTTTTGAAAATGGCCTCAGAAACTGTGTAGCACGGCACACAACTTTTTGTTGTTATTATATCTGGTCCAATCCAGCTTCAGAAATATTTATTGCTGTCATGTGGAGGGGGGGGGGTTGTTGCCATCATCGCGCTGGTGGTGGTTGTCGTCGTCATTTTACTTGTTTGTGTGCCATTTAATTACCAACAGCCCTACGCACCGCTGCCCACAAGCCTGTTGTTATTCTTCCGTTTTTTTTTGTTTTTTTGGGAGTAATTCGGTAACACGCCGATGACAATATGTGAAAATGAGGACGTAATTATTTAACGCTGTTTATGGAGCGCTGACATAATCCAACATGTGCTGCCGCAACGTTTATTAGCTCCAGCGCAACGATGTGTTTTTAAAACCAGAGTCTCCTCTGCGACCTCCTCCCCATTAATTCGAACAAGACTAAAATGTCATTATCTGTTTAACACACCTCTAATTAGCCTGATAGTGGTGTGACATGGCTCTGACCTCAGTCCCCCCGTGGCTTCATTTTCAGCGCCGTTCCTTAACGGTAGACCACGCTCCCTGACATAAATGAAAATCAGCTCCGGGTGAGTTTGGGTCTGGAACTCGTTTCTCTCATCCACTCTTGGTCCCTCTCTGTTTTCACTCATCTGCTGGTTTGAACATTCTGCAATGAATTATTATTTCCATTAAAAAGAAGAGAATAAATCAGTAGTATCTTTCTTCTTGTCTTTTCGATGAAGAAAGTATCTCCAGGTATTATTCACAGGAACTGGGGATCGAACCTCAGACCTCCTGGTTAGTGGATGGCCCTCTCTGCCTCCCCTGGATATATATATACACGTCTTTACAATTTTCCCAGAAGCAAACTTGACGTTTTCATATATTTCATTTGAAGAAGACTCAAAAACCTATAGGTACTGAATTTACGTGACAAAATCTGGAGGAAAGAATCTCCTAAATCAACTCTTCACTCATTATCTCCAGCCTCCCCGTGTCCCTTTATCACTTCGTCTCTGTGCCTTTTCATCCCGCGCTCCTCCTGTCCCTCCCTCTGTCTCTCTGGCCCCTCCAGAGTAAAAGTCAAACTCGATCAAAGGGGAAGCGAGTCTTTGAGAATCACTGAGCGAGAGGGATTTAACACCAGGAACCTCTCAGCTCTCCCTTCGCCTCGACTCTGACAGCCTGCGACACTGGAACTAAACTCCTCAGAACACCATTGGCTGCGACTTTATCATCGCCCTGCGATATTTGGACACACTGTTGTCTCTCATCCTCCCCGTCTCGCCTCCCTCTGCAGGCCTGGCTCCGCTTTTCATTATTTATGTGGTGGCTGGTATTGTAGAATTGAAGTCTCGCTCGGATGACGCCGGCTCCTGGGTTAACCTCGTTATTTTATGGGACCGTGCACAACTGTCAACATGCATATGCTTTTATGGGACACAGAAGAACCATGAAAGCAGTTGACATCACAATAACAGAGTGAGGATGGCGCAAACGACATCATCACAGCGGTGGCTAAAAGCAGAGTGGGGAGCTGCAGCGAGCGACGTCATAAAATAAATGGTTTCCAACCAGGCACTCAAGGGCCCGCGCTCACCATGACCATCCTGCAGGTGTTGTGACGTGGCGCCGTGCGGAACGACGCCCCCCTGGCTGCGACGTGGGCATGCGGTGGAGGGGCTCTGTGAGGCACCAGAGGTCTCGGCTGCCCAGGGCCGGGGGCGAGGGACACGGACAGGGCCAGGGGGACAGGGTGGCTGAGGTGAACCGGAGGGCACTGGGGCAGCCGGCGCAGGTTGTGGGAGGGGTAAGGCGCTGGCGGGAGCGCCGCCTCCGGCCCCCGGTGAGGAGGCTGCAGAGAGATGAAAGAGCGAACAAGAGAGAGTCAGTCAGAGGAGAATCCGTCTGCTTCCCATCAGAAACAGTCATGTTAACCTCCTCTTCCTCCTCAGTTCTCCCCGATGCTGTCAAAGAGGCGTAAATCAAACGCTCCCGTAATGCTCACTCTTCCCCGCGTCCTCGCTGAGTAACCTATCAAAGCAAAAACACCAGGACTGTGCCATGAGCTGAAGAAGGCAGAGAAACTGAGCCTTAAAAACCCTCCCTGGTATTTAGACGCAGCCACATGTGCACAGCCCAGAGAAACAAAACAAATCACACATGCAGCGTTTTAAACACAGCTCCCAACAACTGGAGGATGACCTCACCTGCACTGTGTTTACATCAAACAGCCGTACGTCCTTTCTCGTCTTACCACCCACCCCAAATGAAAACCACATGCCACTAACTGGAGACACCGATCATTGGCTCGTCTCATTTCAGCACAAACCTTCCCTCAATCGATCACCGGTCACTCCCCATTACAAAGTATGTCAGGGCGGTAATGGAGTAGTTAGGGCGCACAGTGATGCAGGCACACGAGCCATTACAGCAACGTTCTGCTCTGCTCTGTCATGCAATTATCAGTGGCAAGGTGATTTTATATCTCAAGTAATCTTGTGGGGGGGGGGGATTTGCCACATTCTCCTTTAACAGGCAGCTGTTAATGAACAGAAATGTATTCAAGTGTCAGGGAACACGTGGCGCAGCACGCCGCCGCCTCCTCCGCATGTCCACACAGAGATGGATGATTTAATTGGATTTGAATGAGCTGCCGCTCGTGTGAAAACAACGCGTCAATCCTGCCCGAGGAGGGATTTGTGCTGGAGAAACAGCTGTGACATTCCAGAGAGAAACCATCCGCTGGTGTCGAGATTAAAAAAAAAAAATAATAAATCCCCCTCACCTTAAAGATGGCGGCGCTGTGCGTCAGCGGCGTGGCCGGTCCTGACGTGGGTGTCATGCTCGCTGACGGAGGCTGGTCCGGAGCGGATGATCCGTCGACTCCTGCACTCACCGATCTGGAAATAAAGTAGAAGAAAGTAGAATCAGAAAGTGCTAATTACAAACTTTATCACATTAGGAATACATCAGCAACAAAGATAATTTATTTCAGATTATAAAATCAAAACAAATTATTCACAGTAATTGACTTCACAGTGTGACCGGCTGTAAAAATGCACCCGCTCGGCAGCATCCATCACAGGCTTGGGGAATTGTTTTTAAGCGCAATGCAAAGTTCAAACAGAAAACTTCATGTTGGGAGAAAAAAATCACCTGAGCTTCTCCAGTGGGTTCTTTTTGCCAGTGAGGAGGAGGCCGAGGAGAGTTTTTCTCTTGATGCAGACGATCAGCCCAGCGCCCAGGACGGTGAGGAGAGCCACCAGGATGCCAACTGTCAGACTCCCGCTGTCTGTGTAGAAATACACACAGTTTGATTTGTGAGGAGAAAGATTTGAAACGTGCTGAAAGACAAACAGCAGAAAGAAAATGGCCTTTAATGTTCTACTCTCTTCTTCATCTTCTTCCAAGTGTTATCCTCCTTAAAATGAAAAAAAAACCAAATCTGAGGATTTCTCAGATTTCGTTTGAGTTCGGGGTCAGGGAAGTATCATCACTGAAACGCTCAATCATTCAGACTTCCACGCACCCCGCAACCATAAATCAGCCATTTGATGGACTTCACCTGCTAATCTGATGGGGCCACTGTCCAGGCTGCCTCCGAAACCCGCCTTGTCGCAGAGTGGAGGCGCCCAGTGAGCCTCGCAGTGACAGTTCTTGTTGTTGTTGCACACCTGGATGAAGGACAGATAATATATATAATATAATACTTGTCAATACACCACAATATACTCATTTTTTCATGCAGCATCCAGAAGTATTTTTTCTGAAGCAGCCTACTATAAAATAATGTAAAAGAAGGGAATGCCACAACTGGGAGTCACTGAGTGTTTGATCGATGACTTTTGCTCTAGAAGCAGTGAACTCATTTAGAATATTATTGCAAATTCACTTTCTGCCTGTGTTGTTTCAGCTCTACAGCCGATAAATACTCATGATGCAGACCATTGGACTGGTCCAAGTCTGAGAGGATTCCCCTGCAGGGTAATGTGGAGCAGGTGAGGGTCTCTCTTTCCAAGGCAACATCTTGATCTAATCTGTGCACGTGGGGGGGTGCCCGGACTCCAAGAGGGGAAGCGTCACTTTATTTCCGTCATCCGACACACGCGGATGCGCCTTAATTGGAACTAAACAAATATGAGCGTTTAATAACTGGAGACGTTTCATTTCTTAGGAGACTGTAAAAAAAATGGTTTCCTCTGCAGCTTTGATGAAGGCAAAAAGAAAAAAAAAAAAAAAAACTTTAAGCAGTCGCAGTGAAAGCCGCTGGGAGCTGCCAGTGAATTTGAGGCTAATGCTGCAAAAGCCACATATTTAATCTTAAACGGGACCACCCGTGGACGCGTTTAAGAAAAATCCGTGGCTCCAACAGCTCAAAGTCAGACTGGGTGTCACTGCAGCCAACGTTTAGCCAAACAAAGCGTGGCCTTCATATTTCAACACAGTTTTTCGGGACAAGGACGACCGCTGGAGAGTATGATGAATAGCACTTAGGTCTGAACATAAATAAAGCCATTATAGCTAATTGATTGAACCTTTCAGAATTCAGGATGATTGATCGCTGGGCGCCGTACAGGCTCCCTGCTCTCACTGCACCCAGGAATTTCAGACACGTTACGGCCAGAGCGAGCTTCTGTGTGAGAAAGACCCCGCCGTCACATTTGCGAGGCGCCGCACTCACCCCTCGGCCGCTGCACTTGGCGGAGCACTCGTGCACGCCGAAAACGCTGACGTTCTGGCACCGGCGATTCAGACACATCTGAGGCAAAGACAAAGACATTAAACATTGACAGGTTGAGCTCAAAGAGCGCGCGAGTAATATTCTGAGGCCTTTAATGTTTCAAGGAAGGAGACGCCAGCGGATCCGATCTCTTTTCATTCTCCCCTCACGGACCACTTTAGGTATAAAACAGCACAGCATGCAAGACAGCAAGAATATAGTAAGGCAGATTTTTAAAAAAGTTATTATAACGTTCCTTAAAGACACCCAAAGATATCCATGCTGTATGTGTGTGTGTGTGTGAGAGAGAGAGAGAGGATGAGCTTGGCAGCAGAGGACGCACCAGAGCGCCAGTGCACTTGAAGGATGGGGGGGAGAGTGTAGATCCTCATTAAGAGAAGTAAATTAGGCTAAATGGAGAAACGGTATCATTGAAGTGACCAGTGGCTAAATTGATGAGCGCTGGACGATGCCAAACAGAGTGACTAACGGCACACCGGTCGAGCGTCTGAGTCTGAAACCACGAGGACGCGCCCTGAGGAACCTCTCAGAGCGTCTCCGTCACGGCCCGTCACCCTGCACCGCGTTTTCCACTCTTTATTTCCTGGCATTTGAGACAGGCAGGACTTTCATCTTGTGCTATGATAGAGCTACTGCCACCGCTGTCATGAGTGAAGTAGCAGCTTTGAAAGTTGTGAGTATTATTAGTATTCTATCTTACTGATGTCTTGGCAGCATCTCCACACCCTCAGCTAAAATGTTGTATAAGTCAAAGTAACCATGTAACCATGAAAACTAAGAAAAATACCGAGATTGTGTTAAAAATATATAAATATCTGACAGGTTTTCATCAAATCTAGTTTTTATAGTTTTTAATATGTGTTCATTTTCTCTGCCTCTGCTCGTCTCCTGCCGCTAATCAGCAGCACGGCACGCTATCTACATGGCACATAATGTGAGAGAATGATGTCACGAGCGAGCCTGGAATGAAATAAAGCCGCAGACAGAGGATTTCTGGTAATAATGGTCGAGCTGTTATGGTTTTTATTTCAGGATGATTTAAACAGGATCATTTCCCTCAGCCAGTCAGCAACCAAGTTGAATTCATCTGAAGTATATCATTAGATCTTATATGTTCTGATTATATGAATCCATGAAATGAAAAATAAATAAGCTTGTTTTCCTCTGGAATGTAGGACAGTAGATGTATTGACAGGCAGTTGCACGCTGGTCTGATGTATGTGCTACACGTGCGTGCGTGTGTGTTTAACCACGTCGACTCTCACCATTCCATCTCCACACTTTGTGCCCATCAGCACCAGGCCGGGGTCGGGCATGTCATCCCCGAGGTAGACGTGCGTACCCCTGCACAGGATCCGCCCCCCCTGCTGCAAGGGTATGTTTGTCTCTATGGAAACGGCATTGGTGCCAATTACTGGGCGGTTAGCTCCTCCTTGACACTGGATCTTGCCGCATTTGGCGTCTCTGGAAACAGGGAGAATAACAATGCGGTAATTGAATAACATTTTTCGCCGTTTACCAAAATGCATGTGTATGCCCAATGTCCAATTAAGCAAAAACAACAGCGGAGGCAGCTTGTTTGTCGTTGTCAGAGCACAACCTGAGAGATTTCTCCAACTTGCTCCTCAACACCAAGTGACTCTGTAACCTGCAATCAGCACTGCAGCAACTGATCATCTTCATTATTTCATGTGTCCAGGAGTTTTGCATATTTCAGAGGTTGGAACCGATTTCGCTTTTACGTGTAATGTCCATTTTGATGTTTCAGCATAAATTAGTGGAGGCGGGGTTTATGACCTTGGATTCACTTTTGTGGAGCTGTCACGTTGTCTGCTTTACACAGACATGTTTCCATGTGGACACGAGGACATACCGTGCTTCACATTTGGCAAAGGAGCCTTTGGAGTCCTTCCCACAGTTGCCGTAAGGGTCCCCTGCTGAGTTGACCTTTTCGAAGCAGATGCCCGGAGCGGCCTTGGCCCCTGCAACACACAATTACGCCGACTTTAAAGGCGGCCGGCCGTGAATGAACTACCTACGTGTGCCTTCGTCGTCTACCTGTCCCCCACAGTGTGATGCACTGCTGCTCGTGGGTCTGGCAGATGCCGTTGTAGCAGTAGCCGTCCACGTTGTGGCAGGCGTGGCCATCGTGCAGGTAGACATTGGAGGGGCAGTGGGGGCTGGAACCGGTGCAGAATTCAGGCAGGTCGCAGGAGTTACTGGACTCACGGCAGGGAGTGCCCGCCAGTTTGAGCTGCATTGAGAAATACACAGGGCATCAAGGAAGCTTAGACAAACATACTTTGATCTATGAAATGTCATGAATGTCTCTTACCTGGCAGTCCTGGCAGCACTGTCCGTGCGCACACACCGCATCCCCCTTCAGAGTGCAGGTAGTGGCGTTACAGCAAGGATTCATGCATTCCTTCAGTGGAGAGAGGAAACAAGTCGAGAAAGGAAGTGAATCTAAGTGAATAAAAAGTAAAGAACCTTCAATTCAAAGTGGTAGTATTTCACCTCGGAGCAAAAGCTCAGACCGTGTTATCAGGAGGAATGCAAACCTAGCTGGAGCGTGTTCTGCAGCAACTTAAAAAAAAAAAAAAAGACCTGGCAGAGAAAAGGAAACAGCAGTTTCTAGTTCTCTTAAAACAACAACGTTTCCATCTGACAGGACTTACAAGCTCATTCAAACCCCCTGCAGCCGCTAGCGGGAGGGTGAAGGAAATAGAAAAGCCAGCAGAAGAGGAAAGGAAGGGGCATAAAATCCCTTTTATAAATCAGCAGAATATTATTATTATGTGTAACTGAGAGGTTGTGGCGAGAATAAGACAATAAATGGTTAGGTAAGCAGAGTTTTGAGTGTAGCCTGCTAGCTTTTCCACAGTCACTAAACTACTCCTAAAATGTACCTGATTCTCTCTCACTCTGTGTATTTATTTGCAGCAGCAGGATCTTACATGTAGTTTGTGTATTTGCAGCTGTTTCTTTGAAACTTGTGCCAAAACACAGACTGAATATCTCTAAGACAAATCAACACCTTGACGTTTAATATTAAAAGTGGGCGGTGGCTGATGAGATTATTCTGGAGAGCGACAACAAAAACAAGATGCACCAGATATATTCTCCTCCTGTTCGGGACAGAGAGGAAAGAAAAAAAACCCAAAAAACGTGTGTCCTCCCTTCCCCCATCTGGTTCCTGTTATCCTGAGCCTTGCCCTGCACCAATCAGCAGCTCTTCACCTCGTGCTACAGATGCAAGCGAGCACTCAATCAAGGCTCAGGGTATTAAATGTGCATGTCTGCTTGTGCACGTATGATCTCACACAGAGGCAGCCCGACTGGACCCCAAGGCTCTGGCTCGCTCCCTCTTGCCATTAAGATCTGAACACACTGCAGAGCTGAGTGAAGTAAGACTGGGGAGGAAGGAGATGGATGGAGCTGGCAGGGGACACTGGCTGACATGATGGGCCTTCCAGAACTTCTTTCAGCTTGAAAACCATTAAGGGCCTTTCCCAGGGTCCCTGGGGCCAACGGAGGCGGAGACATGGGGGCTGTGATTGTGAGGAATAAGACCCAGGCAGTTTTTTTTTAATGAGGATTTTTAATGGTGGAGCGAGGTGCTGTCTGAGCGCTCTGATCTGGCCGGGTTGGCTCGTCGCTGCTCGCTCTGTGGAGAGCGTTGTTATGGCTCCTGGCTCTGGCCTGCGGGGCCTGGGCTTTGTTTTGAGGCCACTTTCAGCCCAACCCTGGCTGAAGCGGGAACAGCTCACAGAAAGACTCGCTGGGCATCAAGGTGTAAACAACAAAGCGCTGACTTATGCAGGCCATTACACAACTCCAAACATCCTTCCAAATCCTAATGGATGTCTCATACTTCCCACTTCTGCTCACGTCCGCCTGGCCCTGCTGATTGTCAGCCGGATCATGATAAACCGCTCTATCATCATGCAGTGGGAGCTGTTGGCAACATGTGCCAGCGTTACGTACGAGCATGCCGATGCACATTGGTTTAAATAATTCACCGGCTGACAGGGCGGAGCTGTCAGCGATGTTTTTCCCCCTGAGTGAATTGTAACGCGATCAGACAACATCCCTCCTCACAAACACCTCCTCAGCGTGGAGAATGCATAAACGCGCGCCCTTATCTTCGAGGTCATTTTGTGAACGCCGTGTTTGTGCTCCGCGAGCCCGGTGTCGTCAGCTGTGGGAATGTGCGTGCCATGCTGCAGGCTGCTGCATCCACGCTGCTTCACTTTCAATTGAAATCAAGTCCTGCATGTTTGCTGTGGTCGTAAAATATATAAAACAAAATAGGCTCGCCGATGCCTGTAATTCATTACCCATGTTGCATCCTCGACTGACACCAGATTTCCTCCGCTAGGGGTCATGATGTAGGAATCTGATGAATCAGCAAAGGCTGTGTTGTGACTGAAAAGACCAAGCATGTGGTCCTGAGTGTCTACCTTCAATTTTTTTTCGGGCTGTCAACACAAATCTGAAGCAACACTGGGGTCAAAGTTCAGCGGAGTTGAACACCACGTGAAGCCACGCTCCTAAATCCTGCTGATTGGAAGCGAGTAGGGGGCAGGGGGCTGGTCTGTGCCCTGAAACGTTTACTTTGAAAAGTAAAATGCATCCAAGAGGGATCCCAGTCTACTTTCCCACATGTAATTAAAAATGATTTATGGGGAGTAGGTGTAGAGGAGGTTAAAATGTTGGCAGTGAGAGAAGAATGCTGAGGAACTGCTGGGGGTCTGGAGATAAAAACCCAGTTTGTTTACCTTGACCTATATCACGCTCTCACCTCCAGCTCCCCGCAGTCGCACTCCTCCCCCTCCTCCACGTAGCCATTGCCGCATTTCTGCCCGCCGTAGAGCACCTTGACCTCCGGCATGTTGAACAGACACATTCCGACGCCTTTTTCAAAACTGGCTGCCAGGTCCTTCTTGCTGCAGCTGCTGAACACTGTCGGGAACGGATACCTGCGAGAGACAGGGACAGTTTGTGAGTGACAAAAACAGCAAGAGCTGTGTGTTACCCACTAGGGCCCTCTTCAGTCTGATGTAATCAGAACTAATTGCAGCTAATCACAAAATCAATTAAGCCCTCGAGATCGACAGTCTCTCCAAAGCTCCGTCACCGTGCGCCGGCCCCAGCGACGACTTCTCCCTCCGTGGAGACAGAGAGACAGAGATCCGATAAGATGTGTTTTATGAGACAGGGAATCGTAAAAAAAAAACTCATAACAAAAAGTGCTTCCTTTGCAAGACTTGCAACACCCATAAATTTGGCTGAAACAGGGGATTGTGTGTTTTTAATATTGTTTTTGGAGCAGACGGAGAGGGTGGTCTGCTCGATGGGGAAAGCACACGTGGCTGCCAAAAGCTTTGTTACAGACCCCATGTGGCTTTATTGAGCTTTTCTGTGATAATATAGTACCTCAGATGACTGTGTGTGTGTGTGTGTGTGTGTGTGTACGTGTTTGCAGATTGTCATCTTGTTCCCTATGAGTCTCTTCATAAAAAAAAAAAAAAAAAAAACACCATATGAGGTTTTTAATACCTCCACCCACCAGAAAATCCAACACGGCCAGAATCTGTAATATGATATTCACACTTACATCACTGCTCATCTCTGAGAGCATCGATGGGAGCATGTGCGAGACAACAAGTATGCCATCGATTGTGGGTTTCTACTCTTCTCTACTTCTGCTGAGCCACTCGCCTGTCTGGGCCATGTGGGCTCAAACGGCTCACTCGCTTCCCTCAGCGTGGGCCAGCGAGACTCTCCCTGTGCGAACGCTGCTGCAGCCGGGCTAATAAATAAACCGAGCGCACGCCCGCCAACGGCACCCGCAACCCTCCCAACAGATGGCTGTCAGGAGAAAGGGAAGTCCAGATAAGCAAACTGTCAACAGAGTAAATCAAACATGTTCCACGCACTCGCTGCATAATGTAGTTTCCAAAAGAGTGACAGCGCTGGAAATTGACTAGTTAGTTTTCAGCCTTTGCCTCCAGCAAACATGTCAGGATCGTACAAATCATTCAAGGCGAAGGCTTCAATGGGAGCTTGTGCGTAAGGTGCCGTTCGTTTTCAGCCCGAGCTGCTCTGGAACAGAGTCGGTCACACGGCTGCGAAATACTTAGCAGCGGCCTCGATAAATACAACTCAGTGTAGTATTTATGTGAGAGGAACCCGCGTTTAAACATGGCGGAGTCTGTCCATTTGTTTGCCACTGACTGAGCTGTCGTACGAGCTGCGAAATAACCGCTCTCTCTTTGGACTCTGCTTTTTTCCGCGAAGGAGGCAGCAAACTGCGCTTTCCTCTTATTAGGTTTCACATCTAATGCGGCTCTGAATATGTCATGACACTCGGTGAATGTTTTTGACATGGCCTCATTCTCAGCTTGCGTTTGATTTCCATCCCTTTACTCCTGCTGCTGACCTCCCTCCCAGACATTCCCCACCACCCAAAACCCACAGCCCCGCTGCTCGTCAACGTCAATACTGTGCCGAGGTTGTTTTAGGTGAAGGGGGGCGGGTACCTGGAAAAAGGTCTAAATTAAAGAAGAAGATGGCTTTGGATTTGTGCTGAAATGCAGTGTCACAGGGGACAAAAAACAAAAAACAAAAGGCTGCAATAACAGCAATAACAGCAATAACGGCCTGTTGTTCCCATCCTCCTGCGATGCACATCTGTCGCCGGCTGCTGTTCAACAGTCAGGCCACTTCCTCGGCCACTGCTGTTGTTGATTTTTCTCTTTGCCCCCTGAGTCCAGGCCAAAATTGCTTGCTTATGTGGCACCCGCTCATTCGCAGCGTTGATTCAATTTCCATGAACTCAGCCCTGCTCTTCAGTTACCAGGCCATGCAATGCATGACAAACACTCACATCCTTGGGTTTTTTTCTCCCCCCTTCTTTTCTGGTAAGATGCATGAGCAGCTCGGGATCCAGCTGTTCTTTATGAGAGACCATACAGAAATAATTGGTCTACCCTGCAACAGTGTTGGGGAGGGAGGAGGAATAATGACTGTGAAAAGGCAGAGGGTCCGATGAATTACAGTCAATGGCATTTCGCAGCTGCAGTCCCCTGGGCTAGTAAAGCTGTGCCAGGGCCGGTCGTGGTGTGCACATCTGGGGCTCATGGCGCGCTCAAGACACTCTAGACAACCACTCATCCCAAGGGAGTCTGGGGCCCCCGCCTCGAAAGACCCAGTATGACCCAGTGACCTTCTCATCCAGCTCTGGAGTTTTTACAAAGGATGAGCCGTGTTCACCACTGGTCTGTTCTGTCCAACACTGCACCATTGTTTTCCACCTGGTCGTGCTCCAGTGCCATTAGAGGATCAATTCATCTCTGCCCCCTGTTCTTTGCTTCGTCTCCAACCCCCAGTCTGTGTTTGACAGTTGGCTCCTGAGCCACAGAGGTGCTGCACTTGATGGTTGATAGAGTGTACAAAGCAATCACTGCGACTAAGCCGCAGCGAGGGCCAAACAAGGAGTGAATGGATCAGTGGGAGGCCTGGTGATAAGAAACCGTTCCCAGATCTATTACAGGCCTCCGTGATCTCCCCCCTGGTAGTGATACTAAAGAGCTGGAGTCTTTCAAAAATGTCTCACAGCCCCACTGCTTTGACAGGAAGGTAGATCAACTGTGAAGGTAACCCACATTAAAATAATCGTTAGTATAAACATGCATAAAGGATTAAAAGCACTCAAAGCCAAGATAACATATATTTCAGTCTGTCTCGACTATCCTTTGGCCTTGCACTCTGGAAAATCGCTGAATAGTTGGGCTGTGACATTTCCAAACTTTGACTTTCATGTATGCAGAATATTCAGACATTTTCCAGGCCATTTATAAGATGACTGGCCGGAAAGCGTCCGGACTTACTCAGTGCATGAATGCTTTGGACGGAGATCTTCCTGCACAGCTTGATGCCACTCACATAAGCATGCAAAGTCCAAAAAAAGATTTGTGTTAGACCAAAAGTTTGTGCCACTAAAGAGAAGCTGTCAGCACAGTCTAGCTTCAGTTATAAAACAAACGCTCGTTAAAATGTTGCATGACAGACGCACAAAAGGCCACGGTTTAAGAATGACATTACTGCAAACCATTAATCCAAACATTATTTCACCAGCAATTAGACTGCGCGAAGCTGGGCAGAGCTCTCTGTCCTCCTCTGTACTTGTGGCTCAGATCAGAGAGAACACACAGGAAACCCATCCAGTGTTTCCTACACAGCCAGTTTATGTCACATCCTTTCAACCATTAAACTCTGATCAAGCTATGAATCAGGTCTGCTGGCCTTTCCAATGATGCCTCTGCCAAAGCCTTTTCCACCATTCTTAAAACGGTGGGAACATTTCTTGAGAAAACACAAAACGTGACCCCTCTTCATTTTGTTATCGCAGTTTTATCACTTTCTGGAAGAAGTGGATGTTCTGGCACAGACGCAGTCCAAAGCTAACTCAACTTGACAACTGTGACTGTGACTATGGCAAATATTCCATTCTTGCTTCGCAACACATCTCATGTGAAGTTTGTGCACAGTGAAACTGAGCTCTGGGCAGTGACATTAGGTGATATGATCTGTTAGGGCTTTTGGTGCCTGACAGTCTGTCCTATGTTACTAAAAAGCACCATTGATTTCCCAATGGACCCAATTAAACAAGGCTTACTACAGTGTGCCTCCTCTTCAGCAGGGCATGGGTCACATTTCCATGGCAGGCCCTTGGACTCAGATTCTGTGGTTCCTGATTCTTTCATGACAAGGGAAATATATAAGTCTCTGTGATAAAATGTGCAGTCATCACACTGGACCTGGAATCTGTCCATCAATGGAGGCATTTCATCCTCTATTTTTTCAAGAATATACAAACATGATGTCATGCTATACGTCTAAAACGTCTAACGTTGCTCCAATTTGGAAATTGTCTGCAAGAAACACACATTCAAGTAAAGTAAAAGTGTGCTTTGTTAATGAAAGAACTGATCACTTTGACTGTAGTAAATAATAAACAAGCAGATCTTTGAACCTAAAAATGGAGAACAATGGGCTTGGACCTAACACAGAACTCTGCGGTACTCCAGATTTCTATTGTATCTCTCCATGTGTTCCTCTATGTGGGTTTTACGGAAATGTAATCTCAAAGAGGAGAAAAACCAGTCCATTTTCATTTGGAGCTAATGGGGGGATTCAAGTGACGGATGATGAGGAAGACACAAGTGTGAGCAGGAAACAAGCAGAGCTCTGTGCAGATGTGCAGCTGGCACTGGGGAAAAATGTTTACTGCCCCCCACCATCTACCCACTAACCCCACAACCCCAGTGTGCTAATGATGAACTGGATCTCATTATCCTCTCCGCCTCATTCCTGCAGCCACAGTCAAACAGAGTTTGATGGGTTTATATGTAGCAGTGACAATGAAGAAATTCCTGCACTCTATTTGATGAAAGTAAAAGATCAATAAAAACAAAACCGGCACTCCACACTGACTGAGTGCAGGGAGGTTCTGCCAGTATTTCCAATTACTGAATGCAAGGTAATCATGGGGGCTTTTTGCACCGCCTCATTCTTCACACTCGCAAAGAGCCCATCTGCATAATCACATGTTGCTCAGGAAGTAACTAGTCACCTTTCTGGAAAAACACAGCAAACAAAAAAGTGTGGCTGTTGGGTGATGAACGGCGACCAGGCGGTTGCAGCAGAGCCCATGTGTGGTCGCATGGCATTTTAAAGCTTGTAGCTGTGTGGGCTGGACCTATGGAGAATGAAGTAGCGCTTGGGGCAGAGTATACGCTGCTGAACTGGAATTAAATGTAGCAGAGTGAGGGAATATATAGTTCCTAAACATCCTTATTTGAATGAATTGCTTCCTTAATCCTGGATTAAATAGTGGAGCAGCAATATGGAGCAATAAGTAGGTGTAGAGGGGATTATTTGGAACCAAAGACCAGATTTCTTTTTTTTTTCTTTTGTCAACTGCAATGAAAAAAAATATGGTGGCTGTTCAGAGCAGAACAAAAAAGCTAAATATTCTCACTCACAAGTCTATGTTTGGTTCGTCGCATTTAGAGATTTTCCTCACTGCTACGTAAAACCTCAGAGTCAGATATTTTAAACAAGAGGTGACACATCGTCCCCTAAATGGAAAAACTGTACAAAGGACGGTTTCAGATACATTTGACTATTTATAGGAGCAGCAGAGAGATTTTCGAGCATTAAAGTTGCATTTACGTACCTCAAAGAATAGCATGGCTTTAAATGTCTGTGGATAAGGAAGAACGACACAAGATTTCTCCTGCTCATTTTTTCTTTCTTTTATCTTCACCATGTTTTGCCATTTTTAGACAAATTCCATGACCAGGGATACCCTCGTTCAGTAAAAAACTCCTGTTTTTCTTTGTTTTTAGTCTATAATCAAGTATGGTGCTACCCTGTTTTTCATGAATTTGGTCCAAACTAAATAAGTGGAGGGAGGGGGGAGGGGGGTGTTTCCAGCAAAAACACCAGTCTGAGGATCTCACAGACCACCAGACCTTGGCTGAAACTGATACCCGGTGTTTCCACCCAGAACATCCTGCTCAGTCTGCTCCAACATGTCAGGCACTGGAATTCACTGCAAGCGATTCCTCAGTGACTACAGCGAGCAGTTAGAGGCGTTTCATACGTTCTAGACGTGACTCCTGCACTGGAGATCAAGTACATTGCTGAACCATTGGCATGTGATTCAAAATGAGTCATGATTGCCTTGGGCTGTTGGCTCAGCTATTGAATCTGCCATAATCCAACAGCTCAACACTTTCACGGCAACGTTTGATTACTGCTTGACAGAAAAGGAATTGCAAATGCACAACTTGTTGAATAATGTTTACAGATGATCACAATCTTGGCTTTTTGAGGGAAAAAAAAAAGAAATTAATTTAAAGTTAATGACGTCTTGACATAGAGATGATGCATTTCGGATGGTTTTGGATGCAGTTAAACCAAAATGGGCCACACTGGATGGATAAAGGCCAACAAGCTGAAGTAACTCTCCTGCATTCCTGGACATCACAGTAACAAGTAAGGAGTCCGGAGTCTTGGATATCTACTGATGCTTAATTGTCCAGACGGATGCTGTGACTCACCCGGTGGAGGGAGTCATGATGCAGCCCCCGCGATCCGCTGTCACCCTGCAGCCACACCCCCTCTCTGGCGTGTCGTGGTTCATTCCAAAGTTGTGTCCAAGCTCATGGGCCAGAGTGACCGCGGCGCCCAGGGGGTTGTCTGAATGGTCCTAAATAAAGAAATCAATCCATCAATGCAGAACCTGGACTTGTCATTTCATCCGAATATTCAAGATAAAACCACTTGTCTCAGCCACACAATAATAGACTTTGTTTACAGTTCTTTTGCTGCGAACAATGAGTAATTAAAACACACTCATTTGTGATTTCATACTCTGAGGTAAATAACAAATAATAAAACATTTTACGCGAGCCAAACTGCTGTTCCCTGCAGGAGCCACTGGAGAAACATTACTCAGAACAACCGAGTGTAATTGCTTATTGCCAAGATTACAAACAATGCTGCTGGATCTGCGCTTATCAGAGTGTTTCCGCTGCTCAACGGTGTGGCACTGAAATGAGAAATGAAACCGCTGACACCTCCAGCTTGCTCTGCAAACTTTGACAGAGCCAGATGTGCCGATGGCCCTATGCGACTCTGGAAACTGGAGAATGGTGTGAAAGATGGAGGGAAAACAATCCCAAGGGACATAAAAAAAACAATCACACAGTCAATCAGGTGAGGATAAAGATAATTTAAAAAGCAGTGGAATATCTAACTACTGTTGGTTGGGACTTAGATTTCCTGTAAGGTGTTCAAAACCTGAACACAGGAAGAGGTGGGATAAATAATGCAACGGCAGCGATCGGCTCCTCGTGGATGCAGAGCTGAGCTTCTCGTCACTGTGCATTATTCAGTAGAGCTGTGCAAGTCGAGCTCAGACTGATGAACTGCTCTGCTGGGGGCTTTTCAAAGTAATGGTCATCAGCTGTCAGCACTTGCTGCCATCCGTCTGCGTAGCCTGGATTCATGCACAAAAAAAACAAAACAACCTTGGATTGTGTTTCCTAAAAAACTCAGACGCCTTTAGTGAGTGATGAAGCCCAAGAGGGGAATGCATGCTGAATGAAATCAGCGTAACATTGAGGGCTGGTAAACAGATGAAATGTCACGTTTATACTGAACAGTACACATGCAGATTACAGACTGATGAGAACTATTAAGAGATTTATAAGATTTTTGTTTCTCCTTACACGACCCTAATACACTGGCATATGGTTTAACTGCTTTTAAAAAAAACTGCAGGAATGGAACTCAATATCTACGCCAAGTCGCAACAGCCCACTTATGAAAACAATATTTAAATTTACAAGGTCCAGAGTTCTTTGGGGAATCAACACCAAATTACACAACCTCATGAATATCAGTTTCCTTAACATGTCAGATGATGTTTTTAATCGAGATCCACAAATGACTAAAAATGTCATTTCACAGTGATAGAGTGAGTGAGAATGATTTGTGAAAACATACCACATGCTTTCACCAGCTTTCCTGATATTTTTGCTAACTAACAAATAAATAAACAGTCCAATAAACAGCTTCTAGTGGGGGTGATAATGAGACACAGGAGGAAGGTGACAAATGAGGGAACAGTTCTCTGTCCTCTGCAAACGAAGGGACACCACAGGGACGTGATTCCCCCGGTATGAGTCTGGGTTTTAAGATTGATCTTTCATGTCTGAGACCTGGTGCGTGCGTGTGTGTGTGTGTGTGTGTGTGCAAATCTTTATGATAATAATGGAGTCTCCACTCCACCATCAGGGAGGACAAGAGTGAAGAACCATCTGGGGACTGGCTGTAAACCTCACCACCAGCCAGACAGGCCCAAGACAAACTCAAGAGTATGAAGTAATCCTATGACGTGCGCTAATACAAGACGACTTGTGCACGTACTGTGTGCTTCTGTAATGGGGGATCATTTACAACATGCCCCTGCATTTTTATTCCTTCAGGCCGTGATATACATTCGACACTTAAATTCTCTCGTTTGTTGCACCTCATTAAGAAGCAAACGTTTCCACTCTGCATTCAATCAAGATTTGCTCTGATCTATCCCCCCAAAGCCGAGGGTCGACCACGCGTACTCTCCATTTCAACTTCCTGGAAACAGACTTGTGAGGCGGGTCTGTTTCCTGGAGTTAATATTGGTTAATATCAGCTCTGGAATCCTCAGCTCACCCCTCACACCAGAGACACGGGGGGAGAAATATGAGTGTATGTCAGACAGGAGGGAGGAAGAGGAGAAGAATGCAAAGAGCAGAGGGCAGGAAGAGGAGGAGTGAAAGGATAAATAAGTCAGATTTTCTTTCCAGATGCCAGAATCATATTTGTTGTATTGTCTATTGGTGAAGAAATCCTCCACAGTCCAGAGTTTATTGTAGTGGTGCGAGTATATTTGTGTTCCAGCAAATGGTGCGTCTTCAGTGACACTGAATGGGTGTGAGGCAGCAGGGAGAAGGAAGGGGAGGTGATCACACTCAGGACAGTGGCGTACTCTGCTTAGCAGCACCTGAACGTACCATGACGATTCCTCCTGACTGGTCCGCTGTGCACATGCTCATGATGGGGGCCATGCCGATGGTGGTGCCCTGGAAATACACGCCACTAATAACAGACACACAGAGGTTAGCAGGATCCAGTTTGTTCCCTGTTTGTTCACTGCAGCAATGTCAGGTTATGATGTGGACGCCTCCTGTTTTAAAGTGCAGTATTTTGTGTGGAAGTTTAAAAATATAGAAGTACCTGATTAGCTGGGCATTGTCATGTGACTTCTGAGGCAGCAGCTTGACCTTCCTCCAGTCTAGGAACTCGTGCAAGGTGGTGAACGGGTCTTGGGTGATGGGACACTTGTCCACATCACTCCACACCTCCAAGCCCACCAGAGCCACGCGGATATTCAAAGCCCTGTAGAACTGAGAGTGGGGGAGGGGTTGGAAAGAGTATGCAATCAGAGGTGTGTGGTTTCAGGCGGTTTCTCTTTTCCACTCTTTACTTTGCATTACCGATTAAAAACAAATGCTGTTAAATAGCCATTTACAAGTTATGAGGGATTCTGAATAAATCTTTAAACATTAATCAACACACGACTCTCGTGTGAATAAATCATGTTTCTTCTGTTTTATGAAACTAGCGTCCACGCCGGCTTTCATCGCAGCGGCCTCTTCACAACATCTCTCATTCGCCTTATGGAACTGATCGTGCATTCATAATCCAATCAGCCTCGACTCACAGGTTGGTTAATTCTCACCAGGCTGGGTGTGACCTCTAATGAATGACATTCCAACAGCACTTCCTCCGCCGCTGATTTGATTGTTACCTTGTCCACGTAATTGGCGATCTCAGCCAGCCGCTGCTTGACCCTGTCCGCGTCCTTGCCTTGCTTCTGGAACTGAAGAACCGTGCAGCGTGAGGCGGAGACAGACAGAGATAACCCATGCTCTTCAATATTATCGACGCCAGATATGTTATTTTGGGGGAGTATAAGAATGGGCCGGCTGCAGAAAGTTCTTCACGGGTGGAGCCGCACAACCTCGGCGATTACATTAATTCCACCCGGTGGTTTTGCGTAGCCGCTATCATCAAAGAACAGCTCGGCGGAGCTTAGGCTAAAGAGATAACCTCCTCCACCTTGTCTTATATCCAGCATTTATTCGCTCTCTGATGCTCTAAAGCATTTCACATTGACCTGTATGTGACATTGTGTCATTGAGGACCACTTTCCCCTCTCATCCCTCAGCCCACAATATAGAAAGAGTCAAGTGGACGAGTGATGTATGCGGAGGGATGTAGCTGGTGCTGGACGGTGAAATGGATGAGTAAGCAGCAGCACATCAAAGCAGAGGTGCAGCACTGTGTCTGTGTCTCCAGGGGACGCGGCGGCCATTAAGCGCGTGGCCTTTCAGCCCCCTGCTTCCTGCGGGTGAGGAGGTCGAGGCCTGCGTGTGACCTTTGGCTTACCTCCCTGTTGTCCGCCACGATGATCAGCTCCACGTACTTGGTCGTCGTCTGGGCGTGGCGTTTGTGCTGCGATCGAGGGAGTGGGTGAAACAATGGAAGAGAGAGAGGAGGCAGGAGAAAGAAACAAAAAATGGGGGAGGAAGTGTGGGGGGGGGGTTTGGAAAGGACAAAGTGATAAACCAAGAGATGAAGAGAAGAGCAGGAGGAGGAGGACGGAGCAGAGAGGAAGAGGAGGGACATTAGGAGGGCGCACTTAACTGTGGCTCTTGTGAAAGAGCAGCCTAAATTTAGCGGACGGCCACTCTATGCGTCTTTTTACCTGAGCTGAACTCCGCACAAAAGGAGGCAGACAAGAGAATCAGCACAAAGGAATCCGCCGCTCTCTGAGTGGGACCCAATAAGAGCTGCGGACACCTCACACAGCTCTGATAACACTCCACAGGAACCATTTTATTAACCAATAAATCACAGCTCTGGACAGCACACCAGGAACGCAGTGTAAAACATCCCCCGCTGCTTTTCTCTGGAAATTCCTCGAGCGAGTGACCCCGGCTGAGGTTCACGTCATCCAAACAGAAGCAAACGCAGAAAACTGTTAAAGTTCCTATTTGTTCGTAATTTCAGTTCAATTGCAAATCAAGCAGAGCCTATCAGGCGAGTGATAAAACGGCTAAATATGGATCCTACGTCTGTGCTGAGGCTGCTTGTTGTGATGGAGAATGTGAATATGAACACATGGATTTGTTTATTAACCGCAGACGTCAAGTCTATCGAGCGAATGATGCTTGACTCACACACTGCAATTAAGAGGAGGCAATGTTCTGAACATTGGTTATGCGTTGTATTTATGTTCCTGTATTTGTTTCCTGGGGTGCGACTGAGATTTGCCTCCAAATGCGATCGTTTCCAGCCTCTCTACTGGTTCTTTCACGGTAACGTCCATAGAGCAGCTGTTGAGACAATTCAGCGTGGACCACAAACATCCCTCCAGCTACGCTGCTAGGTGGCATAAAAATGTAACGACTGAAAAGTAAATAAATAAAGAGCATGTATAAAAAAATATAAAGCAAATCTAAGTTAGACAGAGAATACAGAGATGGTATTGATTTTGGGTCCAGACTAACAAACACGTCCTCCTGGCGATGGAGCAGGTGCTGCTCTTGAGCGCGATGGAAAACAACTCCCGTCGAGCTCGAGGCCGTTTCACCTGCGCGCGCACACACACACACACACACACACACACACACACACACACGGGATCACTCTCTCCACTCACACACTCCCAGATCCTATACTATCCTGCTGGCTAAGTGTTCTGCCTCCACACCATGGCCCTCGTTCAACGTGAGCCTCTTAATCCTCGCTGTCCTGGCAGCCCGGATCCTCTCTGCTCTTATCTGTCTCCTCCATAGATAAGCCAGGATGGCCAAGTGTGCTGTAAATGCACCCTATGGTGATTACCAAGTGTCCTGGAGGCCGCTGGAGAGGAGACGCACACATGAGCGCTGTGTGAGTCAACCGAGCGAAGAACAGAATCTAAAGCAGGAGAACAATTTACAACACAGCAGGTTCACTACATATTCAGTGTTGATATAGACAAAATATATTTATACATAACAATTAATGAATTGATTTATTAACATTTGAAACCCTAACTTCAAATCAATGGCACAAAATAGATCACCAATAGTTAAAATATGGCTCGTATAGCCCTGAGGTGGAAGCTTCACAGATGTGTCCCATGTGTCTACTGATATATACTGTATTTGAGAGGAAGCACCAGATAATCACACTAAAAACAAGACCCACTTGTTTCCTCAAATTGAAACAGGGAGAATTTCATTTCCTTAGCTCTGCAAGTTTTGCAGTGCTGTGCACAAATGCCTTTTAGTTTAGGTTCACATCCAACTGCTCAGAGTTCTTTCAATAGACATAGTTTATAGGAGTCTGTCCCTAACTGCGATTGCATGTTGCGTTTATGCCTGACGCTCTTCTTCTTCTTCTCGAAAACACATTGTTCATTCTGGGAACTTGTGATGTGGACGTCAAGTTGCTGTCAGCTCGCCATCATATCTCTGTAACCCTCCCTACCCGGAGTGACTCTCATCATCCAGGGGCCGTCTGCCAACACGCCTCTTTATCGCCGGGCCCTTGAGCGGGACACGTCGCCGCTTATCAGCGCGGCCGCACACCTCGGTGCACTCGCGCAGCAGGCGGAGGTGAGTTTTGCATGTACGCCACCGAGTCCAGCAAATCTGGCTTTCTGACGTTCACACTCGTCTTTAAGCTCATCTGGATACAAGTGACAGCTTTTGAAAACACCCCTCATTATCTTATCTGTTTCAGTAATGGTCACCAGGGATTCCCGTGTTTGACCACCTCCCTTATAAAGCGCATGTGTCTTCATTTAGTCAATCAGTGTTAGGAGGGTTAGGGTTAGAATAAATGATCAATATAATCTACTCGTCTCCTTTTGCTATCTTATCCCCCCCCCCCGTCTCTGTTTCTGTAAGACGGGGAACTTCTGCATTGTGCTGCTGTCAGGATTTGTTCCCGTCCACTGAATCTTTGCAGCCCTCTTGCCGCCGGAGACAATAGCTGCCACTGAAGCCAGCGCTGTAATCGTCAACAGGAATCAAAGAGCACAATAAAACATGTGAAAAATCCCTGTTACTGCGGGAATGAAGAAAGACAAATAGTGTGAGAGGGGCAGGACGTTTCAGCCAGCACCGCCATGTGTTTGGCCTGCTCCCTCAGAAACCCACTCAATCTCAATGTATCCTTAATGACACGATTACGTTTTTGCAAAAATC
This sequence comes from Pseudorhombus dupliciocellatus, assembly GCA_016785235.1. Lineage (NCBI taxonomy): Eukaryota > Metazoa > Chordata > Actinopteri > Pleuronectiformes > Paralichthyidae > Pseudorhombus > Pseudorhombus dupliciocellatus. Next base: position 147,139 of record JAFBJW010000816.1, read on the forward strand.
CAAAAAAAAAAAAATCAGAAAGAAAATGGAAAGTCCCTTGCTTTTTGCTGGATAATACATCACGGTTATGATACATCTACTTCCCCTCACGCCGCCTCTTACTCCGTCTTGTATTGACCTGATAAATCACCAGTGGTCGTCCACTACCTGCCCCCCCCCCCCCCCCCCCCCTTTTACCCCCCCCCCCCCCCCCTCTCTGTTTATGACTTACCAGCACTTATCATCTTTAAAGGCCAATTCCTCTGAGGACAGACACTCACTGGGACCCTCAGGATTTATCAGCATGATGGGTGGCGGGGTGGCATAACGGGCTGAGTGCAAGGGCGTGGGGTGAGGTGGGGCTTCTCCAAAGCAATCTGTCTAATTCTGGATGGACGGCCCCTTGCTTTAGGCATGATCTATACACCTGCATATTGGTCTTAGGGAAAACGTAGCCACTCAACATCCAATGTACTTTTCACAGGCGTTTATCAACCCTTAGCCCTCCATTCGCTCTCTGTTCGGCTTGGCTAATGAGCACCGTTTGATCAGACGGAAGGAACGAGTGAATAATTCAATGTGGAGCAGCTTGTAAAAGATATAGCGGACCACTTTCCAATATCTACATTGCAAATGGTCTTGTTAAGAGGGTTGAGGTGAGCGATCCGTCACAGTCTGTGCAACGGGAATCCAAATATAGATTACAATGAGAAATCTCAGCCAACGTTCGCTTAACTGACAAGTAAGTGGTCGGAGCATTTTTTCAGTCTGGCTGTTTGATTCATGCTTTTCTGTCAGCAGATCCGTCTCACAGCACGGCCTGATTAAAGCTCCGGCAAACCAATAAAAGCTCAGGGAAAGCATGTGGAGCTTCCGGTGCTTTTTACTGCTGATTAAAACCAAAATGTTCTTCAGACACTGTTAAGTTGGGAAAATTGAAGAGGCACGTGAAAGCCTCCATTAGGTTCCGGGTATTGATGCTTCCAAACAATGACATCACAACGTCCTGAGGGAAGGAAGGATTAAAACACATGCTTCGTTATATAGACCGGCTGTGACCCCCCTCAACATTATCACGATCCATCCAACCATCCATAAAACATTTTCTCTCTGGCCCATAGTAATTGTGGAGCTCAACTGAGTCAAGTCCAGGCTGGGGCTTGCTTTAACCAGTGATGTTCACAGGAAAACTAAAACCGTTTAATAATGCTTACCCTTGTGCTGAACGTCCTGAACGGACTGCTGTCTGCATGGTCTATGGGATGACTCGTGTTGAGGTCATGGCCGCAGGTGCCAGGAGCCAGACTGAGGTGTTCAGCCGAGTAGATCCAGTGGGTCCCATTATCGTGATCAGCAGACGGTTCCAGTACGTAGGACTTGCCTTCGAGAGATATGAAACCCCTGTAGAGAGAGAGAGAGAGAGAGAGAGGGAGGAGGACGTGCATGAAAAGATCTCAGAGGTTGGATGAGAAGCTGCTTCATGGAATCGCAGTACAAGTACAAGTACAAGTACAGTATGTGATATATTCAGCAAATAAAGACGCTGGAACATTAATCTTGTGTAATAATAACATGATTCTGATTTCTGATTTGGAGCAACATGAGTGTGCTCTTCACTCAGTGTGATGAGAGTGGTGAAGGCCTTCTCGCCCTCTCTTGTGATTCAGCAGCTGCCTCTCTGGTTAGGGCTGCACCCCTAAGCCTGGAATAAACATTCAGAAGTGGTTTAAACTCATTTTCATGTTTTCCAGAGATTTTAGGGAGGGGCTGTTGTGTGTCAGTTGCTCAGAACCTTTTCCTCCCTTCTTGAAAATGTCAGAATGAGTTCATGTGAGAAGCAAAGAGAAAAGAAAAGATACTGTATGGACTCACAATAGGATTCCAACATTTTCCTGGTGTTGAGAAAGCTCTCCCTCCCTCTGTGTTCTTTATATGTGAAGACCAAACTCCGGAAGATGTCTAGACCCAATTGTCTGCACATTTTCATGTCTGCAACCCCCTTGGGCTCTGAATCAACCTTGCACAATACTCCCAACCTCATGAACTCTTACACTAAACTCCCAACACTCCCCCGAATGCTCGAGCACCGCCAACCCAAACCCCAAACTGTTTTCTCTTCCAGGAGGCCGTGTGATGCGTGGGACAGGTCGGCCAAAAAAAAAAAAACTGAAATAAATAAATAAATATCAAGACCAAGGTCAAGAGCGAGGGCTTCCCAATCAGGTGAATCACTGCGCAGATGCTGTTTAGACGTTTGGCCGCTTCGTGATGGTGTCTGGAGATATCCCTGCTATCATTACTCCTGTTTGACATCTGCAAGCGCAGCGTTTTCAGCACTTAAGGCTCTCGCTTGTCTGAAGCCTTCCACAATATGTCACGTTCACTGCTTCAGAACTCCACGTAGAAGGATTCATCTTTCTGAGTCCTATTATTCCTCAAAACTGGCAACCTCGAGACTTAACGCTGATTCAGTTTATTTCCATTGGATTAGAGAACCAATAATCAATGGGGATTTGTTCAAAACTTTTCTGCTCGCCTAACATCTTGTTTCTCCTACCATCTGAGACAAAGACGAATAACTTGGACTTGACCTGTATTGTTTGAGAGTGACCAGTGAGCGGACAGGGGCACTCAGTCAGTCAGGCCAACCAGTTTCCGGCAGGGCCCCAGTCCCAGGCCAGTAAAAATAATAGTCTCCACATTGGAGAGAGTTACTGAGACGCCTTCTCTTTAGGTTTTCGGGCTTTGTTTAACACCGAGGTAATAAACCACAGCAGAGCATCTGATACACTTACTTAATCCCGTCACAGGTACTGAGGCTGACATCCGAGTTTATGTGGCCCTGCACCTCGCCGTGGTAGTAGCAGTTTGCCTGAGGAACAGGAAGAATTGAAAAACAATGTTAGGTTTCACACACATTTCAATAACAGCAGTTCCGCCTGATACCCTCTGAAATATGAGCAAATAAACTTTGGGTGGGGAAACGGCCGTTTGCAGGGTTTACCAGGAGCCATTCCCACTCGTCACCACGGCCTAATGGTGACTGAAAGCTGTGCGAGTTCCTCATTTCCCAGCACAAATGTTTCGTTTTCCGCCGCGTTCTCAGGTACCCGCACTCGCGGACCACCTGTCAGACTGAGGCAGGGAGCGAGGAGAAGTGAATTAAGCATGTGTTTATTGAACACGCCTGGCAGCGGGACGGCAGCGAGGAAGTGTCTGGTTTAGAGCGGAAACAGACTTTCTGCCACGGCCGAGACGACCTCGCTCAGGTGAGGTCTGACCAGCGGCCCCCTCCTGCCACCCCCAGGAAATGGGAGTTTTCCACCGCTCTGCGAACGCCTCTAAATATAGGCCGTACATTTCAAGGCTTCTAGAATGTGGCGAAACTCCAGAGAAGATATCCATTTGGCTACCCAAGGCCAAAACACCACCACGTGAAGTGAAGAAGTGGACCCACACCCATGAAACCCCCTTTAGCCACTCCTCCAGAGCTACACCAGCGGGGTGTTGAAAGAGAACAAGCCATTACAGCGGAGTAAAAAGACAGGACAACCCATTATATGAAATATGAAATTTTAGTGCGGAGGAGGGTGGAAGGAGGGCCGGGTTTTACTATGCTGAGTTAATGCTACCACCTCATGTTTCTTTGATGAGGTCATGACGGTGATGCATTGGCATGAGGGGATAGAAATAGACCTTTAGTTTCTAAGGGTTTTTTTTTTTTTGCAGAACAACCCCAGAAGGGAAAGTGCTCACATCTTCAGGTGATGATACGGGGATTATGACCTCATCGTGACGTGACTGTGGGCGGATACCTGGGACTGAAAGCTGTTGATGCCTTCATTATTGCAAGTTAAGTCTTACAGATCCAAGCACGTGACCCATGTTCCCTGTAGATGGCTTTGGTTACAGCACATGGCAGTCATTTATTGTGTTATAGATTAAGTGTGGAAAGGGAGACGATGTCAAACAGAGGGAACCGAGGGAGGGCTGAGTCACGCTGAAGTCGCTCCCAGCAGTACCTTGCCTTCTGACACACAACTGAACACTCCAGATCACTATATCAGTCTCCTCCCTGCACGCAGGACAAATAAATTAACTGCAGATCATTCTCTTAAGATCTGTTCGTTTCCAGGAAGAAAAAAGCAGAGAGACCCTCCCATGATGAGTGGCTGCCGTCATGAGAGAGGAATGAGAGGAGGGTGGAAGACGTCCGATGGTTTCCCTGAGCGGTTGGATGCAGGTTACTGGAAGTGAACTTTCGGTACACACCCCATCTTACTGTTAGTCTCACCCATCCATCTGGGGCAGGATCAGTTTGAGGGTCAATCACAGAATCATCAAAACACAAAAGCATTCCGAGGTCACCTACCTACAAATTCGACTAATTCGGAGCTTTGTGGTAAGGGGGGGGCGGGACTTAACACTCGCCAATCGATCTGAAAAACAGCCCATTCCGAACACGCAGGGTCCTAACAGTCTGATGGGTCACGGGGCAAACAAAACCAGAAACATGACGGAATAATCTCAGGGTTTATCCTCAAACATTTCTTTAGAGGTGAAGACTCTCCATATTGAAAACACAACCATGCACCCTGAGCCGGCCTGCTGCAGCTTCTCCATGCCTTCATGTTCCGGAATGGCGGCGAACCCGAGGAGCTTGGCCGAGCTCTCGCAGCCAGCGATGGACCCGGCTCCAGATGTTCTTTTTACTGCGTGGGCTGGCCATTATTGAATTACATTAATCTCCTCTTTTGTTGATTCCTGCTATAAATAGGATGCACGGGTTTGTACACGGACCACACTGCCTGTCGATTTCAAATGCTTTCTGGTTATGTGAACAAAAAAAAGGGTTTAATTGCTCTGCACGCTGCGGATAATCATATCCCTGGAATCAGGCTGGCAGGTGGAAGCTGCCAGGCGTGGAAACCGTTCTGTAGTCATTAATTATATTTTACTGCATATAGTGTCCTGAGAGTCTTTCTGAGGAGGGTTTCAAAAGCTTTTGTTATTTAGAAACAGAATACAGAATTCTTTATTTATAGTCATCAAAACTAGAAATATCTGACTATAGTCTATTAGGGGCCCTTAAAGGAGGAGAAAATCTGAGAGTTTAAATAATTTGAGAATAAAGTTTGGGAACATATGATAAGAAATAATTACCTCCACTTACATTATCATTAGTATCAGGAAAATAATGCGTAAAAACAGCTTGGAAGAAGTTTTTTTTTTTTTTTTTTGCCCAAATACTCAGTGATGTAATTATTAATAACTACATCTGCCCTGATTTGAATTCACTGTTAGTGAATATAAAATGATTTGACGGAGTTAATATTTTTATCGTTTTATTTTGAGAAGCACTCGTCATAGATAGATGCTATAAAAACACAATTCTTACTACTATTACATTTAATTCAGACAGTTCTATTTCAATATAAAAAGCACAATGCTTATAAAGTGTGCTGGCAGGTGCTGAATATTTCACAGTCAGTGTGTGACTTCTGAAGTGCACTTAGATGTTCACTAATTCCATATTTTCTTGCAGACCTGCACATGAAACCTCTTTTTAAGCTCATACATTATAAAACACTGGTGCTGTACTCTAAAACTGAGTCTATTCTCTGACCTTTGTCCTCCTTTTATTTCATTAAATATTCATCTGCTGGCAGAAACCAAAATTGCGCTCACTCACCTACGCTTAATACGCAAGGCTGCCCAAATCCAGGAGGGTTAAAAGTGGGTCTGACGGCAGCATACGTTTGATTTTAGCTCCTTACTGACGCTAATAGAAGAAGAGGAGTTTTCATAAAAGGTCAACTTTTGTAAGGCTACTGCGTTCTGGGTTTTTTTTTTTTTTAAAAAAGGAGAAAAGCAGAGAATGGTAAAGTGAAAAGCATACCGTGAAGTTGTGAGCGCCTGTGACCACACTGCCATCCTCCAGGTAATGGGTTTCTGTGTAGTTACTTGCAAACAGCCCCCTGGAAAGAATAAACAGAGACAACAAACACTCAGAAGTGACCCTTAGGGTCTTTATCCGGTTCAGAAAAAAATCAATCTGAGTCTGAGGTCAGTCCACCACTGCAGGAGCTGCGTGAAAGATAAACAGCGCGTAGTGATTTAAACCATCACCCGACCGAGGAGAGCGGGAATTGAACTGGGCAGCTGTGGGCATCAGGAAAGAAAATGGATAAAAAAGGCTGCAGTGACATTCTATTCTATTACATTCTATTACACCACATGCATGCACGGCGAAGAGGCATTCAATATCAATCCATAACTCATTTTGTGCGATGTAGTCAAAGCGGTAATTAGCTCATAGGTCTCAGACGACAAGCCATGAGCAAACAGAGACTATAGCTTGATCTGATAGAAATACAACTGGGGGAAGATGATGTTGACAGGAACACAGAGACACAAGCACAGATGGGAATCGATAGCACTGTAAAGTGTGTGTCTGTGGTTACCAAGTCATGCATTTACAGTTCATATCTGGAGAGCACAATAAATCAACACAGTAAATCTCTCCAGCAGTTTTCTACCTGGTCAATGAAACGTGCCTGATCGCCTGGAACCTGCAAAATGATTTTTGGATCCCTCGGTCATACACAACTCTGCAGCTCTCGGCAAGCAGCACAAAGGCAGGGATTCAAACAACTGAATGCCAGTCAGGTTCTGGGTTGGGCTCAGCAAATTTTCTCTCAGGTTCAATAAGAGGAATTTGAGGATTCACTCCGCTGGTGGACCAATTCATCACTTCTAGCCAATAAGTGAAGTTGTACGTGTTTTTGGCTGTGCAGGTGAGGTTGAGACGCCCCAAGCCTTTTTTCGTGTCCACGTGTTGTGACGTGCGATGAGCGCACGTGCAGTAATGCGCCGCAGGAGAGGCCTGGTCCTGGCTGCTCCGCAGCAGAGCACCAAACCTCAGCAGGCAGCTGGATTCTCTTACTGACCTCACCCCTGACAACCCAGCTGGGAGTGTCAGCTGTAACAACCGGGGGGGGGGGTTATTTTGTTTGGGAGCTGTCAGCATGAGACACAATGTAACCCCCCCCCCCCCCCCCCCCCCCCTCCCCAATCACCACCACCACCACCACCACACCCCGCACTGCTCGGCAGAGCCAGAGAGCTGGTAATAATCATCGGATCAAAGCCAGGCCAGAGAGGGGAAAGAGCCAAATAAAATGATGTGTTTCTTCAGTCTTAATTAGGCCTGTGCGCTCCAGCAGACACACACACACACACACACAACCTCAACATCTGCACACAACAGACAATCCATTGTGGTGAGTGTGTGTGTATCTGCCTCAGTGCTTGTCTGCAGCACTCTGGGAGGGAGTGGGTATACAGCAGACTGCCATGTGGCATCCATATGTGCCTATTTTTTTCTCCTGTAACTTTCAATGAACGGGCCAGGGGAGGTGGTTATTGTCTTGTTTAAAGACGTTTAGAAGAGGACACACGCTGCTGGGAGATTGAAACCACGTTCACTGTGAGATGTTCTATCAAAATTGAGTGGATTTCCACAAAAGTATGAGCGAATGTCCTGGTTTTTATATTTATTTCATCCTTGAAAGCACCAGACCCTTCTCCAACCGCAGTTAATCACAGATCAATTCCTCCAACACTAGAGGCTGTGTTCAAATCTGTTCGACACTGTTCATCTATAAAGCAGCTCTTTTATCGAAGAATAATTCCAGAAATCACTGGACCAGTTTGTTAGTGGATGGGACATGGACCAGACTAAAAAAAGTCCAAATACATGAAGTGAATGAAATGTTGTCAGGACAGGACGAGCATGTGTGTCGGTGAAACCACGGCTCCACACTGGGTATTTGAGCTTTAGTTTTGTGCAATGGGAAGAAATCATCATGCAATCTATGATCAAAAGATAACTGATCAAGCCACTAATGGCCCACAGTAAATGAGCAGGCAGCAGTCCTAAAGGAGGTTTTGATCTTTGGGTCGGCATGCGTCTGTATGTTCCTGCTGGTGCGTCTTCGGTTGGTTCTCTCCCACTCGCAGTGGTCCAACATTCATGGTTTCTTCGCAACTGTGGCAAACACTTGTGCTTTAATGAGGAAAAGCATGATGCAAATAAATCAGATTGGCTGGACCAGCCAGCAAATCAGACCCGCATATGCACAACACATGCAAAGAGACATCGACTCGAGCACCAAGACCGTTGTTAGCAGCGCTGTGATGAAGAAAAGAAATATTTGTCGGAGCATCTCATCCTTGCGAAACGCTGAATCCCCAGCCAACAATATCCCGGGTCTAATTCCAGGAGGTACACTCGCAGCGCGGCAGCTCGTTGTTTATCAATCAGAGGGAAGTTAATGAGGCGTGGGAGAAGGAAGTGGACAGGGGGTCACGCCCCCCTCCTCCCAATTTAAAATGCATTGCCCTGCAGCAGGGCTCGGTCTGAGTGACAAGGACTTGGCACCAAGGAGGGACGGACTCACCGCGAGTCGACAAGAAGGCGTTCAGGCTGTTAATGCCGCAGCACGCCGAGTCTGACAAGTGAGCAGCCGCCTGAGCTGCAAGTGCGACCAGCAGGAGGTTTGTGCTGCTGCTGCTGCTGCTGCATGAACGTGACAGGAGCAAATATTGGTTCATTTCACTGCATCAGTCAGGCAGGAGCGATACCCATATAATTACCATTAATTACCATTTGTCATGTTTACATTTTGTCCTGCTGTCTCCATGCGGGACGGAAAAATAAATGTTCTGAAAGTAAAATATATGAGGTGAGGGAAAGAGTCGTATTTGCTCGTCACACGATGTGACAGCAGTGGCAGAAAGACAATGAAGCCCCCTCGAGTTAATCCTGAACGTCGGCTGCTAAATGTCTCCTGCATTCAATTATCATGTTCGGTTCTTTTACTGCTGTATCGACTTTGCCCGTCTGTCCTGTCTTTCCATAGAGAAAATAACACCAGGATTTATTTCTCATGTCCAGTCTAAATGGAAAAGATTAACATCTGTCATGTCAGTGAATTCCAACAGGTTCCCTGCAAAGTCCTCATCTCTATTTGAAAAAAGTACTTTCAAATGAAAATGAAAAATATGTTGGCTGTTGGTTTTTAACGCTTACTGGTCTTATTGTCGTGCTTGTTTGCAGACAGAGACTAAAGGGAGACGTGTGTGAGTGAAATTAATTGCAGCAGCTTTGATGGATTGGAGTGGGACAGTAATCAATCAACAGCATGAGGGAGGTCTCCTTGGCGGGGCGAAGCTGAATGTGACCTGGAAAACAAAGATCCCAGCTGAAAGTCAAACGTCCCACGATGAGTGAGGAGGAAAGAATTTTTCAGCTTTTAAATCGTCATGTAGTGTTCTTTTATTGATCACGTCTATGAGGACAGTACATGTGGCTTTGTCTCTTAAAAACTTGCAAAGCGATTATGTAAAATAAAACACATTCCCGAAAGCTGAGCTGAAAGTCAGGCACGGGACGCGTTTGATCGAGTCTCGGAGGAAAAACAAAGCGCTGAATTGATTATGTGATGACGGGCCAAGACGAGGAGGAGAAACGTTATTGCGAGGTAAATGGTCACGGAAAATGTTCCCTGCTTGTAAAAGCAACTACAAGGACAAACAGTCCACGTATGAAACGACATTTAAATTCACTGGATAAAGATTTTTTTAATCTGGATCCACATAAAAAAATACTAGTCCTCTAAATGTGCCTAATACTTTTCATTTCATCCCCCCCATATCCATGTCTTCATCTACTGCAGATAAGCCGCAATTACATTTGGGAGCCCACATCTTGACTGTTAATTGACCTGCTATGGCCAGTGCATCGACACCGCTGCCTCCATTACCACTGCCTGAGTAGAACCTGAATCAATGTGCAGTGATTTGCCAGTCACGTGCGCCGATGTGTCTCATTAAACTCAGACAACCTCATCAGCCACTTCAGGACAAATCTTACAGTTAACTGTGATAAATGTGAAGCAAGGCATTAGGCCTCTGGAGGGCTGTGGTAGTCCCCCCCCCCCCCCCCCCCCCCCCCCCCCCCCCCCCTCCCCCGA